>JAJNNV010000049.1:0-318121 GCA_022544895.1 Biscogniauxia sp. FL1348 | reverse complement strand
TAAAATATATAAAGCATATAAAAGTTATAAATAAAATTAATTAAAAAGCTTTTTTTAATTTTATTATTTAAAAATAAAACTATAATTAATATAAAAAAAAAATTTAACTTTAATATAATTAAATTTTAAAAAAAAAACAATATAATAAAATAACTTATTTATCGTTATAAACTTTTTACTTTATTATATTAAGTTTAAACTTTATAAACAATAAAAATAAATTAAAAAAAATAATAAAAAATAAGTTATATAATTTAAAAAATATAAAAATATACTTTTAAATTAAAAAAAGTTTATTATAAAAATTATAAAAATTAAAAATAAGTGTATATATATAAATTGCGTTTTTTTTTTTTAATAAACAGTTAAAAAAGTAACATGCAGTTTTATTTTTTATTTTAAAATTAATATAATACTTTTATTTATTTTTACTTTTACTTAAGTTTTTATAATTAAATAATATAATAGTTAAAAGTTGTAAGCAGTTTTACTGCTTTTTACAGCTTTATATAACTAAAAAAGTGGTTTTGTTCTTTTTATCTTTAAAACAATACATAAAACAACTTATTAATATTTAATATTTAAATAACATACTAATCGGTTACAACTAGCTCTACTTAGCCAAATAATGATTGTACATATTGATTTTATGCCAGAAAATTTTCAATTTTAGTATTGATACTACACATGGGTGTGCGGTTCGAGATATATCGGCCTGTTCAAGAACTTGTACTCACCAGTCTTGCCTGAAAAGACCTGATGAGTTCTGGTAGCTGTTGACCTAGAATATAATATAAGACCCGGCATATCTTAACAAAGCAGGAGCTTTATACTGGAAAATAAAGGCTTGTGGGCTGAGGAAAATATTGATGTTAGGTACGGCAACATGACAAAGAATCTTATGGAAAACGAAACATTGTCTACCCTGCACTATCTTTGACGATACATGTCCCAGCACATTCTGTTCCGTTGAAGAGAAGCCTTAGTAACTAGCTCCTCTGTCTTATGAGAGTTCGTGTATATTTATGTACCAGCTGGATGCGGTGGAGCAAAGCATGGTCTTCAGTAGAAATAACACATCTATGAATAGTGGCACCTACCCTTTGTTTATGAGTATTCTAACAGATATCTTTGGCCTCCCAATACCATTCATGGTCCTAAATAGGGTAATACCTTGCTTTTAAAAATTAACATATCATCCCCCACAGCCTCTCTCTTCCAGCACCCCTAACTTGTTTCCCGAACTATACATATTCTGCATATATAATTGGTTCCCCAAATCGACAATATAATATGGTCTTATCCTAGTCGACATAAATATGGCCAAGAAAAACCTGCCAAGTGATAATACAAGTATCTACATATCAAGATGGTCTAGGAAGGAGTTTGACAGTACCTATATGATGGTCCCAGAGTTTACCAATATAGGTACCTACACTGAGTGATAAACAGTACATGCCTAGCTACTGCCTCGAATGAGTAGCTCATGAAATCCCGATATTTTGAAGCTGTGTAGGAAACATTGACCTTCTCCTCTACGTTCTACTTGGTCGAAAATATTACGACCGTCTCCCCAACAATACCTACACAACCAGAAGTCTACACTTACCACTTCAAAGAGTAAAGTGACCTTCCTTTCCAGCTCCAGCCTACCCGTATCCCCAATCTAGACAAGTACCTTCCAAAAAGCATCAGTACTCTTTCCAAATTTCTATTATTCACTCCTCTTGTTGCTACTCCTACACTGGATCAGCACCACCTAAGCATCAGTCACGGACTTCTTTACCCAGACAACACGTACCCCTGACAACACTTTCTGCATCTACGTTCATGCAACTTACTCTCGCGGCTCCGTGGAGATTTATTATTTTCTTTCCTTCTTTACACCTGAAACTTTCACTCTTTACTTTGACACCTCACACACAGACATAAACTCATAGAAGGTTCTCCCTTCCCTTTCTAGATCCACCACTTTATCCTCTTCCTTCGGTTAGCACCATCACCTCTTGCAACCTTGGTCACATCAAGCATACTAATCACCTCCGGTCTTTATCTCAGATTCACCATACGGACATATCACTTGTTACGGTTATACTATCGCAACAATGCCGCCCAAGACCCCGTCCAAGGCTTCCACTGGAAGCTCCCAACTTACCCAGCGTGACCTGGAGATTCTCGCTGCTGTCTGGAGCTGCTTTGAGGGCACGCCCGCTGTAAGCATAGCTTCAATATTTCCCCCCTCTACATCCCTCTTGTGTCATGCCTGAGGCAACTTCCTGCTATTTTTACACATCCCATTCAACCAATGTACTGCTTCCCCTACCTCCCCCCTTGATTGCTTCCGTCCTCTCCGATTCATCATACCTTCTTCATGTTACCCATACACCACCACCTTGCTCAGAAGTGCACCCCAAAACCACACAATTCAAGCACTATCACACGTCACAAAACCCTCCCACATGAAAACTAACAAGCGCCCTTCCTCACGGCACTCCTAGATCGACTACGGAAAGCTCGCCCAAGTCGCAAACTTCAAGAATGCGGCTACCGCTCGCGCCTGCTTCCTTCCCATCAGAAAGAAGCTTCTACTCAACAGCTCCAGCAACAAAGCTGGTGCTTCGTCTTCTTCCGCCTCCGGTCCTGGCCCCACCGAGTCACCGAGCTCGGGCGTAGGAAAGAAGCGCGCCGCCACCACCAAGGCAGCAAGCCCGAAGAAGAAGAAGCCTAAGACCGCCGCTATGCTTGATGCCGATGACGATGTCGATGATGATGATGATGGCAAAGCCCACTCTAAGATCAAGAAGGACCCCGACGACGGCGACGACAAGGCTGAGGTCGAGGCCCAGATCCTTGAGGAGGATAAGGGATACTAGATCAAAGTGTCCCCGCATATCTGTCTGTCGATCTTTCGCGGGTGAGGGGAGGGGAGCGGATATATACGCACACAGTTTCCGGTCTAGTGGGTATATCACGTACCTCTTCCTATATACGAGATGACGCTACACTATACATGGTGGTGCTTGGGTGGGTGAGCACTTTAAGTACTACCACTGCCGAACTATCTCATCGACAATCAGCTCGCGATCCCTGTTCCCTGGCAATGAAGAACGAGTGAGACCATTCACCGATAGACATTGGACACGGTATGACATGAGGCCTACCTAGGGAGGGTGCCTAGAGGATATATGCTTGTATACTCTCATCATCCCCCTCTTACTATCTCCGCTATTTGCTTCTTCCCTTTTTTCTTTCATTTCTTCCTCTTTCATAGTAAACTAAGATGGATGATGCAACGAGAAGTACGCATCGCAATGAAAAATCACGATGGTGATGATGGTATCTGCTCATGGCACAAAGTCCCGACACCTTCCCCCTACACAGACACATGTTAGGTAGACGGATGGAATGACTTGGGGAGGGGCTAGTATAGCACAGATAGATAGATGCCGAATGCTGGCTTGGTCGAGGAATTACAACACACGCGGTTGACTTTTTACTCTTGATATCATGCCACCCATGTGACTAAATAGATAGCCTGTCCATTTATGCAAGACCCTCCTCTTACTCTAGACTGAGAGAGAGAACATAGGGAGGTGACTCGTGCGCCTTCGCATATATGTAGGTTAGCCTCTTATTCCCCCCCTAGCCACTCCCACAGTCGAATTTCGGGCTCTAATCAATGTAAAAGCAGAATCGTCAAATATTATTCCCCCCGCGAAAAAAAGAGAAAAGAAAAAGGAGAAAACCTCATGACACAGCGGAGAAAGTTAAGTTTGGTTGATCATGAAATGAGAGTACATTCTTGGAGGGCTTCCGAAAGGGGATATAAGCGTATATTACATTGATGGCTGGAGAGTACTTAGTCTTGGTACGGGACCAAGAGGTAAAAAGTTCCCAAGTATAATAACCAGCTGAGTTGACATTGACACATAAAAGAAACCAGTTTCGAGTCGTATATCTCACCCTTGCCTTAACCAAATTCCTTATTCGTATTAGGTAGGTAGGTAGGTAGGTAGTACTTACTTTATTCCTCAAAGGCCCCTCGACTCCCCTGATTTCTTCTAACAGAAAAGATCCAAGGCCCATCAATACCACCCCTATCTTTATAAAAACACGCTAAAGGTATAACCCTTAACCTTACCCCCTGACTGCTGCCGCTGCCGCTGCCACTACCGTTGACTGATTTTTCTCATTCAGGGGGCTTTCTCTCAGCAAGCTAAGTACTAGGTAGGTTATGCCATTGTATTACATACCACGAAACACAGGACAGGATAGGACGGGGAGGTGGATTAAGTTAGGCTAAGTTGGAGCGTCCACTAGACCCAGATAGATTCTCCCCAGATCCCACCGGTTCGATCGATCGCTCAGCACGAAGACGGGAGCAACTCGACCCACCAGTAGGGGATCTTCATACGTGAAAACTATCGCACAAGATTGAACCAAAACTTTTACTGGTCATAGCTTGAACCAGTGGTAGATATATAAGACCAAGAAAGCCCCTCACTTCAAACTCTGTGTCATCTGCGAACGTGAAAAGGAAACCAGCATCTCAACTCATATTTCCTATTTTCTACTCGATTTTATATCATAATATCATCATAAATCGGATGCGAAAGACCAGTGGCCTCCCCAGCCGTATTCGAGCCGTGGTATCTTTAAAATATATATAAAAATCCCCATTTCCCCTGTCATAACTTGAATCGTGAACATATCCAATCAAACACATACAAGACAGCACACACGCTTGCTGCCTAGCATCACCTTTCCCCCCGTACTTTCCCCTGAATCCAATCCGCACCCTCCAAGACCATTTATTCGGTCTGGGTAGCTGTGCCTTTTTCCATGTCTCCATCTTCGCTCACTGAGGCGTCGCGTACGGCACGACTGTCGTGTTCTATATACTTCAAGTCGCCCACGGCGTGTCCAGTGGCCTCGGCAGCATCCGTATCGTGACCGACGTCCATGTTGCGGTTGAGGTGTTCAGGTCCAATTAAGGTCAGGAGGATGACATAGGCATATACGCAGCCCATGAAGATGCAAATCACAATACCATAATTGTAGCGACTCTCACCTGCCTCTTCAGTAGGTAGGGGAAAGCGTTCTCCAATGGTGGCCTCGATGGTCGAGCTTGCTGATGACACTAGGTTACCAAGTTGGTAGCTAGTGCCGACAACGAAGGTACGGAAAGCCCCGGGCGACAGTTCCATCAGATGCACAGGAATGACACCCCAGGCACCCTGGACGCAGAACTGCTCGAAGAAAGCGGCCGCGATAATGCGCTCGTTGTAGACGAATGTATAGGGGTATAGCAAGGCGCCACCGATGATGCACATGACAATAATGCTAAGCCGGCGACCGAATATCTGAGAGCAGAAGCCGACGACGGTACCTCCGGACATGGCCCCGAGATTTGCCACTACTTGAGTTATCGTGACCTGATCGGCCGAGAAGGAAAGTTGGTTCTGCAGCATGGTCGGGTACAAATCCTGGGAGCCGTGGGACATGAAGTTGAAACCGGCCATGAGAAGGACGAGGTAGGTCAGCATCAACCAGTGGTGCTTCAGGGCGACCTTGCCTTCCTTGACAAATGTCTTCCCGATATTCCCATTCGCGCGGCGCATTTCTTGGTGGGCAATGTACGTGTTCGTCTCGGGGAGGTAGAGCCGCCACAAGATGAAGATGACGGGCGGACAGGCACCGAACCAGAACAAGGGGCGCCAGGAGTGGGGAGTCGTATTTACGAGCGCACGTGAAAAGGCGGCAGCAAGGAGGTAGCCAAAAGCGTAACCCTGCTGAAGCATACCGCTCATCAAACCCCGGGCCTCGTTGGGCAAATCCTCCAGAGCGGTAGCGGCTGCATTTCCATACAGTCCGCCCATGGCCACACCGAAGAGGGCGCGACAGGCGAGGAATTGGCTGTAAGTTTGGCAGAACCCGGTTCCCTGGATTTCTGCAGGTTAGCGATTGAACGAAGAAAACAAAACAAAAAAAGCTTTTGCCAACGCTGCGCCAAGTATCGCTAAAGCACCAGATCCGGAACAAGGAAGATTTCTGGGCGCACAAGACCCAGAAAACCTGGGGCGCCGAGACGTGACGGGTGCAGTCGCCGACTTGGCTGCATCGGTAGCAGCACAAAAAAGCTTGTAACGACGCCGAGGACGGTGACGATAGCTATAATAATGATAACTTATAGGGTCAACTCACCAATTCGAGGATGATGAACAGCAGGTTATTTATAATGAAGGGCCATTTTCGCCCATAGCGGTCGGCAGCGATACCGAACACAATAGAGCCGATAGATCGCAACATGAGCACGAGGGTTATTCCCCATGTGATGTCCGTATTGGACCTGTCGAACGTCTCGGCCAGGTCGTGGACCGTCAGCGAGACGGTGAAGAAATCGAAGGCGTCCCACGTCTACATGCCACCATTCATTCACACTCCACGTCAGCAACCAGTCAAACCAGCAACAGGAATCATGTTGTGAAAACAACGCGCAGCAACAGACATACCCAGGCGATAAAGGCAATCGAGAAGAACGCCCAATGGTGACGATCAAGCATCCTGAGCAGTCGTATGGGATTGGGCGCCTTCGTCATCGGTGGCTTCAGCGAGCTGATGCGCGTAGCCAAGTACGTGCCGGCCGACATGCCATGGTGAGGAGGGTAGACGTTGGCTTCATCTTCGGCTATTGTCATGATGATGATAATCAGAATAGATGCAAATGGGGGAGACTAGGCAAGCTCGATTGGTGCGTAAGTCGATATATGATAAGCAAGTAAGCGATATCCTATATATTTACTATCAATGTATCGTAAGTGGGAATGTGTCAATTTGTATTCAGTATTGGATATTATTAGTTGGTTGTAGGTATGATGTAGGTATTAGGAGACGAGTCGAGATTGACGTTGACTTAGGTAGGCTGGTAGATACTAGGTATGTAGGTAGGTCGCAGTGAGAAGAGGAATAAGAATGAGGAGGAAGACAATGTCTTAAATATTTTTTTCTTTTCTTCCTTTTTTTTACCTTCTCGACCCCTGCTTAAGTCTAGGCTTGGAAGTATGCTTGGTGAGAATAAAATACTATGTAATAGGTAGGATTCAAGTCACGAAGGAGTTGGAGGGGACATAGACCGAGATACCGGGATTGGGTCGGAGAAAGGGATTAAAAACTAGCTCAGGTATGTAGGTAAGTATGTAGTAAGTAGTACTTACTTAGTACCTAAGTCTCTTTGTCAGTTTCCATCCTTCCTTCTTTCTCTGGCCCTTTTTATTCTCCTCATTCTAGCCCTTTCCCCCCATCTCGCCCGGTATGGACTAACTGGTCTTTGTGAAGAAGTGGTATCCGGAAGTACCCCAAAGACTACTTACCCAGTACTTACTTGATAGGTGTGCGGGGAAGATACTAGACCGGGATCCTGCTGTAGGTAAGCTACTTCAACGCATCATCATTGGACCAGAGACGTAGGCCACGATGGCTGCATGCACGTTTTACCTAGCGGCAAGTCTGAACCGACGGATGATCTATGCCTTCTATAGAACTAACCTTAGCAGTATCCAGGATCCATCCCTGTACCCATGGTTTGCTTGACGAATTCCATGTCATCTGGGTGATAAGGGAAAGCACTCAACACCTACCTATGTAGGTATTGGTACATCAAATAGGTATATCAATATCAACTATGTACTTACTACTTACTACTTACTACAAACCCTTCCGCCACCAACGCCGAATCCATCTGACATGACGAATGATACTCTGGTAGGTGAATACAACATTATTTTTCTCTATGCACGTTTAGGCCCGAGAATACAATATTCTTGTTAGGCAACACCTACCTACTACATACCTAACCTCACTCCAATGGAGCTAAGTATTTGAAAAAGAAAAGAAAAGAAAAGAAGTGAGAAGTAAGAAGTAAGAAGTAAGAAGTAATACCTAAGTACTAAAATTTGACACTCGGAGAACTCAACCCAACGGTGTTACATCATACCTCGTATGCATCTTACGTCCAGTTTCAAGGCTAGGTATGGTGCATGTGACGTGAGTAAGTACATGCAGGTCTGCTGTAAGTAGATGGGGAAGAAAGGGAAAGACGCTTCGTAACCGAGCTCGCCCCTCTGTATTAACCTATATACCTCCTACTAATGTATCGGGGCAATGCTTACGGTACCGGATTACGTCGACTCAAAGGCTCCCTTGACTCCCCGCCATCCATTTCCCCAACCGAACCGTACTTAGGTACTTAGTGTACCGTACCGTACCCACTTCTCCCCTTCCCGCCCCTCGCCCTCTTTATTTTTCTCCACGCGAATGTCTCCAGCTTACCAAACATCACTAAGCTGTACTGGGCTTAGACTAGAGAGCTGATAAACCTTCAACCCAACCCAGTGGGTCCCCGGTAAGATACTAAGCTCAGAATAGTATTCCTTCCAAAAGCGAGCTAAGGGGCACTAAACATAAGTCGTTGTGATCTGCGAAGCTCAATTGGCATCTCCAGTTACATCAATATCACTCGCATGATGCTGTTGTGTACCATGGATACGTTTTATCTACTTAATCTTCCTACCTAGATGCTGGGCCGTCTACAGGAAGGGGCATATGTGTATCTTAGCGTCCTAGGTTATGTAGCTCACGATCGGCCTTCTAGAATATTTCTAGGTGCTATGCGAATCTTCCGGAAGGGATAAGGCGAACCATATTTTCTTCTTTTCATTACCCCAAGATACGACAGAGAATACCAGACATAGGTATCCGCCTCTCCGAGTTAATGTTGTGCGCAACTTATCTATCCATTGTCGTACCTATATTGACGTCTGGTAGAACCTAAAGATGGCCGTAACGGCTACGGTTTAAGAGCAGCACTTTTTTAGATCCCGTCCTGTGTAAGCAGCAACCGATTCAAGTCCCCCCTATCTACCTAAGTACCTATCCAAGCGAACATCTCGGGCGGATATAACGGAATGATAAATAGACCAAGGATAATTGAATGAAATGATTTATTTTACACTTCATACCACAGTCCGTCAAGGACGAGCGCAGATACTTACTGAGGCTAAGATCTTGTGAACTCAGTCATTCCGGCAATAGGAGATGCCGATGCAGAATTCCTCGCGCCTCGCGTTTTGCGGCCCGCGACTCATGATGTTCTAGACTCGGGGGTATATCTCGGATTTTAAGCCGCAGAGATCTCGGCATCAAACCGAACTCTTTTTTTTCCCTTTCCCCCCTTCTTCTTCTTCTCAAATCCCTGCAGGACCATGCGGGATGCCAGGTTACTCAAGTTTGCTCACGATGAGGTTTGATTAGGTATGTTTACCGCGTACCCCATATCACACCGTACGAGCCCACCGGAACGGGTGGCTTTTAGGCATCATGAACGAGGCTCTTTGGGCTCATATCGAGTTTTATTCATTATATCTGGCATTTGAACTAGATGCAACTTTCTATCCTCTTCAATAACCTCAGGCCTCTGCTGAATAGGGTTTAATATAGGCTGGTAACTACCTGATATGTGCGATGGAATGTCCGGTAATGATATTTGTTAATCGGTAACAAGTGATTCTGAATCCCCTAGATGAGTGATTAATAGCCCGATAATGCTGATAGGAATATGTAAAGGAATATCTGCTCTAGGCTTTGCATGCTGCCCTACATACCTACACTGGTGTGTACACATACATTGTTATGCTCATATCTACCTCGATGCAAGGCATAGGTTGTGTATCCCGCAAGAGAGCAAGCTTTGAAGACTGGGCTGGGGTTGGCGATCTCATAGCAAATTCTGGGACATCTCAATTGCCCATTTCGACTTCGAGAAAACGGTAACTTGATCTCGCTCCTCCCTTTGGTACATGTACATATTGTACGAGAGTCCGTTTCAGGGAGCTCCCGCAACGACTCCTATTTGCCCTGAGGACTGCGGCGAGGTTCCGGTCTGTACCACCATTCTACGTTGCTTATACTACCTACGCAAATAGTCCAAAATCTGAATCACAGAGAGGGAAAAATACTTAGTACACTGAGAGTGAGAAAAAATTTGAAAAGGAGTCCAGTCTGGTCCGCCCCTAGGTCGAAGGTTCATTCCTTGGCCGATGTCAATGTAGCTAACAAGGTAATTAGGTCTAAATAAAATCAAGCGCTCGTGAACATACATCTGTCCACAAACCAGGGATCGAACTTGTTTTTTTCTTTTCAAATTTATGGCAGACATTCTGTAATCGATACAATTACCTAGTTTGGCGACTGGATCCGGTCATCCGACGTGCTAGGCCGACTGAACAGCAGGGGATAATGACCATTGAGAGAGGTTTTTTTTTTGACATTGGACGTTGCTCAACCGAGAGGGATATAAGTTTGTGTTCCCATGTTGTAGAATAGGGGCGTTCATTCGGCATGTGGTGAACCGGTGATGTCGTGGTTAGGCGATGCATGTGAATAAAGGAGTCTTAACCTAGCCTGGAATCTTTTGAGCCCTGCAATATATATATATATGGACTGACACCTCCCATCAGCCCATCAATATCTGCGACACCATCTAGGGTTGTTTAAGAGCCATAAAAGTGGTATTCTCGCAGAATCATATCCACTACCTATCTAGCAGGTGGGTAACATTCGCACGAAACCATCACCACGCACCGGGTAGCTTACGGAGCACGGCGTCGTGCAACCGGTCCACCTACCCCTACCCCTGAGGAGCAGGTTTCGACCGGATCCTAAGTATTGTCTCATACTTGCGCATCGTGAGCGCTCCTTCTATGCGTCGTTACTGAAACAAAACCTTTTTTTTTCGATCGGCGCCGAGCCTGTCGTTCATGAGGGAAAAAGGCATGGCCCTCGGTCCCTAATTGGTCGTCTTGTGTTGGTTTTTCGATATTTCTGTGGTGCACAACATAAGGAGGTACTTATACATAGATACTAGTGTTCTAGGTTAGCGATAAGGGGAACAGGACCAAATCCTTAGCTGTATGAGGCTGTAAGGGACAGCGAAGCTGTCTGCGACTCCTAACCTTCATACTGTTTGTTTAGATAGACTTAAGTAATTATCAAAGACAACGAGGGTATGATATAGCAATAAGTAGAACCGCATACTGACTAAGTTTCGTGCGAAGCAAGAAAAGGAAATCATCGCTATATATATACACCTGTCCCATGTTCTCTTGATCCTCACAACACTACGTAGTAAGTACTCCCTTTTTCTTTCTATTCGCTCAATCTATCCACTAGAAGACCCGAGAGTAAGAAATGGAAGATTAAACCTAATAGCAAGATATATAAGCGGATGATAGCACCTTTAAAATTTGTAGGGTCAAAAAAAGCCCAATATAAAGAAACCCCCTTTTCCTTGTGCTTTCAAAGGAAAGTTGGTCCTTAGTAGAAATACTCCGACCCAAGAACAACATGCTCCTATTCGTGTCGCTTGTAGAGGGTAAACATTCCTAATTCGCGGGGGGGGGAGGGGGGAATTCCATATGGTCGTGGTGCTAACATAGGGGGTAAAGTATGCAATGCAGTCAATCACGCTGTACGACCTCGGGCCCGGTAATCGTGTGCTATTTCAACCATATACTATCCATGATAAAGAAGAAGGGCAAGACTCGATGTCTTAGATAAAAATAAAAGGGGCATGGGGGAAGGGAAAACGCACACAAGACCACCTGCTGTCATGGCCAGGATATGAAGGTCATGGAGGTGGGCGAATAGGAGACGACATGACAAAACTACCTGGATTGAGTATAGTAGGTAGATATACTTCTCTCGGATATAGAGAATGGTGGGAGCTTTCAGGTCTCTGCTTCAAAAGTTATCATAGTACCCGGTAGCACCAAAGACAGTATTTCTCTATGACAGCCTCATTCTCGACATCATATTCTTTAAAAAAGAGACAAGTCTCATGATAGTAACCATGAGCAAAATGATCTATCCATCCATCTAATTCAGATACATACTGCGGGGAAGAAGAAGCAATCTCTCTACCTTAGCACCCCCCTTATCTCATACTTGGGAGACTAATACGGGTACATCAGTCGTGAGAAGATCCGGCGCATAGATACCGTCCTTCAAAGGACATAATACACCTGCGCAGACTTTTGAAAATAGCCCAACCAAACGATCTTTACCAAATCTACCCCAAAGAGAGACACTTTTTCAAGAGAACCATGACGATTACACAACACAAGCCGACTACAGGCTACAAGCACCGCTCCGTCTCCTTCTCCACGATCACTCGCGGCCTTCGACGTGCTCCATCAGGCGGGGTAAATTCAAGCAGCTAGGAGTCAGCAACTATGCGTCCTTCGATGTGTCCAAGATCGCGCTGCTCTGCGTACGAAGTGGGGGGCTTGAGTATTTAACGTGTGAACGATACTTCCGTGATGGCATCATTCCAGGGCATCAGGATGATCTGGGAGGCGGCTAAAGCGAGAGCCCCGTCGTCGCTGGGGGTGGCAGTGCGGTGGGTGGTGCATCACTCGGTGCTCAGGTTGCGGTCCCCTAGGTATCTGTCAAGAGACAGTTCATTCATAATACCAGGAGGTAGCGCAGGAGAAAAAAAAATGATGTTGTCACTATCATCAATGTTCATCACAACATCCATACTGCTTGCTCCCCAACCTCGACTATACCCCGAGATGACAATATGAATCTAAGGTATACCTGGTTGTTTACTAAGTAGCCTTATACTTAGACTTAGGTTTCTGGTTGTCGGACGGTTTCCGGCAGCTGATCTGGACTTTTGCTACTAGGGGGGAAGAAGCGCCTAAGCAGAGGCCAAGTGAGCGTGTGCCATAATAGAGAGAAAAGAGAGGTAACCTTACGGAAGCATATGGTTATATGCATGGACATCCTTCTCCTCGAAGGTGACGAAGATGACCTTGTCAAGCTTCCGACCGTCTTGGCCATCCAGAAAATCCTTCACAGTTCTACAAGCAACGAGAGCAGCATCGATGCTAGGATATCCATACACACCGGTGCTGATGCCACTGAATGCAATGGTCTTGAGGCCGTGCTCGACTGCCAGGCGCAAACTAGACTGATAACAGCCTCGTAGGGCGGCTTCGCTCCGATCGGAGTGAACATCATCGTAGATGGGGCCGACAGCATGGATGACTTTTTTGCACGGCAAACGGTAAGCATTGGTGATCTTGGAGTGACCGGTATTACAACCATGGAGAGAACGGCATTCGGCAAGCAGCTGAGGGCCGGCGCGACGGTGAATGGCACCGTCCACGCCGCCACCGCCGAGGAGCGAGGTATTGGCAGCGTTGACGATAGCATCGACGGATAGGGATGTGATGTCGCCACGAAATAGGCCGACACGATCGTTGTGGATAGACGAAGCGCCGGCAACGGGACCAAGCCTCGAGGCATCTAGCTTTTTGAGCTTGTAGAGAAGACTGAGGGAGGGAATATCGGCGGACATAGTGGAAGCCATGGATCGGGTTGCGACGCGAAGCATAGGTAGAATGCAAACGACCTAAACTAGAGGGGTTGGAATGTACTGGTCTGATATGTGAAGCTACTGGAATAGATGTAGGTGGGAAATGGAGAATGATGAAGACGATGTGGGGAGATGGATTAGTGGCATTGGGTAGGTACAGCACCTGGTATGACGTAACTCTCTTAAAAGTCCCGTCTTTATCGATAATACCTAGGTTAGTAAGTACTTAGTTAAGTATGTAGTAGCCTAAAGAATTTGACCCAATCGTCTTACACGGCTGTTACGCTAGTGTGTTAGTATGTAAGTTATGTAGGTCTAGTATTGATGTCTGGCAAAATGTAGAACCCGTCAAGTACGCATGCGTCGAAGCAGTTAACAAAGGAGCCCTTCGGCTTATGTCTGGTAGGTACTTACTTACCTTAGGGAATGGCCCGGAGATTTACATCCAGCAACCTACCAGCCTAAGGTTACTTCTTACTTATTTTATCTACTACATAAGGTTCTACCAGACATATTGATACTACTAACCTACTTACCTACCACTCGTGTAAGCCTAAATAACTTCCACATCCTACCTCATCAACAAAAACCACAAGTACATCATCACCAATGGCCGAGCCGCAGCCCGGACCCCAGGGGCAACAACCTCAGGGCCAGGGTCAACAACCCCAGGGCCAGCAACAGCCACCGCCGGTCATCCCCCCACCGGCCTTGCCTCCCGTACCGGGCGTCCCCAAACCTCCAACCCTCGACTTCTCCAATAAAGCCATTGAGGATCTGATGTTCCCACTGGCCCGTTATTCGCCCTGGGCTGAGAGGTTTGGCAACAGCGGGCACAGTTATTGGCGAATCCCAACCATCCACCGCGACAGAAGATCACATTCCGGCCTCGCCCCCGAATTCCCCGGACTCTCGGTGCCTCTGTATGCCCCGTCGCCATTCTTGCCAGATGGGCCTCCCTTGCCCGAACCCGGTCCTGCCGATATCGACAGACTACTTCTTGGCGAGGAGCATCAGAGACTGTATATGGGCGTTCCTCCCTGGCAGCTTGGTACTCTCAACGATGAACTCCACGATGGAATCCACGGCGGTCACAATTACGGTATTCTGCGTCTGAATAGATATCAAGACTGGGAAGAGTTCCGAGCCTTTCTAGTCAAGGTAGATGAGTCAACGTGGCTTTCGAACTTCGGCAAGGCCAAGGTAAGTGATCCTCCAAGTTGACATGAATCTATCGCACGTCTCTGACTATGTGAGTTGCAGTTCTATGACCTTCGACGAACGAGTCCCCTAATGGGCATCCAAATCCCAATCAAGGAGCTCCGTGAGCACAAAGACCTCCACCTAGGCTGGTCTGTTGACAATGATGTCCTCTGGAAGGCACTTAGCCCGGCCTTAGAACTGGCAAACCGTATCTTCCTGCGACTTATCGAAGAGAAAAGTGAATGGTACGTAGCTATAACCAACATAATCATCTGAATCATGAAATTTGACGAGCACACTAATACTTCTTTCAGGCTTGCGGCAATGCTCTTTGCGAAGTCTGAGCCGTGGATAAATACTGATCCCTCCATTGCTTTTTACGACAAGGATCCCAGAGAAGTAGAGCTGATACAGTTTGACGAAGAGGCCAGTGCCAAATGTGATCCTGAGACACTCCGGAAAGAAATAGAACTCCGAGGGAGGGATGTCAGATTTGGTATCTGGGATGAGACTGTACAGCCAGATGAGGCAACGAGATTGGGGGAATGTACTCGCCGTCGCCTCAACCCACAGGGGCAGCTACAATACAGACTATGGATTCACTTTGGTGCAGGGTTTCTCAGACCTCTCCTGGAAGAAGATACAACAGTAACTGAGAGATGTTATACTATATTCCAACTTGCCGTCACTGTAAGTTCCTCCTCTTGTATGTTATTTTCCTTTACCTTGTCCACATCGCGCCGTTGATGTAGGTAGAATAGTACCGACTAGCTAACTCTACCCGCAGATTGTTCATGAGTACGCAGTATGTACGCCCCATAAACTAGATGACAAAGAGCGAGACAGGCTTATTATTTAACGAATCATAGCACGCCTTGCGTTGGGCCCCTAAGATGGACCGGCCTGCATCGTCCGAACCTGTAAGTTGAATTTCATAGATCAGCTGAAGAGACCGACGCCTACTGACCTATCTCGGCACCTAGGTTGTCAAAGGAGAGTATATCGCGGAGATGGGGATATCCCTGGAAGCCCATGTTTTCAGAGGCGACCGGATCTTTAGCAAGCCCGGTCCATGGCTTGTCCGCGGGCAAAATAGGGGAATAGCTACTAACGCGGACGTCAGATCCCCCCATGACATGCTAGCAGGTTATGCATATTTCAAACAGTCTGAGCAAAGGACACTGGTCCACTATAGTAACTTTTGGTGGACGGCATACCCTCTCCCGGCATTTTGGATTTCCGCATTCATATGTATGACGGTCTTCTCCCTTTTCTCACTCAATGCTCATAGAGCCATATATCGTAGCAACGTGCTGATTCCTTCCCAGGCGAGAAGTTTTGGAGCGAAATCGTGGCGAAATATGGTTCAAAGGGTACGTCTTCTGCGCTTGGCGTGTACTTATAATCTCTATTTGGCTCGCAATAAGTTACTGACATGTTTCGTCACGACAGCTTTCGCCCCTCCGCATCTGTTCAAATATGGATACGCAAAGACGCTGAATGGTCGTCAACTCCAGGATGAAGTTTCGTTGGTTGACCAGTTCGAAAGCTACTCGGTGAGCGAATTCCACGAGCTATCTGCACGCATTAGAACCAAGTTCTGGGAAAGAAACGAAGAGGTAAATAGTATCTTATCAAGGGTTATGCCTAATATCACGCAAACTAACCCATGCCAACTTTCTAGTGGGCAAAGCATAGACCGTGGAGACCTGATGTACCTAAGGATTGGTATCATTCGCCATGGTCCTGGCAGGAGAGGCGATCAACTATAGAAAGTTTCCGTTACTTCCATGCCATGAAAGATCTCGATCAGGTCCGAAGGATTGCTGTGCACTTCGTTAAACAAGAGCAGGCGTTCTACCATGGTGCCCTCGCTCAGGTACCTGCACATACAATATATTACCTACTTGCGGTCTTGATGTTTGCTGCGATCCCAATAACCTCTTCGGAATTCGATCCTGGCCCAGGCATACCTAAAATCCGGCCCTTTTCTCTCACGCCGCCCCCGCCGGATGCAAAGCCGCTGGCCGTGTACTTCGCGAGCTCCGCCGCTCTTGCTGCAAATGACATCAGGGCATTTAAATGGCCGTACCCGGACACGAGAGAAAAAGAGCCACTTGAGAGTTCTGATCTATGGTGGTCCCATCAAGAAGCGTTGGAGACCTTCAGACAAGTGCTCATGCTTCTAGAGTGGCAATACGGTGGTTCCAAGTGAGCTTTTTGAACCTTTGGTTCTCTATTATCTTCGAGCCACGCTATAAGAGAGACTGACAACCGTTTCCAACTAGGTCTTGGCTTACAGGCTTAATAGACACCTACTCTTCCATAAAGGCTGAGCGAGAAGCTAAGCCTCTCGTCACAGAGTGGACCAGCTTCCCGTTCCTTGTGCCGACTTTTGCCCAGGATTGGATCAGGTTGCCGGAGATGACGGACATCGCCATACCGCCGAACGAAAGATACAGATATTGTGACTGTACTTGGGCCCATATGGTACCAATCCCTCCTTATATTCCTCAAGCGGGTACTATTTCTGCACAACCTAACTTGCTTGGAGGCCACGCTGCTTCTAACGTGCATGACACGACTGTACTTCGACATTTTACCGTCGGTGAGGTAGGCAACCACCGGGGTTTGACCGATGCTTGGGTTGTTCACCCTGACGGAATGTTTGGGCATGATGTGTACCAAATTTCAGGTAAGTCACATTGTACTGTATCGAGTCGCGGTAGGCTAACTAGGATATGTTTTCGACTAGATTTATTACACGCGAACGGTGCTAACGAGAACGACTACCGTGCCATGGTGAAAACCGGCCCATTTGGACCGGAGCTGGTTAGCGGCGATGCGCGAGCAGATTATATACGCGAGTGCTTTAAGAAGTCATTGCAACCGATTGGAAAGGTCCTTCAAAAGAGACGACCCGCTGAAGTCGTACATTTCAACGGAAGCAATGGGGCACCCCGTTGGGTTACGGCAGGACCGTACGCTTATGATCTCGCAGGTAAGATAATGGTTGGCTGTTTGCGGTCCTAACGACTTACATATCAAAAGACTTTCCGTTCTCTAGTCATGAGGAAGAACAATTGCTTGATAAAAGCGCCGGTGGCCCGATCCAGATGCCGTTATCCGCGAAAAACCCCGTTGCAGAAGACTTGATGAAGCGCCTCAAGCCACACCTTTGTGCTTTTATAGAGTCTGACCGACAAGAGGCTCATTTATATATGCGGCAATTCTCGCCACGAATGCTACGCTGGCATGACAATCCCGAACTTCGATGCTACATGGCAGTTGGAGGTGTAGTTTATGACATTGGGGGTAAGTACATCTATATCGTTTCCATCATAAAGGGGGGTTCCTGTACTTACAATTTGAAAAGACTACACTAGCTTCCACCCTGGTGGTGATCACATAATGAGAAAATACATGGGGCTTGACGCTACCGAGGCCTTTTTACAGGCTCATAGTCTGGATATCATGAAGGTAAGGCATCAATGCTATATGAACATTTCCCCAAACTAGAATGTTTATATGCCACACATCCCTGTCCAAAGGTCAACCTTGAATATCTACTCGAAACTACCCATGCAATGCTTCATTTTTAGCTACTGTCTAACCATGGCATTTGTAGGACTTTGAGTTCATGCGCGTAGGAACCCTTGTCCCAGAAATTGAAATGGACCAAATCAACAATACTCAAGTCGTGATAAACGGATCGGTCTACGACATATCAAGTAGTGTCTTCCCCCCTTAACCCCTTCAGCTCCCGAATGTGTACGCTAACATGACAATCAAGAACCTTTAACTTCCAGCGTCGAGCTTCACGAGACCTTGAAACTATACGGTGGTACAGACGCCTCAGGTGATATGGGAGAACATAGGTGAGTACCTAATTCTTATAAGTACCTATATTTTGGGATATCGTCATTATATCTTGTAGAAATGGTGATATCTTGTAATAAACTCGTACCATGCCCGTCACGGGGCTTTTTCAGGTGACAATCACTAATTAATACCATTTTAGTCCCGGTTGCGAAGCTCTTAGAGAACTTTTGGAGAGACCAGACCGCGTCGTAGCTGTAATTTCTGAGAAGCTTCCTGATATACCGAGCGGTGAGATAGTTAAGCACAGCGACCCTCACAAGCCTGAGGGCGCCTGGGTGACCGTTGGCGATTGGGTGTACAATGTTAGAGGTATGTGATTCCGGTGGCAAGGATTCCAATATATTCAGCCTTATAAACTTGGCATCACCAACTAACTACATGGGTAGACCTGATGCTTTTCCCCCAGTACTATGAACATCACATTTCACAGGTCTGGGCTGGTGCCGAACTGGACGACCCTGTCCTCTCAAAGTGGCTGGAAGAAAACTACTCCGCACGTCGTATAGGCCGACTGGTCGTCGGCTCAAACTGGCCAAAGCCAGTGTTAGACACTGTCATGGTCATAGATACGACACCAAAGTGCGGGTTTTCAAGCAACTAGTCAGCCATTTATTGGTTCGTTGTACTATATAGTGTCCAGTGGCGACTATGCCTCCTATTTGTGCGTCTCATATGAGGGAAGTAAGATTAATTTATACGTTTTATCGTAAAGTTTATGCTACGGAGGGATGAGGGTGCCATATGGATCTCCCATCTCTCGTCTTTTAAAATCTTCCTTGTTGTATTTTTAACACAACCGAAATCACTCGTTATTTAAGAAAAATACACTCCCTACCTACTTACCATGTTGGGTTTTATATGAAAATAAGCGATAACCACTATGAAATTAAATAAACGTTAAAACCGTTAAAAAAGTGGTGTAAAAACAGTGATTTAAGTCACAATATGCTTATTTACTTCGTTGTATGTTGCTATTTTAATTATAGGCATATTAATTCGTTATCCTAGAAATGAAGTCTTTTCTTGTACATTGTCCATACCAGGGTATCCCTGCTACATTGTAACAATTGCTGTAAACTGTGAGAATAAAGGATATAACATAAATCCAGCAACCGAACAATGGGGTCTCAATAACAACATTGAACCATCTTTGTCCGAATTGCTGCAACCAGGGGTAGTCTTTAAGAACTGCCAACTAGCTGGCATATCTTGCAACACCTCATGCAAGTTGCAACGGAAAGTACGCAACTCCAAATTGTTTAACAAATCATATTGTTCGCAACAAAGCACCATGAATAACATTGTTTTCTAACATAAGCCTTTTGTGGGTGTCCTTATTGTTAATACCATGTGTAAGACATATCAATATAAATCCTTGAAAAGAGTCTAACAGAGGGTGAGTGAAGAAGTGTCTAAATATCTGGATTTAAAAGACCAGTTCCTCGCACATTATCCTACCATATCTCTCCTTTTTCTTCTTCTTCAAATAACGAGCACGAGCCCATCGAGATCAAACGCTTGCAAGACATCTAAGAAGCCTCAAGCTATCGTTGATCAGCCGCAGACAGGACCATGGTCCTAAACACACGCGGCGATGAGCCTTCGAGTGCAGGGGATGTTGATGGTCAAAGCCAGCGGACTCTGATTGCTCTGCTATTCTCCTACTTGATCATTCTAGCGATTTGTTGGGGAATGATAGCGCTCGAAATCCGAAATCGCAACTACGGGTTATATAAAAATTTGGGAGTAGACGCCGCGACCGAAGTTGGGGACCGCACAGCAACACTGGGTGTGACCGGTAGAACGGCTGGTAATGGGGTACGCTCTCCGAAGTCCGCTTCGTCGTGGAGCTCGTCATCTCGAGACTCGGCTTGGTATACTGAAGAGCCCCTCCCGGAAGGGTCTGTATTAAGCCATCTTGCGCAAAAGGTAGGTCGGGTTTTCAAAACCCGCGGACGGGAGCCCGCGTCTCAGACTCAGCTCTGGCCAGCAGCGCCCGGGATGCCGCTCACGATGGCGTCCGATGTTCCGTTCCGCGGACGTAGTCCCTCGAGCCTATACTCAACAATCAACCTGCATTCGGGACCAATCAGTCCGTACACGACTTTCGACCCGGAACATGGTTTCTGTAATAGAGAACAGGATATCCCAGGTCAGGCCCATGGTCATCCCGCTGGTTCACTTCCCGACGAACCACCAAAGGCCCTGTTCGTAGGTAGGAACTTTTCTAAGCCTACATGATAAGGCTAACTCCAAGTGAGGAACAATGGTGAGCGAGCGACATATTGTAGTTGACATAATGCTGCAGCTTCCGATCGAGGCAGGCCCTCAATACAGGTAGGTACCTAGCTATGAATAAATTATAAGTCTCGTTTAACGATCTGTTTGATTTGCACAAATCAAGTGACATCGACTGAATTAGCTCTATATATTTTACGTAACCGTCTGCTTGAAGCTTTCTGCACCGAAATAGCAATAGCACTATTGATGTTCGGCAGTTATTGTCAAGTCTACCTAGATAAGTTGACCTAAGCCATTCTTCATTGACACAACATGAAGTACAGATGATTGCATCTGGGAAGCACAGCCCAGAACTCAGTCAACTCACTGGCAGCTGGACAGAGTAGTTCGGTATGTTGAGGATGTGTTGTGGCAAACATTTTATCCACCGTATCTTCTTCCCACGAGATCGCCACTCTTGAAATGTGCGCTCGCTGCATGGTATCTAATTAGCTGGGCACCAATGGACCTTATAGACAATCTCTAGAGTATAGCTGTGGCAAGTGATGAGAGGCATGGAAACGTTTATTGAAGTCATGCCAGCCAGGCTGCTATTGACCTAGCTTCGAGGTATCAAATTGAAATTTCCATGCGAAGCCTAATAGAATGAATGCCTTCATCTATTTCATAGTGCTCTCTTCATAACACAAACTACCTACATTTGATAGCCACCAGACCTGTGTCAGCAAAACCCGGGTCACTTATTAGCCCCATTTAATAGTATCGGCTTTCACCCACATCAATGGACTATTTATAAACTCGCCACATCCATCGTTGGTGCAGCTTGATAGGTAACATTCTACAGAAAAAGAAAAAAAAAACCCCTAGTCAAAGACTTTGAATATTTATAGGTCAATTACATGAATATAAAAACAACGTATTTCACTCTTGAATTCATGTGTGCATCAGTTTATCGACATATTGAAACTCAGAAACTACTTTGACAATAACAGCCGACATTTGATTTCCTTTTCAATACCTAACTACCCTTTGAACCCATTATTCCAAACTATCAATACTAAGCTCCTCTTTAGAGCACAATGCGGCATAACGCGATTTTCCTAATTTTTGCCTTATCTCTAGGTTCTACCTATGGTGCCAGAATTCCTCTTTCCGGTGTTCTGCAAGATTTAGCCGCTCGAAGCTTAGAGCTGGACAATGCGGTCGTAGCGAGGGAACTAGGAAGAAAAACACCAGCTGGCAAGTTTTTTTTTTAAAAAAAATCATTTTATATAATTAGAGACCTGTTGCTTAGACTTACTAATGAAACCGGGTGGACAGAGCATGCGGACATGCTGGTTAAAAAAGAAGATTTTGACTGGAAAGAATACTTCGAACACCACAAACTTGAGGCTCTGGTTGTTTGTAAATAAAACCCCCTCCCCGCCCCCATTCGATCCCAAGCCTTTTTGTTGAAGAGCACAAGCAACAAAGGATTGCTAGATGGCAAGCACTGACACAATAATACACTAGTGGTTCTTAACCAATTCCGTGACAAGTGGAGCGCAGAGAACAACAATAAAAAATTCCCAGCGATTGGAGATAAAGACTATAGCACCGAGGTCAATAAACTTTATGACCAGGTCAGCAAGGGGTATCCTGAATTTCAAGAGGCAGTGGAAAGTATTAGAAAGGAGCTCTATGGGCTCTTTCCACCCGATGAAGCAATCGCCGAGGCGAGGGAGTATTTAAGCGACTCGGACAGAGAAGAAGCTGAAAAAGAGGCAAAGTTGCCTGATGAAGTACGGTCGGCCATAGATAAAAGTTGGAACAAACTTTTTAAACATAACAACTAGTTTAACTCCAGTAACTACTATATATACAGTAGTCAAATTATTTGTATTATGGATGGGTGTAAATCAGATAGCTGTGCAAGTGAAGGCAAGGAGTCCGTCAATACCTATCACGCTTCATCATCATGATCATCAATTCAATCAAATACTCACGCAATAGTGTCGTTCCGATTACTCATCGTTTGGTGTCTCCCTTTGACATGGTATGTAGCGTGTAGGTCGAGAGTATAACGAAAATGATAAGGAAACTAAAGGTGATTATTTGGTATTACCAGAGATGCATCTCGTATTAGTCCTTGGCATCGGATGTTCCTATGAAGGCTTCGAGGCTTCCCTCAATCTAAGCTACGTTACATCCATTGACCTACTTAAGGCCTTACTAGAGCCCGGTATATTTGGCCTCAATACGGTTCCAAATAAGGTAGGTCTGAAGCCCTCAGGTTATATTCAAAGCGCCTAGCCAAGCTACTAAGAATACTAAGCTTGAATGGTTTGGTCCCTACATGCTCAACAACAAGAACGAGGTCACCCGACAGACGGTTCGCCTAAAGTACTCACTGCATGCGGAGCATCTTTTGCGAGAATGGCACCTAGATACGGTTCCTGAATGGCGCGGCTCGTATCAAAACCTTCAGAGTCGTGATGTCGGGTGCAGGCTACTTCTCCCCGATCGCCTGTGTCTCAAAGTGTTGGCGGTCGTGATGAATATTTAAAGCCTAGTCACGATCCCTAGCTTTTTAAAATTTCAGCTCAGCCTGAGTGTAGAAGCCCCTGAAGCTACTGGCCAATATGTACATGACAAACGTTGCGAGTGTTCTGACAATCGCTGCCACCGGCGTATTCGCAGCAAATAGCCAGATCAACAGCACAGCAGCACCCATTGCTAAGGGCTTTATCATCGAATATGAGCAGGTAGATAACGGCTCGCTCTCTGGAGGGGGGGGCGGGACTAGAACATGAAACTGAATATGAGCATAGGGATCGTTGCGGCCACGGGAGAGTATCGCGTCGAACCAGAAGATCAAGGTTCTGAAGACTTTTGACAGCAACATCTTCTCTGGGGCTAGCATCGAGACAGACGCCTACACCACAGAATCTCTAAGCGCCGTAGCCGGGATCAAACAGGTTTGGCCCAACAAACGCCTTCAGCTCGGCCCTCTCGAGCCCCAGTCGTTCAGCGACGATGCATCAGCTGTGAACTATACGGCGCACAACTCAACTGGGGTGAACAAGCTTCATAGCTTGGGAATTTATGGGAAAGGTGTCGTCGTGGGCATTGTCGATAGCGGCACCTTGTACACTCACCCGGCCCTGGGCGGCGGCTTCGGACCTGGCTTTAAGGTTGCAGGGGGATACGACTTTGTCGGTGATGGGTATTGGCCAGCAGACGGAAGCGCCAAGACGCCCGACGATGATCCAAAGGATAATTTAGGACACGGCACTCATATTTCAGGCATCGTCGCTGGTAAGTCGGACAACTGGACTGGCGTTGCACCCGAGGCCACAATCAACTCCTATAAGGTCTTCAGCCAGCTAGACGGCACCGATGAGGCTACCCTGATCGATGCTTTCCTTAGAGCATACAACGACAGCGTCGACATTATCACCTCCAGCATTGGATCTCCTGGGGGATGGTCGACCGATGCCTGGGCGGAAGTGGCTTCGCGTATTGTTGACGAGGGTATCGTCGTGACGATCGCGGCTGGGAATTCCGGAGACGATGGGCCATTCTTCGGGTCTACCGGGTCTTCTGGAAATAACGTTCTTGGTGTCGCCTCTGTTGACGCGGAAAGTATTGCGGCATCTCCATTCGGCGCCATGTTTAGTCTCGATGAAGACATCAACAAGACGACGATTGGCTACCTGCCATCTACATTTTACTTCCCAGCGGAGGTTAAAGACTGGCCAATTAGGCCCTTGAACTTGAACACTTCAGATCCTGCTGACGGATGTCAACCTTATGCAAATGGAACGGCTAGTCTTGCTGGCGTTATTCCCTTGGTCCGAAGGGGTACCTGTTCATTCCAAACGAAGCAAGAACACCTAGCTGCTCTTGGTGCCGAGTACATGCTTTTCTATAATAACCAAAATCGCCTCATAAGCCCCGCCACCGACAATACGGACACGCTCATCGGGCTTATTAGCGCAGAGGCCGGTGCTGCTATTATTGAGACTATCAAGGCTGGCGGGAACGTTACCGCGGACTTCACCGTCAACCCAGAGTCCGTGGTCGGCATCGAATACTCATCCGGAGGCCTTGCTAGCACTTTTACCCAGTGGGGTGGAACGTATGACTTGCAGGTCAAGCCCGATATTGCGGCGCCTGGCGGCTTTGTTTATAGTACTTACTTGGACGACACCTTCGTGTTGCTAAGCGGAACATCCCAGGCTGCCCCTTATATTGCCGGTGTCGCTGCTCTCTACATTGGGGTTCATGGAGGGCGCTCTGTCCATGGCAAGGGCTTCGCCAAAATGCTACAGCATCGTATCATAGCCAGTGGTAGATCGCTTCCCTGGTATGATGGAGACATTGTCAATCGTGATTTTGTCGCCCCCGTAGCGCAGATTGGTAATGGCCTGGTAGATGCATTCAAGGTTGTCCAGTACACCACGGGGATCAACTTTGAGAAGATCGCACTTAACGACACACAGTATTTCCAGGGGTCGCATACTATCGAGCTGACCAACACTGGCGATAGCGACGTTACTTACAACTTTGCGCTAGAAGCTGCGGCGGGCTTTGAGACCTTCTCATGGTACCCGATTACGGATACGCAGAGCGACTTTCGTATCAAGCAGTTTAGTCAACTCACGCCGACAGAATTCGTCCCCAAGGTCACTCTCCCGGAGCCGTCTGTTTTGAAGCCTGGAGAATCTAAGACAGTGACGTGAGTCTAACCCTTCAACTTCAAGCACACCTCTTGCTAATATCTTGCAGGGTCTCTTTCGATAACCCCGCCTCGCTGGGATGGAACGCCAGCGTCATCCCACTCTACACAGGAAAGGTCATCGTTTCAGCGAGTAACGGTGAACAGTTATCAGTCCCCTATTTAGGTGAGCCGTGATCCGCGAGAGAATACGTGGGAGCCTGATATGCCAAAAGATCATGGTTGAACGATATGCAGGAATCGCTGCCAGCATAGGGCAGCAACTATCTCCTTTTTACCGAACTGGCTATCCTTTCTCTCAATCCAGTGTCCTATTTCAGGATATTAGGGATAAGCCTTAGTAAGTACCATCGTTGGACGCTTTGAAAGGTCCATACAGCAGCTTATTGACCATGACTCGTAGCTACACGTTCAACTTATCTCGCTCCTCGCAAGACTTTCCAAAAATATATTCGGCCATCGCCTGGGGAACAAGACAAGTTCGCTGGGATGTAAGTGCCCGCTCACCCATTTTCGCTTCTTAACCTCGCCAACCTGGCTCTAAATAACTAAGAAAGACTCTGATCACAACCACCGCAGATATTTGAGCCGGATTGGAACGAGTCAAAATGGACATGGCCTCTGGTCCCTGGCGAAAACGGGTACATAGGCCCTGCCACGTCATGGGTCAATGCCGGGAAGGTCAGCTACTTCGACCCGGATCTGTATGACCCGGACGACACTTACACGTACCCCGTTCTGGACGTGACGCGGAACGCGTACACGACTCTGTCAGCCAGCGAGTACTGGTGGTTCGGCAAGCTGGGTAACGGAAGCCAGATTGCGAATGGAAATTATACGTGAGCAAATCCTTTTTCTCCCCCTCACTTCTTTTCACAGTCTGCTTTATAATCTATCGACTCGTTTCTCTAACATAGAATTCCCGGAATCAATAGTATGCGATTCGCAAACTTGAGGCCTTTCGGTGACCCCGCCAAATCTCAGAGTTGGGCTGTTTATGATACACCTGTAATCGAAGTGTTAGGTCACTACTAAAAGATCAATGCCCCTTATTCCGTAAAAAGTCCTGATGCCA
Source organism: Biscogniauxia sp. FL1348 (assembly GCA_022544895.1). Lineage (NCBI taxonomy): Eukaryota > Fungi > Ascomycota > Sordariomycetes > Xylariales > Xylariaceae > Biscogniauxia > Biscogniauxia sp. FL1348. The sequence goes on along the minus strand of JAJNNV010000049.1, from coordinate 291,562 downwards.
AAAGCGACATTCTTCGGTATGTGGAACGTTTAACTTTATAGGATGGATAGGTATTATCAACAAAATTGTAAGAAAGAAAACATGGAATGAAAACGTACTATCACTATTAAACCCCCCAAAATCATAATTGGGTCAATAGTAATGGTAATAACGGCAGTAGATGATAATAGAAAGTGGCAAATATAGGTCAAGAGGTTAGATGCATACTACATGTGTTCATTATGGATCGACCTAACTATCCCACTTACCCATCCAAGATGAAAAGACGCATGAGCCTTCCTGTCCAATTAGGCGTAATTATGAGTCTTACTGGCTGTACGCGGACGTCGACTTTGCGGAGAAGCTGGATACGACCCCTCCGTTCAGAATCCAGAGAGCATGGGGCTAGCTGGCAGCCAACCCCTGGATTCCCGTCTTGGCATGCGAGGTCTTCGATCGCTTGGAAGGGGGGGTGAGGACGGCAGTTGAGGAGAAGATGCTGGCACGCGGTTATTGGACATGCCGCCTGGATAACATCCGCCAGGGCGAGCGCCATGCAGTGCTACGAGGGTACTCACATATCACCTTTGGCTTTTCTACCAGGGAGCTGGCGCACCTGACAATGCTCGAGCTGTCTGGCATAACATATCCCGTACTTAAAATAGGAACTACTCTGAACCCTAGGCAATGCCAACAGGGTAGAACCATGAACTAGGTAGGCATGAAGAATCATTTAGTTGCCGTCCCTCTGGCTATTGAACTTCACTCGGTAAGCTAGGCATACCTAGTACTCAAGACTCTTGGATTGGCTTTATCTAACTACTAACATAGTTGCTTAAGAGTTTCTCGTCAACATCATAATCGACAATCTTTTCTACGAAGTTCCCGAACCAAAAATGCGCTGAGGATTTAGCAAATGCATCTACCCTCTAAGATGAAAGCAGTGACTTGACAACGTCATCATACATCTCTTCCGCGTTCTTCTCTGTATCAAAGTCAAAAATCCAATCTTCTCTAGGGAACTGGATAATTTTCGGGTTTTCCTTGACCTTCGCCCAGTCCGTCTTATGCCACATGTCGCGGGTGGTTTCGCCCGTCTTTTGGACTTGTCTCACGCGATCGTATCGGATCTTCTCATGTGCCCTGACGGAAATTGGAACGTTCTCCTTACCCCCGCGACGGAGACAGACAGCAATGCTCACACCATCCTCGAGTGCCTGCGTTGCACCTTGAGCGCTTGTGGGAAGAAACGGGTGTGCCGAGTCGCCTAGCAACAGTATCCTACCCTGTGGGCTAACCCACGTGGGCAGAGGGTCACGATAGACCAGCTTCCAGTCGACGAGCATTTCCTCTGGGGTCTTTGAGATGATTCGGGTACACATAGGGTCCCAATCTTTAATGGCCTCTTTGACTTCGGAGAGTTTTCCGGGGAAGCTCCACGACTCATCAATGTCATGCTCGTCTGGATGGGTTAATACCCAGGAGCAATCCGAGCCATTTTTGATGGTGCTGAACAAGAAGTGCATGTCGGGGCCGATCCAGCCGTTGAATGTGTCTCCGTTTTTGCAAAATTCTGCTGTCAATGGGTCGGCGAGCATATCTTTGTTCGGGAACCTATTATTTTCAAATTCTTGTGAGAAAAAGGTCACAGCAGAAATCATCGGAATCAGCTGGTGAACATACCAAGCTCTCCAAACAGCGTATCCACTACTTTTGGGTTTATCCTCATAGCCAAGAACGGCTTTACGGGCCTTTGATCGAACCCCATCGGAAGCAATGACTACATCGGCGGTGATCTTCAATGGGGTTAGCTATTAGGCAATAGCCATCACGAAGGGATTGCGATAGTAAGCATCTTACCCTCTCACCGCTTTCCAGAACTATTCCAGATTCTTTCCCATCTTCGAAATAATCTTGAATTTTATGCGCCAGGTAAATGGGTATGCCAAGATCGTCCTTCACATAGTTGAAAACGACAGCATGCAGCTCGCCCCGGTGGCCATTGAAGTTAGGCGCTTCTACCGAGTAGTCGGGGGTCTTCTGGTTTATTACGATCTCTCCCGTGTCATACTTGTGGATGTTGAATCCGTACTTTCTCAAGTCGATGCTCAGGGGTCGCATGCGTTGCGTAACCTGGCCTTCGGACCAACGATAAAAAATACGGCCAGCGTTCGGGCCGAAGGAAATGATGTCGCCGAGTTGCTTGAGCTCCGGAAAGGCCTCGTGTATCTCGACATCGTGGCCCTGACGGTGGCATTCTACTGCCGCCCCAAGACCACCAAATCCTAAAACACAATGGAATCAGATGGGTAAACTACTGTTTCGGCAAGGCTTTATATAAACATGACTCATACCTGCGCCTACAATGACCACCTTGATACCTGTCTTTGGCCGGGACGATGCGCCATTTGAAATGCCATTAGTTGCCATACTGACAGTCAAGAAAAGTAGGTAAATATGCTTTACACCTGAGGAGATATAAATCACGATAGGGTCAGTTTTAGTGTAATGGTGGCTGGTGAGTAACCCTATTGCAACGTCTCTGCTCGGCTTATTTAACCTAGGCAATGAGTTATATACCTAGCCAAGGTAACCTAGGGCTTTGGTTGCATCTCTCACCTGGAAACACGGGAATTTTACGGTACCATACCATACACATCTTGGCTTAACCCCTTAACCCGGTCCCCATTTTATCATCCCCATCAACCCCGCGTCGTGGGCGAGGGGTATTTAGGCAAGTATGACGGCACTTATAATGGCTATATGTAGTGTAGGTAGGTGGATAGGTTGGTAAGTAAACTGGCATGGTTACCACCAGGAATGGAAGGTAGGAAGAAATACATCTTGAGAAGTTTTTAATTGAGTCCCGAGATAAAGGGTCTTGTTCCTTGATGTATACATATCAGAGTGTCGTTAATCGTCATGCTGGTAAAGTATTCTTGGAATCCACATATTTATAAGAATCTACACCTGGATGTTATATTTATTTATTTTATATATGAAGATGCCTTTAAATAACCACGCAGTTGCCAAAAAACCCACATGATATATTCCCCGCGGAGCACTAAGCGACCTGAATTTGATATGAAAATACCTAACCACATACTAGTTAAACCTAAACATTTGTTGTGGTAACTAAGGGAACTGAGGACAGGTTATGTAGTTGCTTACTTGACTAAGTGGCTGTCTGGATACCTGAGGGACCTAACCTGTATACAGTCTTTCTCTTGCCGACGTTCGTCGGCAAGAGAACTTAGTCTCCCAGTCACCAGTTCAGTTCACAATACAGTTTGGTTATTCTTTGCAGACTCTAGTAGTCTAGTATTCAGTTATGGAATTATTTGATTACCTAGTTGGTTGGTTGGTTATACGGGGTTCCTCCTATCCCCACAACAATAGTACATGGCGCATGTTATACAGGAGTATCTACATAACAATACGAAGATCTTCATGTCCGGTTAGAGGGTATTCTTAGCCAATCTGTTCACTCTCCAAAAGCTCGTGACTGATCTTCAACGAGCTATTAATAGAGGCCTAGAATGAATCCTGATAGCCTCAAAGACGCTTAACAAATGCATTACGTATCCAGGAAAGTGGCGTATCGCCTAATTGCATGCCAGTATCTCATATTTAGACGCATGGCATTGAATTGTTGAATGTCCCAACGCTTCGATGCTTTCACCTAGCTCTGAAAAAAGTGAGCTAGAATTTGTCATGGTGGGTTATTTATCTACGTGGGCAATCAAAGACAACCAACACACAGACATGCCGGTTGCATGAGACTACTCCGTCACAATGCTATATGCCGATGCGGGGTGCTTCCGAACTTAGTGTGTATTAACCTAGGTTGGTAAAGGCGATTCCTACGGTCGAGACCAACAGAGACATGGCTCGATTATAACCTAGTGATCATGGGGACACCCTATATGAGATAGCATTGCAGCAGTAGATTTCCCCAAATGTACCCATTACATTTAAATGCCCCTGTCCTAATTTGTGTAAATGGCATATCTACTATCGGAACGCTCTCGTGGACGATACATGATGCAGCTATGCATCCCTTTTAGAAAAATGTGACTAAAATCCACTCACTTCAACTCACTTGTCTATGCAGTCTAGGACCAAGTCAGATGTATATAAGTAATCGATCTGGGAAAGAGACTTGGTTTCCGTACCATTTAACCAGTCGAAGTACTCAACATTACCTGATAGTTGGAAATATTTTCCCTGTCCAGAAATTCTTTGAATAAATAGCGATATTCCAGGCTTGATAATATTACCTATGATGACTTCTTATCCAGACTGGGGGGAGAAGACCTCAGGACTAGAAGTTGCAAAGGCCTACGCCCAGTACCTTAGAGGAAAGAATGGTAAGAAATACGGGAAATGAACAGGATTCCACTTTTGATTCTAACAATAATATTTAGTTGTCGTCACTGGAGTTGCGCCTGGTGGTGTGGGCGAAGGTACTGCCACGGCATTCGCTTCTCAAAGGCCAGGAGCACTCATCCTCGTATCAAGAACTCGAACAAAACTCGAAACTGTTGCAGATGCCATTCGCAAATCATATCCCGACGTCGATGTACACACTGTGATCATGGACTTAGCATCGCAGGATTCTATCCGCAAAGCTGCTGCAGAAGTAGCTAAGATAATACCGAAACTTGATATTCTCGTCAATAATGCCGGGGCAACGTACCGTCTACGTCAATGGACCTCCGAGAAGATCGAGATGCAGTTTGGCGCGAATCACATCGGACCATTTCTGTTCACCAAACTCCTATTCCCGTTGCTGAAAGCAGCGGCCGGGGAGTCTCCTTCTGGCGCAACGCGAATCATAAATCTTTCGAGCCATGGTCATAGACTATCAACGATCCGATTTCACGACTACAACATGGAAGGGAAGGAGATCCCGCCAGAAGAGCAGCCTTTTTCGCCTATGCCCCCGGCATTTGCCAAGGCTCAGGAAGACGGTTACTTGTCAACTATTGCGTATTCACAGAGCAAAACCGCCAATATTCTATTCACCTTGTCTCTTCAACAGCGCGCTAGCGCGACAGGGATCATGTCCTATGCAGTCCATCCAGGGGGTAAGGATCATCTTTGTCTTCATAAAGGGGGGCGACCTTAAGAGACATCACCAGGTATTAATTTCTATGCATCATAGGCGTCAACAGCCATCTAGGCCGAGAGCATGACGAGGACGTGGCCGAGGCGATCTCGAAAACAGCCAAGTACTGGAAAAACAGTGACGAGGGCGCGTCAACCACCCTCGTCGCTGCTTTAGATCCTGCCTTGAACGGTGAGCAATGAATGATGGGCAATCACTATTGTTTAATTCCGTCTAATTATTTTTTTTCAAGAACCCTGCGGTTTGTATCTGGCCGACTGCCAGTTCTTCCCATGCGCCGACTATGCCATGGATCCGAAGATAGCGGGGCGGCTTTGGAGCTTGAGCGAGGATTTGATAGGGGAGAAATTTGTTCTTGACTGATTTCCCGCTGGAAACTGGGCTTCCTTGCTGGCTCCGGCTTTGACTATGGTTGACTACTTTTTTTTACTCAAAATCTATGATTGCCGCTAGATTCACAGCACGACTCTGATAAGGCCGTAGTTGCTGATCTTATAACGCTCATGAGTGGTAGAGGTGATATGTCTTAACATGAGTTACAAGATAGGTACCTAGTCTTGAATATTTGCAAGTAGAGACAGCTACTGTTATTATACAAAATCGCCAACAGTCATAGCATAATAATACGGGACCTATATTGTGACAAGCGCAAAGGTAGCATATCTTCGTTCTTCGTTATACTCTTATTACCTAGGAGTTAATTCCAGCGCCAGGATTGAAGAATGCTAACTTGAAAATGAAAAATACATTCACTTCTTTGATAGCGTTATATCAAGGTATACCCATTTTTACCATCATAGCCTGAGTGTATGTGATTCTATAGATTTATTCAAGCTGGAGGGAGATGAGATCTGTTGTAATAAATTATATATATATATACCTACCTACCTATATATGTTTCAAAAGCATCTCAAGGTAACAACCCGTCAATAGTACTTATAATTATCATTTCGGTACTGTCTGAAAACGTCGTTGGGGAAAAGCAAATTCATTGAATACAAAGAAAAACTTTTTTGTTTCTTCAAAAATAAAATGAAATGCTTGGAGGTAAAGCCACTCGCATTTACGCATAGTGCAAAATACCTAGGTATCTAACAAGAATCTCCCCTCTCCAATTTGATATTCCCTTTTAATTCAAAATAATAAAAATACAATGATTTTCCTCCGTATCAATGTCAGTCTTTTGGTTTGTTCAATTTTGCCATGTTATCACCTTAACAAGTCAGCTCTTATCTATCATCGACAGTTTCCCGTGTCTCACCCCGTGTCTTACTTAGTGCTCTTCCTATTGACATTCCCTTTGTTCAACGAGGCTATAGTATTGCGACTTGTGACAATGGACCATAGTACTCCGGATATTGCTCTGTGCTAGCTTTGAAAAGAAGACATTTCCGGATCCGTCAAGATTTTAAACTTGAGAACATATTTTTTCTAATACGTGTTACGCTCTTAATAGCACTTCTGGCTCTCTGCTGCCCCATTGTACACTTTCCATTCTTTACAACCCTTTGCTCGTAATAATGTCGAACAACAATCTACCGCCTGGTGTAGGCGGTTCCATACCAGGTGGCCAGGCACCACAACCTGGAGCAGCAGGCTATATTCCACCACCTGTTGGACCACCTCAAGGACTACCACCACAAGGTGGCCAAGTACCACCACCTGCGCCAGGAGGCAATATGCTAGGAGTTGGATGGCCAATTATTCCAGATGGATGGCCACCTATTCCAGGCGGTCAGGCACCCCCTCCTCCGCCAGCAGGCAATAATGCACCAGCTGGATGGCCAGATATTCCAGGTGAATTGTCGGTTACTCCGGGTGGTCAAAACCCAGCTCCGGGTGGTCAAAACCCAGAAAACCCTCCAAATAACCCAGAGAATCCTCCAAACAACCCAGATGACCCTAACGTACCCCCTGAAATGTTCCCGCCCGGGTCGATCCCAAATCCTGGGGACTACCCTCAGAGAACTTGGGGACCTCCAGTACCTCCGGGACCTGGTGAAATGCTTCCAGACAATCGGCCAAGGACCCCGTGGGCTGAGCGATTCGGACGAGTCGACTCGATGTTTTACCACATGGATCCGTCAAGCTCGGGATTCTCTCCCCAATACCCCAAATTAGACCCGAAATATCATGGGGATATACCTAGCGACTTTCCCTTTCCGCCTGGGTGGGTAGAATTCGATAAATACATATATAACCACTCGTTACAAGCCAGACATTTCGAAGGCGGCAGGACTTGGCAGATTCCGGCGTTCCATGCAGAATTATCGTTGGCAGACAATAAAGACACAATGAAAGGAGGTAACACCGAAGACTGTCGGGCACCGGAAGCACAGAAGGCTCTTAGGGAGCGGTACGACAGGGAAACCATTGAGGTAAACGAGGATACATGGTTCAGCTTTTTCCGAAAAGATCGTTGGTTCGCACCGAAACTCAGGGAAGATGTGTTTTCAGTCGATCGCGACGAGGTCTGGGCAGAATTGAGATTCATTCTTGAATTAGCCAACAGAATATTGAAGACCCTTGTTGAGCAGAAACACGAATGGTAAGTTTCCACCGAGACGACTTGGAGAACCAACAGTCACTAATAATAGGCTCTTGTACTTAGGATGGATACCATCATGTGGGGGACGGTAGCCTTGTGGTCAGAGGTGAAGTTCACTGAGCCATACGAGAAAGCACGAGTCCTTTTACCGCACCGAGTAGAGGCAGAATTTTGCCGGAGCCAGGGCATGATGCCGATGAATCCATCCATGATAGATTCTCCTAAGGAGGTCTATTTTGCGGAATGGGAAAAATTGCTCGATGACCTAGTCTGGACGTTTTCCGAGAACAGCAAAGTGAGCGCTTGGGGATACTTCACCATCCTGAAGCGCCAGCCCTCTATCTGGCTAGAAACGGGACAATTCCAATCGCTCCTCGAGGAAGACCTCACAATTGCTGAAAGGACGCTTATCGTGGTTAACATAGCATTCACGGTACGTCGACGGTGTGCAACTGGGGGGGGTTCTTAGCTAATCGATATGTCCAGATATGCCATGAAATTATGGTAAGCAGGAGATGGTACTGTCAACTAGGATTTCAGCTACTAACTATATCGAAAGCATGCTACTATGCGGTCAAGATTAGTTCGATTTGTTCGTGTCACCGAGTATGCCAAAATAACCAAAGAAGAAGTGGAAAGAGGAGCCTATGAGCCAGTAAGTAAAAAAAGAAAAAAAGAAAGACACGGGTGTATAAAGAGTCACAGGTAACGAATGACCTCTAGTTCTATAACTTCGAGTCCATCGCCGAGATTGGGGAGTCATGGGAAAATGCTGTCTTCGGAGGCGTCCTCAACAACCTACCCGGGCCGATAGCCGAGAGAGCGCTGCAACGAGGCCGGCCGGACCAGCACCTAATTCCTATGAATTGTACGGTCAAGGAGTGGCCCAGCAGAATTACCTGCTTAAGCTACCTAGGGAGCCCAAAATGTGCGCTCGACCTAGAAGATATATATGAAAAATATAGTATCCAGTCCAAGGTTTCACACGTCCCCATAGCCTACCAGTACATGCTGCTAGGCAAAGACTTCTGGGATACGGACGCGGTGAAAGACTTCCACATGCCCGACATATTCCTGACCACGCAGGACAACAGTTGTCCCACGGGCTACCACGCGTTGACCGAGGTCCGCATGGACTCGGAGTTCCTCCCGGCGCACAACAATACGCTGGCCAGATTCGACGAAAGAGTAGCGAGGTGGACAGAAGCGTCATCGCGGATCCCCGGGGTGTGGATGGAAGACTGGTCGGCCAGCCCCTGGGGCGACTTCAAGAGACGCCGCATGGTGGACGAGTTCCGCCGCGCCTTCACCAACCGCAGGGAGCTGATCTGCCGGGACATCTCCTCGGCGCTAGTGGCGTCGCTCCAGGAGGGCGACCCAGAGGCGATGCCCAAGACCGGCTCCCGGGAGAACTTTGACTGGCTCTTCTGCATAATCGGGCTCATCATGAAGGCGGCGCTCCCGATCCGGCGGAAGGAGTACTGCTGCTTCAAGGAAGTGGACTGGCTGAGGGCGCAGCCGGCGCAGCAGGCGGGCGCGGCGGGCAAGAATTTCACGATCTGGGCGGTGAACTGGGACTACGGCTTCGATCTGGTCCCCCAGACCGAGCTGTGTCACCCGCTCACGGGCAGCGACATCGACGACCCCAACCACAACTCGTTCCTCGACGCGGCCGAGTCGCTGATGGACGCGGCGGACCAGATCGGGACGGACCAGCCGGCGTTGTGGATCGAGACCCTGCAGGACGCCATCGCGAACCTGCGGCAGCAGCGACAGACTCTGACCCGCATCGAAAGCTGGGCTGACACGTTCCCCTGGATGGTGCCGGAATACGATGGTGCGGTATACGTGAGGTACATACCCGGACGACCTTTCCACGAACCCTTTAACACGAAGTATAAATATATAGACGAGTGAGTTTTGAAAGAAATTGGGGATTCTCTCTCTCTTTTCATTTTTATTTTTATTATTTTTATTTTACTTCTTGGGGATGGGATATTTTGATAAGGTGGCGGAAGTAGTGTTGGTGTTGGCCGGTCGGAGGAATAGGGGAGAAGGGGGAAAGGGGGGGAGAAAGGGGGGAATAGGGGATATAAATCTGGGGAAGGGAAGGAAGGGGATAAAGTTGAGTAACCTACCTACATGTTTTCTACCAATGTAAGTCTCGGATACACGTATGTACTACCTATACTAGGTACAACCACCAACCTACTTAGGTAGGATAGACAGATTATGTAGTATGTATCTAGGCTTTGGGTAAACTGGGTGATGCATGTGGTCAACTGTGAGTCTTTTAACTTTAAAAGATTAGAATCTAGTGTACTTTCAATGTAAAGACAACAATTAGGTGTTGTAGTTGACCCTAAGTACGAAGTATACCTAGAAGTATACCCAAGTAGCTCCAGCAGGGCCAATCCCCACTAGGCTAGGTTAGCCTGAACCTGTAGGTAGGTACATACATAGGTAGTTAAAGTCACCTGTAAGTGTGTGCATGCTGGGATACTTCGGGTACCTAAGTGCGTGTACCTGCACGGCAGTACTTGGCGCTTATATAGTAACAAGTCTTTCCTTCCTGCTCCTACTTACCTAAGAGCACGCGGTTTCGCGCGGCGGTAAGTGGGGACAGGCTGGTCGGCTGTTTACACGACCTAGGTAGGTATGTGCATGTACTACTTACCTACGTCCTCTGGTCACCTAACACACGAGCTTTTTAGATTCACTTAGCCAATACCTACGCTTCCTCCCGTCCCCCTCAGAAAAAAAAGAAAGAACGAAGAGAAATGGGGATTTTAAAAAAGAAAAGATACCTAGGTACCTAGGTAATAACAAGAAAAAAGAAAGAGGAAAAAAAGAAAAGAAAAGAGGAGCCAAACCAACATCACACCACTCACCACCCCATACTATAATAGACTAAAGTTACTTAGGTTACTTAACACTAAGTACCTACCTAACCTAGGTAGTTCCGTTCATATGCCCTCTATCTCACTTACATCAATACTTACTACTACCTGGATTAGGTACTTTACCTACCTATCTACAAACCACGACCACGGCCACGACCATGACCACGACAACAACCAAAGCCACCTAACTTCCTAACCTACAACAACTTTCCAAAGCAACCCAGCCGGCATTCACTCACTTCAATTTCTATATACGAAACCAAACCAAACCAATCCAATCCAAACCAATTCAATCAATCAATCTGCCAATTTACCTGCAATCCATTGAATTACCCAAAACTTCTTCGCGCCTCGTCTGTTGTATTCCGTGTGTGAAGCCAATAATTACCTACCAAGTACCAACGGAAGAAAAGACAAGACTCGCTCCTTTGTAACCCAACCCTCCCAAAGCCCCTCAGCCTCCAACCCTCAACCTCGGCACATGTACCGCGTGCGCTTTGGAGTCCCGACGCGTCTTTCAATGCCGCCCTCTTGAAGTCGGCACAGCCAGCGAGCACCGGCGCAAACCAGACCGCTCACGGTGACGGCGAAGGTGAGGTTGACGGAGACGGTGACGGGGTGGGAGTGTGTAGGTCTCTAGAAGAGAGAAAAGGGAAAGAAGAGGGGGGAAGACAGAAAGACGCGCGCTCGTTTAGGGATCGGGGCTATATATATAATATACCTATATATAGAAAGAGAAGAGGAGGATATTCCCCGTCTGAACGCGTTCGAACCCGAACCCCCCCCCCCCTCTCCGAAGGACACACGACATTCACCCATACTCTACACCACGACACATCACTTAACAGTACATTACATTATATTTCATAACATTACAGCACATCGCCGACCGGCCCCAAACTAACAGCTTTCGACATCATGAACAACACCAGTCGTTGAACATCTCCCACGTCCGATTCCATACCACACCTCCCCACCAAGCGCTGCTCTCCACCAACAAACCCTCACCCTCTACCTCAGCCCAGTAACTTCGATATGCCTACCATTCAAGTCTCTCCTACAGACTCCACCCTCCTCCAAAATGTCGCCGACGTCCTTGGGAAGGCGAGGAAGATGGTCATTATCACCGGCGCTGGTATCAGCACAAACTCGGGTATACCAGTATGAACTCCACTTGCTCTACAATACCTAATCGCAGTTTCTCTCCACTCTTGCTAACCATGCCTCTCTAGGATTTCCGATCCGAGAATGGCCTTTACTCTCTGATCCAGGAGCAGTTCGAGCGTGCCGAGGCCAGCTCGGGAAACGAACCCGACCATGTTGCCGTGAACTTTAGCATTGCTGAACGCCCTGCCAAGCGCCGGAGGATCTCACACTCGGACGAAGATATGCCGCCAAAGGACGAACCAACAGTGAATACAGAGTCCCCGGTAGCTCTAGAGGGAGAAGGCGACCCGGTCGTATCCCAAAGCAAACCCTTAACCGACACACAGAACCATGGCCCGCACATCCTAGAAGGCGACGCGCCTACATCACAACCAGCGACACCCCAGGCTGGACCATTATCGCGCCGGACTACACGATCACGCCAGACCACCCTGCGTCCCCCCTTTCCAAGACACATGACAGGCGATTCCTCCCAGTCATCCACAAGCCAAGATTCCGTCTTCTCCGCTCAACAATTCTCGGGCGAATCGTCCCAGTCCGAGGATTCCGCTACGTGCTCAGCGCCCCAGTCTCGAGGCCCTCAGACTAGGTCGAATACGCCAAACAAACTCCTACTAGCCGAGACTTTCAGTTCGTCACCACTCTCCTCCCCGCCGCCTGTTCTTTTCGATCCATATGAGAACCTTCATACGACGGACAGTAGCTCACAGGGGAACTCAGACTGCTCCGAGACGTCCGAGACGTCTGATACCGAGTGTACGCAGCAATCTCTCGACCTCTTCTCCTCGCAGAGCTCTGGTTTGCGCAACATGAAGGGCCGCGATCTGTTTGATTGTAACATATGGGCAGACCCCTTAAAGACATCCGTCTTCTACCGTTTCGCCACATCCTTGAGGCAGAGAGTCAGGGAGGTCGAGCCAACCACAACCCATCGCTTCATCGCTCAGATGCGAGATGTGGGAAAGTTGGCTCGGGTTTATACTCAAAATATCGACGAGATAGAAAAGAAGATCGGCCTCTCCACCGACCTGAAAAATGGAGCAGGCACGAAACGGAGAAGGCCAAATAAACAGTCGCCGACGGAGACGAGAAAGTATGGCAAAGAGAATGCCGAGCCCCTAAAGAGCGAAGAAGATCCTGGAAACTCGGTATCAACACCAGCATCCCAGGATCCTGATGATAGTACCGACATGACCACGCGAAATAAACCGCGACCAAGCTTGGTGCAAGACAAGGGTGTAGAATGCGTCTTCCTCCATGGTTCGTTGCATGCACTCCGCTGCTTCGTGTGTGGTAAGCTGTGCGATTGGGACGAAGACGGGCGCGAGTCCTGCACCTTGTCTGGCGAACAACCCGAATGCCCTCACTGTGCTGGAGCAACCGCGGCGCGTCAGGAAAAGGGCAAAAGAGCTCTAGGCGTGGGTAAATTGCGCCCCGATATCGTTCTCTACGGCGAGGAGCATCCACAGTCAGATCTAATCTCCCCGATTGTCCAACATGACCTCTCGGCTGGTCCAGACTTATTACTAGTGCTCGGTACAAGTTTAAGAGTCCATGGGTTGAAGGTGATGGTCAAGGAGTTTGCCAAAGCGGTGCATAATAAGGGTGGTAAAGTCGTCTTCATCAACTTTACGAAGCCGTCCGAGAGTGTCTGGGGAGACATAATAGACTATTGGATCGAATGGGATTGTGATGCTTGGGTCGAAGACCTTAAAGATCGCAGGCCACAGCTATGGCTCTCCCCTGAGGAGCTGGTAGAGCTCGAGAAGCAGAGGCGGGAGGCTATAGCGGAGAAGAAAAGGGAGATCTCGAAGAAGCGTGAGAGTTTAATCGAGAAGAAACGAGAGAGCTTGGAGTCGAAACGACGGCATACCATAGAACTCAGCAAACTTCGACCCCCGCCCAAGAACCCTTCCGCAATGAGGAATGATTACCAGTGCGGTGCCTATGTCGTGTGGGAGATATTCCAGACTCTCGCCAAGATTGGCGATCGTCCATTTGACAACCTTGGGCATGGTCCTCCCGCCCCAGCCTCTACACCAAGTTGTCCCGAGCCTCAATCAAGCGTGGTATCGACACCAGGACCTCGGCCAAAGGCCAAGATAAAAAAACCGAGAAAGTCGGCCCCCGCGGCTCTGGCAATAATAGCCATGGAAAACGCGGCAATAGCAACGACAAAAGCCCAAGCAGCAGAAAGAATAGGAACACCGGCAGCAACGACATCAACAGCAGCACCGACGACTTCTACTACTTTGTCTCCTAAATCCAAACCGAGACATCCGGCGAAAGCTAGATCCTCGACTAAGCATGATGGTAAGGACCAGTATGCAAAGGCAGCCAAGGGATTGGCGCGAGCAGGAAAGCCCCCAACTCCAGCTCGACTAGCGAGTCTCTGCCAGTCGCCAGTGCCACCACCATCAACTCCCGTGCCCGTGCCCGTGCCTGTGAAGAAGGAAGAGGCCTCCATCGTGGCTGCTGTTAAGACCAACCCACGCCGGAGAAAGCGCAAGGTAATCGATGGTGTCGAAGTCGGGCTGCCAGCTCCATCCACCATAACACGATCGCGACCCAGCCTCCCCTTACCCACTCCCACCCCCAACAACGTACGTGACGATTGCCACCATCGTACTACTAAATTCCCCGTTATTGCGAACTCTACGCTTTCTCCCCGGGGTCCCATGCTACCTCCCTTACACTCGAACTGGGAGCAATCGCCACCCGCCATCATCGAGCCTATGGAGCCTAATCCCGTAGTCTCTCCCCAGAGCCCCCTCGTCGAAATACGCCCGCATGTGCGGCAATTCAACTCGTACGCCATGCACCCGATGCTCTACAGCGACCCCCTCGTCGGACTACAGTATCAGATGAATTATCAAAAGCCGCTGAGGGAGACAACGACGAAGCACTTAGAGGATAAGACGCCGAGCCCCTCGGACCAGTTGCGCAGGGAGTGGGAGATTGCGTATGAGTTGTCGAGGATGAGGGATAGGCTGTAGTGGTGGTGGTAGATATTTGAGAGAGAAGGGTATGAGGAAGAGAAGAGGACTGATTGATATAAATATAGGCTTATTATTATTATTATTATTATTTCTCCTAGAAGGACGAGCCTAGCGCATATATACATGCACTACATTATACAACGACGACCGTGTCGCTGATGATGGTGGTGTGTTAGGATACCCAGGCCTCTTCACCCACGAAGTCTATCCCTTGTTTGGGCTGGAAGGGGCCGCCGATGGAATTCAATTGATTACCTACATATAATATGCATATCGAGTCACATATATTTCGTGAAGTAGCCTATGTCCTGCTTTATTTTACTACCTCTGTGTAAGGAGGTTCGTGCTTGCCTGTTGGTATGAATCAGTCTAGTTACTTGACTTACTATCCGCCCTCATAATATGGATCAGGGGCTAGGTGTATGGACCTCGCAATTCCTACTACCCGAGTACCCATTCGACATTTTATGTTTCCTACTCTGTTCTTACCTTCACCGCGGTAGAGGTAAGGGGTAAGGGTAAGGAATGGGCATAATGTCACAGGGGTTGTGTTTTCTGATTGAGGTGTACCTAGGTTAGTGACCTCCGAAAGTTAGTATATAGGATGAGAGGGCAAAAGGAAATATTCTCAACCAGAAACCGAAATGTGTTTAATCTCAAGTTACCCAGCAGGTAGGTCAGCCAATTTAAATAGTCTGTTTTATGAATATATACATAAGGAAGTTCCGCTCGATTAAGGAGATAGTATGGTAATAACGAAATATAGGTACATGGTAAGCCTCGCTTACGTGTGTCTAGTTGGTATATCTTTACATTATTGCGCCTTTTTCCTCCTTTCTCGGACTATGCCTCTTTCCTGACCGATTTCCCCTTTCCAACTTGAAGAAAGACAGCCATTGATTATTTATTGAAGCGCTCTCGAAAAGAAGCTATGTTATCAGCGCGAAATTCGTTTCGTTTCCCCCCCCCCCCCTCCCCCGCCCATAAACCAGTCATCACCGTGCTTAGTATAGATCGATAAGGCAGCGGTGGCCGCTGGGCACGATCAGGAAGTACTCTTCCGGGACCATGTCCTTTTCGGACATGCCGTTGGAAGTAGACATCTTGGCGTTGGGGAAGGTCCGGAAGAACAGCGCCGTCGCGAGCCGGATCTCGACGCGCGCAAGGTGCAGTCCGATACAGGCTTTTATCGCGCGGGAAAGGTTAGCTACGTACCAGAAAGTGATTTTTTTTTTCTTCCTTTTTGGGGTAAAGAGGAGGAAAAGGGTAGAAAAGGGGGGGAGAGGGGGAGATAGAGAAACAAAGAAAGAGAGAGAGTGAGAAAGACTTACTTCGCGACCCTCCACCAAACGGCATGAACGACTCCTTCATCAGCTTAGTCGGGTTCTCCCAGCGCTCGGGGATGAACCGCTCGGGCTCGGGGAACGCCTCGGGGTTCTGGTGCAAGCTCTTGGCCTGCGTCGACACGATGCAGCCGGGCGGGACGCGGTAGCCGGCCAGCTCGGCGCCCTCCTGCGGCACCACCCGCGGCAGCGGCGCCGGCGCCGCCGGGAACATGCGCAGCGTCTCGTCGATGACGTGCTCGAGGTAGGCGATGCCGCGCAGGTCCTCGTCGCCGAAGCTGCCGTCCGCGGGCAGCGCCGAGAGCGCGTCGAGCAGGCGCGCGCGCACCCGCTCGTCGCGGCACACGCTCCAGACCAGGTACGTCAGCGTGTTGGACGTCGTGTCGCTGCCGGCCACGATGTAGGCCTGCGCGTTGTCGCGCACCTCGTCCGGCGTCAAAATCGTGTCCTTGCTGCTGCCGCCGTCCCCTTTTTCTGCGTCCGCATCCGCGGCGTGGTACAGCTTCGAGAGCAGCGTCGGCGGGGCGGCCGCGTCGGACGCCTCGACCAGCGCGCGGTGCCGCGCGAGCGACTGCACCGCGTACCCGCGCAGCCGCTGCGCCGTCTTCTTGGGCTTCTCGAAGAGCGGCAGCGGGATCGGCAGCCGCATCGAGAGACGCGTGAGCGTCGGGAAGGTCACCCGGACCGCGGCCACGGACGCCACGGCTTGCATGTCTCGCGCGTATTGGTTGATCTAAATTTTTGAAAATCGTTTCTTTTAGCAAAAGAGTTTTCTTTTTCTCCTTTCCCCCTTTCTTTTCTCCCCCCTTTTTTCACTTCGAATCTCATCCCCTGTTTGACTGATAACACCAACTAAAGGGTTGTGTGCCCATTTCTGGATTTCTTGCTTGCTTACCTCGCCGTGCTCCAGCATGCGGAAGGACTCGCCGAAGCTGAGCTCGCCGATGACGTCCGTCGCCATGAAGATGAACCACTTGTACACGTCGACGGCGTGGGTGGGGGACGCCTTCGCCTCCTCGCCCATGCGCTGTATGGCCAGGCGCACCTTGGCGTCGATCTGCGGCATGAAGGTTTTCAGTCCCGTCTCGGACAGCGGCGCCGAGAGCAGCCGCCGGAGCCGCCGGTGCGCATCCACGTCGGTGAGGTTCGCGATGTGCATCACCGACGGCGATAGGTTGTGGTACCACTCTGCCTTCCGGAAGGCGTTCTTGATCCGGTGGATCACCTGCGCTGATCCCGGGTCGGAGAAGTCGACCTCTGACGGACCAAAGCGGACAGCGGGACCTGGGGGTTTAGAGGTGAGTTTTTTTGCTGTTTAACTCCTATATGTGGGTGTGTGGGTGTGACTGTTGGGGAGAAAGGGGGGGAAAGAGGGTTCTAGATAGATAGGTGGCTAAGCCAGTTCTACTCACCATACTTGCGATGAAGGGACTGCACGTATCCCGGTTTTTGACCTGTCAACGCTTTATACGCGCAGACAAGACCTGTCCATCTCGCATACCAAGGACCGGGTATATGGGCCAAGGGGTCGTTGAGACCAGTGAGTACAACCTGGGAAGAGTAGGAATTAGTCTATGCAAATTTTCGTAACTCATGGCAAGTCTTTAACGATGTTGTCAAAGACTCGGGGGAAATATTCTTCTTACCACAAAAAATGCCAGGAGGACTATAGCTCCCCCGGCATATAGCTTGTTCTCGCCGAGCTGCTCTAACGAAAGATCCATGGGTGTGATGGGTGTTGTCGGTAAAGGGGAATAATGCGGTAACGACTCTCTCCTATTTATTTTCAAAGCTCTGTCTGAGTAGATACTGTTGGTGAAAAAGCTGAATATCGGCTTGTCGTCCACATCGATCCCCTATATATACAGTAAGTGTATACCCAGATGCCAAGTTTTCCACGATCGACTGCTGCGGATTAATTTCTAATAGCATTCACGGCCCAAATTCGAGTTATATGAAACCTTGGCATCGGACTTTGAACCCCTGCAACCACCGTTTTCCTGTAGGTATTCCTGCTCTTATCCCTCTGCTAACATCTGGGTTCCGCGTGGGCGGCCAAAATTGGTGCGTGTGCCGCAGCAACATTGCCCAGGGAGACACTGACCATGTTAAGCCGGTGTTAGTGAAGCATCCCAAGCAAGCTGGTCCCCAATGCCGTCCTCGCCGCCGCAGACACACACACTATGGCCTGATGGTGCTCCGGCCCCTCCGTGACCCTCCAAAATGCAGGCAACCTGATTTTTTCATATGGCTCGAATTGGAGAGCCGAAGGCCGAATGTCTCCATCTCCAACTCAGTGCCCTCATTCCCACGCTTCCAATAGGGCACATAGTAACCCCATCTGAGCAAAATTTCTAAACTCTCGCATAAATTCCGTTCCTCCGATCGGGTTACGGTCGATGGTCTTCTTATGCGAATGGCACGCGGAGGTTGTTCTATATTAACCTACGTAAATTCCTAAGTTACCTAACTCCGGTCGTCTCTTTACCTGCTCTTAGGCAGTGGCTATTATGCAACACGAGGAGCTTAACGGCCAGATGTGGGATTCATCGCCTACTTACCTACCTATGCTCCAGAGACTCTGCCACGATGCTGGATCTGAGTGGGTTACAGAGTTCTGTACCCGGGGCGGCGAGATGCCCTTTTCCTCTCGCACGGGATAATTTCCATCCGTCTATGTACGGTGGGAACTGTCCTGAACTCACACACCTACTACGATATAAATCCGTCATGCCAGCAAGGCATGACGGATTTATGTAACCTTAGATTTTTCTCTCCGAGGCGCACGAGACTTAGGTATATAGTTTGACTGTTTTGCCACTGTTTCATAGTTGGGCATATTACCATGTGCGTGTAATGCTGTCTTCGACATAGAGGGGTACCATGAGGTGCCCACGATCGAATCTTTCCAGAATTCCCCAGAAAAAAAAAAGAGTCCGGGGGGGATGAGACAATACAGAAATGAGATGCCTACAAATGAAAACCGGCCACTCACTCATATATTCTTCCCGAGTGTAGCTAATGAATGTATCTTGGTAACCAATGGGAATGAGTCAAATACTAAGCACATAGAGTAGAAGCGGGAGTATGGGAATGCTACCATGGACAGGTGACCAAGCTATGCTAGAAAGGGGTAAAGGAGAAGTGCCGAGGTCGAAGTGCGGTTCTAGTGAATTCTCTCAGGCCTTATGAGGTCATGTTTCTATTTTCTGTTTTGAATATGGCCAGTGTGTAAACAAGTTCAGAAGAAACCATTGGTGAGTTCAAACGTGTGATCTGCATGACTATAGGCAAACCAAAAGGGGTTCGAAGTCGGTACTGTACTTAGCTGATTATCGGGCAACTGTTCGTGCATACAACTTAGATACCGGTTTGGAATGTTAGTCGTCTAGGTATATAGATCATTCACAGTTGGCTGACATTCTGATAAATTATTTCAGGTGACTGATAAGTGCTTCTATCAGATGTATTTTAATATATACTCTAGGACTACAGTGTAAGTTGGTATGTATATAGGTATAAGCTCCGGCATCAACATGTCCGTCGTGAGGCATCGTGATCTAAAAAACAGACAAGAAAAAAACAAAACCATCTAATGATACATGAACATATATAATCATACGACCGGTCCATTGCGTCGTCCCTGCTCCAGATCCTCTATTTGTATCGTAGGCTGAACTCCGGCATCGCTACCCTCAGATATTATAATCTCAGGCGCGGGCTCATTTGCACCCGCAGCAGAATTGTGCGTAGTCTGCTTCTCATTCCCTACCTCCTCATCTGCGGCCGGCGCCGGTTTCTTGTTCCTCTTGAACACGCCGCCGACCTTGCCAAACAGCTTCCCCAGGAACCTGTAGGCGATCACTACGGGGGACCCGACCGTCTTGGCGATCTTCTCGAACCAAGGGTCGGGGAAGAGCCGGACGAGCACGGCCCAGGGCAGACACAGCACGGCGGAGACGACGCAGATGGCCCACTGGGTGCCGTCGATGGCGGTGATCTCGAAGGCGGTGCCGCCGAAGTAGACGATGAGGACCTGGGCGCCGACCATGATGATGTTGATGAAGATGAAGAACTTGTTGCGGTGCACGCCCTCGAGTATGTTGAACTTGTTGTCGAGCCGGCGGTTGTTGAACTCGTTGAAGATCTGCATCCACACGAACGTGTTGAACACCATGGTGTCGAGCTGCGTCTGCCGCTCGTCGTCGTCGGCCGCGTACCCCAGGATCGCCGAGCCCGCGAAGTGCAGCACCATGGTCACGGCGAGCTGGTAGATCGCCTGCCCGATGATCATCTTCCACATGTTGACCGTGATGAGGGGCGCGCTCTTGGGCTGCGGCGGACGGTCGAGGATCTTGTCCGTCGGCGGGTCCGTGGCCAGCGCCAGGGCGGCGAACGTGTCCATGATGAGGTTGACCCAGAGGAGTTGCACGGCCGTCAGCACAGAGTGCATGTTGGGGTCGACAACGGCGGAGATGAAGGCCAGCAAGACAGCGGTGATGTTGACGGTGATTTGGAACTAGACACCAGTTGTTAGTTAAAGAAAGGGTTCACATGATGAAAGAAGAAAAACTAATGCAATAGCTTACCTGAAGGAACTTTTGGACCGAGTCGTTGACCGCTCGTCCCCATTTCAGAGCCGTGAGGATAGATGCGAAGTTGTCGTCCATCAACACGATCTCAGAGGCCTCCTTGGCGACTTCAGTTCCGCAAACACCCATGGAAAATCCCACGTCCGCCATCTTCAGGGCCGGTGCATCGTTGGTGCCGTCTCCGGTAACAGCGACAGTTTCACCGAGGGACTTGAGCTTAGCAACCAAGATACGTTTGTCTTCTGGTGACGAGCGTGCGAGGACCTGCAATCTTGGCAGTGTCTCGTTTAGCTGCTCGTCGCTCAGTGTTCGGAACACAGGCCCCTCCATGATGATCCCGTCAGTATATATACCGCATTCGGTTGCAATGGCCTGCGCAGTGACGGCATTATCACCCGTGACCATGCGGACGGTGACGCCGGCATGCTGGGCCATGCGGACAGCCTCCGGGACACCCGGTCTCACCGGGTCCTGGATGCCGACAACACCGAGCCACACGAGGTCCTTGAGCACCGAAGAGAACTGAACATGGCCATCTTCGATCTCGGCGTGTGCGGGAGGCCACTGGGGGAAATCCCGATAGACGAGACCGATAGTGCGCAGAGAACCTTTGGCATACGTGTCAATGGTAGAGGTCAGTTCGACACGATCGTCACTGGTAAGCGGGCTCCCAGCCAGCGAGTCGATGTCAGCCTTCTCGCTGCAGTATCGGAGGAGGATCTCCGAGGCCCCCTTGACTAGAAGGCGGTACTGAGAGCCGACCTTGATCACGGCGCCCATGCACTTCTTTCCCGAGTCGAAAGGCATCATCTGCACGGTCTGCTCATTGGCGCGAGCCTGGGAAAGTGACTGCATGCCCAGGTGCTCCCGCGCCAGCTGCAGCAAGGCAGTTTCAGTCTTGGATCCAATGAACGTGGCCAGGCCGTTTTCTTCGCCCTCAAAGGCTGTGGAGTTGATGGCGATCGACTGCACGATGGCGTCCTTCGCTTGCGCATTCAGCTCGGATGCCCACTGGGAGACTGAGCGCCCGCTGCTCTTCTCGCCCTCTGATTTGACGAAATTCAAGCGGCCGAAGCTCCCGGCGACTACTGTCATCCGGTTGGTGGTCAAAGTGCCCGTCTTGTCGGAGCAAATCGTGGTGGCGTTGCCCATCGTCTCACAGGCGCGGAGGACGCGCACCAGATTGTTCTCTTTCAGCAGCCTTGTGGTGGCGAAGGCCAGTGCTAAGGTTACAGCCAGGGGTAACCCCTCCGGCACAGCCACGACGACAATCGTGACGGCTACGATCAGGATGTCTAGGAAGACGGAGGCCTTCTGGGGGGCTGAACGGGTATCATTTGGCAGGCCGGCGAGGAACCGGATGAGGAGCACGAAGAACAGAAGGATGGCTGCGGTAGCCCCTAGTTTGGCGATGGCCACCGCGAGTCTCTCGAGCTTCTTCTGTAGGGGGGTCGCCTCAATTTCGGTACGAACAGACATCATGATCTTGCCAAAGCTAGAGTTGACACCGACTGAAGTGCAGAGGAACGTGCCCATTCCTTCGAGGACCTTGGCGCCAGAAATGATGAAAGGGTCGAGCCCCTTAGGACTCGCGCCGGACTCAAGGAGCGACATAACCTGCTCACCGGGCATCTTCTTGATGGCATCCGATTCTCCAGTAGCTGACGATTCATCGCATTTTAGATCGTGACCATTAATGAATATGCCATCAACCGGGATGAGGTCACCGGGTTCGAGGTGCAAAACGTCGCCGGCAAGGATGTCGTGGACATTTATCATGAACGACTTTCCCGAACGGACGACCTTAATTTCGCGATCATCCTTTTTTGCGTTCAGGCGGACAAAGGCCCGTTCTTTTTGCCAGTCATTGAGTGAGCCCACTATAGTGACGATGAGAATCGCGACGACGATGGCAACGCCCTCCACCCAATCTAACGCCGGGGGGTCTCCGGGAGCTGGTGTTTGCCCAAAGGTTTCATACAGACCAAGAGCCAGGGAGATGACCGCAGCCACGGTCAGGAGAATAATTACTTTATCGTTGTACGCGTTCCACGCGAGTCTCCATAGCGGCGTGGCTTTCTTCGCCGGTAGTATGTTCTTGCCGTAAACTCTTGTGCGGTCACTGAATGCCTCAGATACCGAAGATGCCCGCCCTAAAGTTTCTGGGAATTTGTCGGACGTCCTCCTCACGGCTTGTTCAAACGTGACGTTTGATCGGACTGATGTCTCATCGATGCTCAGGCCAGCGTCGATGTCTGTCTGTAAGCCCCGCGCGATACCGGTAAGGCCGCCCAACGCCCGGAAGGCATCCAGAGACTTTGGATTTAACAGTTTATTCAGCTGCCCGGGGCTGAAAGCAAAGGGATTGTCCTGGACTTCAAAGTCGGCTTCCGTGCCGGGGTCTGGACGAAGGGCGCTTTCTGCATCTACACCCAGGACACTCGATCCACAGTCGGAGGGGGTCGGCGTCCGGAACGGATTTGAATTAGCAGGCGTTAAGAATGGATTGGATACATTCGAGACAAATGATCCGGCCGGCGTCACTGCTCTGGTTTCGTTCGTGTCACTTCTTGGGCGAACACGCGTGTCGACCTGGAGTGTCGGCGGCGCCAGACTGTTGGTCGCAGCCATGGCTATAGGTACTGAAAATATCCCGCCGTGATGATTACTTGGTAGAGATACTCTTTCAAGATGAGTATGTGTTGAGAGTATGTTAAACAAAATGTGTTGGCTCGGGGGGGCTTATAGTTGAATAGGTATTAGTATGTCCTTCTGTGATGTTTCAATCTCGGTGAGACAGAGGGACGGTTCATATAATAGGTAGGGCGTAGTATTCAGGCTATGCGAGGGCCTGGTGCATGTCTCTGCCTTGAGGATGGCGAAAAATGATGACGTTGGCCGCCTGGTGTTTGAGAGGTCAGAATTCCACTTCATCTGTTGTCTCCGTAACCGTGCCAGAGTTTGGCGGAAGAGACGGGGTTACAGAGTATGGGAGGTGGCCTCTCTCGACTTCACTGACTAGCAGAGTCTTGCCCAGCTCACTATTTGCTTGGTCTTTGGGCTGTGTTAACACGGAAATCGGGCTTCCTCCTTGGTCGTCTCGTCCGTGTGGAGCTCTTGAGGTCTTTTCGACGCTAGATCTAACCATCCGATTGCACGCAAAGAATGATCGTCAAGGGAGCATACAGCGAGCACACGGACATGGAGATTTCTGTTGAGAACATCCACGAGACACGGTAAAACCAGCCTTGCTAGGAAGACTGTCAGATGTACTCGTCACCTTGTGAGGATGACAGGCGGTGTTCACTGACAAATGCCTAAAGGTGAGCAAGATACAAGTCAACGGACGGGGCAGTGCAGATTTGTACTTTGACTAGGGCGCGGCGACTATCTTGGAGGCCGCTCTGCCAGCATATTTGGAATGCATAACCGACGATTCATCACTGCCATCTTCAACTCAAACACCGCGGCTACTTGGCCAACTTCCCACTTCTAGGCCCAGGCTCTCCCCGCCTCATATCTCTTGGACTTGCACATCTGATTGTTGTAACAAAGGCCTCCTGCCTGACTCGACTAGAGGGGTTGAGTGATGGCGATAAAACTCCTGGCCTCTTTGCTGCGCCAAGAGGCATCAATTGAGGCTGTGTAGAGAAGTGCAAAAACAAGAGCCAGTCTGATTTGCCAGCGAATGTGCACGTAACTTCTTACCCTGCAAGTCTTCTCCCGAGAATCCAGATCCAATGCAACCCTGCTGCCCAGAACTGACTAGGATCTGAAGCTCGTTCTCAGCCAATCGAGCAGTTGTTTATACTACCTAGATGCCGTGAAAAGGTCGTGGCCCAACTGCAACTCGATCTGCTGTCAGAACTATATGATAGGTAGCGAGACACTAACTAGATGATACCAAGGATTTCTCTTCCTCTTTCTCTTATAATAGACAACATATCTAGGAACTGATTCCATTCACTGACTTTTCTGTCTTAGGTAGGTTAATCTTATTTGTTTACCTGTTTGGACCGACTTGGACCTAACAGCGAATTTCGGGACCGTTTTCGCAGACGACTCACCTACCTAACTATAAGAGGACGTGGATGGTATCGTAAAGAGGTAGGTTCTCTCTTATTAATGACCATCTACCATATAAGTTAAGATTGACCTGTTCACTGCCAACCACCTTTCTGAGTGACTCTTAAACCTAATAGGGTACTTACCTTAGCGGTGATATTTATCAAATCGTATCCCAGTTTGAGAGAATGCCTCCAAGACTGCCGCGTTAGCTAGTAAAGTGATCGCGTGGCTTGGTAAAAAGTTGGTGGACTGTCGACTACCTGTGTAGGTGCGGCGCCTTGGGGTCTTGGGCTGCTAAGAGATGGATTCTCCTAATGTCAAAAACTGAAGTGCTATGGCAGGTAAGTAAGCTGAGAATTGATTCACGCTCCTGTAGGAACATCTCCGCCGCAATGATATGCTTCTCTGTGGTCCGCCAGCCTCCAGAAGGTATGGCAGTACATCTCACCGGACTTTCGTCACTTACCCCCCCGACGCGCACAGGGACATCGATATAGTTAAAAATGGGGATTGTCAATTAAGTTCGATATAAAACGATGATATGGGACTCCGCCCGTGAGGAAAACAGTCTCGCCAGGGGAAACCAGAAGTGGCGAGAGGGGACAAATAATACATCATGGAAAAGAGAATGGGAATGGTAAAGGAGGAGATAATTGGAAAACACAACGACTAAAAATTAGATTGCTGGCACTAGTTTAGCTAGTAATCTAATTGTATATGGTAATTACGGACTATAATGACGGCTTCCGGTGCATCTAGGTAGGTATTCCCAGAGGTAAAACATCTATCTACCATATCAAGCACGGTCCATATACGGTTTTAAACGCATTTGTAGCGTAAATAACTGGCTACTACAATGTGCCGGCCAAGGCAGAGAGCCATTTTATGTGTCAATAAAAAGCTGTCGGTTGAGGGGAATGGAAATTTTGTGTAGTTTCTAGCTAATGCCCACAGCGCCGGTCCTACATCGAGATTTGTGCCTTCAGATCACATGCTTGATGATGGGGGCTTGTCGCTTCTCCAGCATGTCCTAAAACGGCTCCTATCGTCTTTAATGGTTCATATCTAACCCGTTATGCCATATTATGCATTAATTCTTATGTGCTCAGCCCTTTCTAAGCAAGATTAAGGCGTAATTTGGTTCGTAGGGATAGTGGCACGGAGTACGCCAAAATAATAGTCCTCGTCACTACTATCGTGCAAATATAAGGGACTAGCAGTGTGGTAGGCGCAGGCTTCGACGATACAGTACTCGTAGAGGACTAAGATGAATCAAGCTAGCGACGGCATATGTATTTCCTTCTGCTCCCTATATTTTACAGTTATAGGACTGGCCATGAGTATCACTACTGCGTTTTCTACGCTAGATCACCGAGAATACATCTCTAGCAGGCGACTGTAGGCCCCTGATTTACCTAGATACTTTCAGCCTCACTTTGGCATATGTTGTGTCCTGCTGATCAGTTGGGGACTGTCTAGATTCAGCCTAACCTCTTTAATAGAGGAACAAGAATGCTACACCAAAATAAAGGGGGGTCGGGTTGATAAATAAGTTGATTATTTCTTCACACACCAAAAGGCATTGGCAGTGAAGAAAGCAAACGCACATTATTGTTCGTAGTCATGTCAATAGAAATGGATTCTTAGGGAATATAGATACATGTTCTCTATGACTTTGGACATTGCTGGGGTCATGATAGTGGCTGGGGGCGAGTAACATGGATCTGCTACACCAAGTTGTCTACATATTCTGCACCTGTATACTGTCCAATGAACAATTAGCCCATGAAATAGGAAGGATCTAAAGTTGAATGCCCTACTCCAATGTTTCGTTTGATATCGTGTTCTTGAGGCGAGATAGAGGAAGATGCCACTACGGGACGGAGACTCTCTGTAAATTAGGTATAAAGGAGAAGAATCGAGGACTCCTTAGCGACGATTTCTAGTCAATCATACCCCTATACTGTCTTCCATCTTCCACAATTTATTGTGCATCTACTCCCCTGACAATAAGTTTACTCTTCTAAGTAGTTGCAGCATCGGATGATTGTCTTTCTTAGATATCTATTATTCGAGCATATAAACGTAGAGTTAACGAGCAGAAAACCTGTAACCGGTGGAATACATGAATATTGGCTTCCATTAACCCAGGCTTCATTCATATTAATAAGGCTTTTAGGCCTATTTAACTCGATATGATACATGGTATGATCACACTAGGTTGAACTACTTTATCCCGCGTATTCGTAACTTCCGTTATAATTTCTATCAAATTCATTACATATAGGGATAATTATTGATTCCGATGAGGTATGGTCTCACGTAGAGAATCGCTGTTGTTTTGTCGATTCGGATCTTCGGGTTCCGTGTGTACCTAGTCCGAAAAGGGGGCGCAGTCAACAGCCAAGTCAGCAGGAAGAGGGCAGTGGTATTTTCCGAACATGATAACAAGATGATGTCGTGTATCGTTTGTATTGGAGGCAATAATTGATGCATCAAGACATGCTGGTTTCATCAAAAGTCTAGAAAATCAATGAAACACATAATCATTGCCACCCTTATGACGTGACAAAGCTAACTGCCGTTAGTTCAGGGGCTGTGAACATAAGGCAGATTTCGTGTTTGCAGGTACAGTAAACTCTCTCTATAACGATGCCCTAAATTTCTGAGAAAATATCGTTATAGTAAGAGTATCGCTGTACAAATTCGGTATATTTACGGAATAAGTATATTTCCGAAAATTTTCGAAAATTTGCCCCACATTTAATAAAAAATAACGATAATAGCCCCATAAAAATACATTTATTATAACGATATATATAAGCAAGGGCACAAAAATTTAACGATATATAGGTCTATCGAGGATTATCGTTATGCTCATATAAATTTCGCAGTGTACCGCAAGAATTATCGTTATAGCAAGGTATCGTTGTGTGATGCGATCGTTATAGGGAGAGTTTACTGTAGTACAATACTGAATGCCGTCAGATATCACGCTAAGTCCACTACCTACTGTAATGAATTGGCTCATTTGAAGTATGCCTGTATAACGGGATATTCAGGCTTTAAATTAGTTTACCTCATGTTCGTGATAGCTTTGCCCCGCGTTGAAGGAATAGTTGCATTTCGTATAGCATCATTCCACTTCTGCATCAGGCTCACACTGAATAGAGTATGCCTATCGTTCATAAAAAGAGAAGGGTTCTGCGAGGGACATGTTACAGCAGCAAATAGAAACCCATACTTGCTACAGTAGGCATTCACCAGAATAGGGGGCTGAGAATAGCAAAGGGTAAAAGAAGTATAACCTTGAAGGCCTATACCTAATAGGAACAAGCTTATGAAGTTTATCATGAATTAATGCAACTCTACTGTCCTTCATGATCATATAAGGCACAACGGTGATGCGTAAATAACATGATACTTGTAGAGAGATATGAATATAAGGAAAGGTGTCTTTGAGGCTAACTTCTTAAAGATAATAAGACAGCCAGCTTATAAAAGCGTGAAAGAGTTGGAAGGCTGAAATCTTAGAACTTAGGATACCTATGTGTATTTCTAGTTCCTTGCGCAATAACAACTTGGCTGTTCCGTATACAGTATGTACACAATGACATATAGCCTCTTATCAGGGGGTCGTGGAGGTATTAAGCAAGTTGCTACAAAATGAATGATCTTTACATTGGAAATATAACTACATTGTTCGGATACCTAGGCAGTAATTCTGTGTATTGTCACTTTCCATGTCCTGCCTCAATATGCCTCACAAGATGATCGATGCTCCTCCTACTCATTGTCTAGAGTAATAAAGTATTGAGCTCGAGGATTAATGGTCATGTCATACACTTAGATCGTCACATGCAGTGGTGAAGACATTTTCAGATTGCAGTTGAAATAAATAATCCACAAAATAATCTGGATTATTCAATATTGATCTATGATTCATTAAAATAAATATGTTAACACGAATGATATTACTGGTCCCTCATATAAGATATGTGTACCTAGTATGGTCTGAGGTTGATACGGGACTTTGGATGCTAGGAGCTAGGAGCTAGAAATATTAGTAGCTATATTTTCTTCCGTAATCAGACATACGATGACCCTTCTTTGATAGACTTTCTTGTGAGTTGCTGCTTTGATATTGCCCTTTCTACTCAAAATTTATTTCTGTTAAGCTTTCTATTTGGGCTCTGTGTATTGATATAACGCAATTCTGCCTTGCCAGTCAACCTCCTTACTATTCAAAGTTTTAATTATTGGTTCGTTTACCCCTGTAACCTTTGAATTATTAATCTGCACGTAATGTTGGTAAAACACCAAAGAAACTGGCCGCAGTATCAAGCAGGCCCCAATCCTCTATTTCCTCATGCTTGATGTTGGAACTCCCCTCCTCCAAGCAAAATCCACCAATGTGCATATTTTAGATCTTGCAGCCTCGAGACTTACAATAGGTTGTGTTACATCATTGTCCTAGAGTGTGGGGTTAGCAATGTGCAGTGACTTAACTGTTTATGCTGCACAGCCTGCAGTTAGTTTGGGCACCGTTACATCGAATCAGCCGTGCCGGTGTTTAAGGCCTCTCCAAATGTGGTTGCATAGTCTAAGTAGAGCATCCCACTATCACTCATAGCCTCTATTCTGTCCCTCTAATTCAAACCGTAATGTATTTCTAAGCGTATTACATGTCTTATCATGGAGGTAAATCTGCTCACAAACGCGTGTAGGGAGACAAGTGTAATATGCTACAATTCTGTATCGTCACGCAATATTTCCCGAACTTGCGTATTTTGTGAGAGAAAAACAACACTGAAGGCTGCACGCTGTTGAAATAATTCACCAGCCCTACCCACTGAATAGGGGTCTGATACCGGCGGTTACATATGAGACTGGTACAAGAGGGATTCATAAACACCCTAGTGCCCATCTCGCCCTAGAAGCATAATGCTGCGTTATAGACACAGGTGGCTTGGCGATGGGTAAGGCATTTTAGGCGTTTTCTCTTGGGAAACTACATCAGCCCACCGGGTGAAGATAATATTGTAGCTTCAGAACATCTCGTCTTGGGGGCAATTGGAGCCTTGACCATAGAAGGTAGAAGTTTGCACAACCACACATGGACTCGAAAATGTATTGCGCTCCGCAGTGCATCATGACATGGAAATAATCAGTGTGTACTTCCTTATTAGCCCTCTATCACTTTTTCTTTTTCAGCAAGTGCGCTAGAATCTATCTCTCCTACGATAATCTACTCTATTTGTTACCTGATATCCGTCTTTGTCGTTGTTCAATTGGCCCGATGTATTATATAATAGAAATGCTAGTAAGTTATTTGGGTGTTGTGGCATCCGATATTGATGGTCATAAATAAAATCTATTACTTGAACTACTCCAATCTTGGCGTACAGGTTTTGAAATCAAAACTGATGAAGTCCTGAATATATAAATCTTGAATACCTACCTAGGTAATAACGTAAGTAATTAACTGTTACGTCAATGTCGCACAGAGTATAGCCTCCAAGGGCTGTTAGATCGTTAATCACATAAATTCATTTTACGGGGAAGTTAGCATCAATATACTGGGGCGATGGACCTCCTATTAGCCATTACGCTTAACACAAAGACGTACTTTTCCCTCAGCCTTTATTTCTTATTTTTTCTCTCTCTCTCTTCGTAGCATCAAGTGTTGATTATGTCGATATCTTCTATTCGGTTGTGGGGATGAGAGGAACTCCTGATTACCTAATCAACTAACAACTAAATAAATGAATGAACGAAATTGTATAACCGGATTGAATAGACTACCATAATCTACAATAGAATGGCTAGATAATTAAGAAACTAGGTTCTCCTGTCGACGGAGACTCGGCGAGAAAAAGACTACATAGGTTAGTTGCCTCAGGTATTCAGGTAACTACTTACAAAGGTAGGTGATCTCAAGCTGCTCTCAGTTACTTTCAAATAGTTCCCACAACACTAGTGGGAACGAATCTGCAACCTCGTCCTAGGGAGGTTGGTAGAAGAAACGACTCATGAAAAGCCGTGTTCGTGGCCTAAGTCCCGCTAATGAATTTTGCTTCTTCCTGTCCCAAGGCCAGCTCAAAACCTATCCTATTATATCACATCTACATATGCTGGGATTACGTGCCCCACTTCCCACCCCTCCATATGTATAGGACGAACATATTAGGCACTTCCCCTATCGTGGACTGCATATGCGCTGCATACAGCACCTAACTATATAGGAATTAATTGCGTAACAAGCTATTGGTATTCGCTTTGCCATAACTTCAGAGTAGGGCAGAATTGGGTTTTCTGGTAGCTTCGTATGCGGCTTTCCTGCGTCCACCGGTGAAGTATCAGCTCAGAGAGCATGATAAGACTCATAGCCCAGAGACTTAGTGGTTTGCCGATGCATACTGGCTGCAGGCTGGGTACATAGCCTCGAGCACCCACCTGGCAGCGTTGAGACTCCGCACGTCTTCGATTTGATGATAGCAGCATGCTGGTATGTGCATCGCAGCAGCTGTGTTGCGGTGTTCTGTAGGACTCTCATAATGTGTACGGTACACTGTGTCTAGAAGCTCTCTTGGTTCGCCTATTTGATTATGCATCAGTCTCATAGTTTTCATAATGATGACAAGTCAGAACGGGACGGGACGGGACGGGACGGGACGCCGAATCATCGAGCGTTGTAGCCTTTGGAGCAGCATCAAAGCTGGCAGCAGCTTTGCAATATCGCGTTTGTCCCGCCTAGCCCGTTCCCGTGCTCTGACATCTCTGGCAGAGGAGGTGAGGCATGATAAGGTCTTGTGTTGCGAGCCGTTTCTTGTATTTTGGTGAAAGTAAGTACATTCTAAATCACGGCTTTCGAAACTTATGCTTTAGTACAACATATACCCGCGAACGTTTCCCATACATAATCGGGGAGAGCCAAGTCTAAGTTGAGAGAATTATCTTTACGGACATGGAATTGGTGTTTAAGAATGCCTAACGACTTTTGGAGACATTCTAGGCCTTTATCGATGTTCTCGGGACCGGACGAGATAAACGCATGAAATAAGTAAACCTTCACTGTGGCAACCCCTTTGGTTTGTTTTATCACAGATGAGTCACTTTCAGCCGGGTGCCCGCCTCGGATAAGGCTGCTGATTTGGCTGTTGTTCAGCTGTTCCTTTTTCTCGTCATCGCTTTTCCGGTCTCCCCACCCCCTTCTTTGATAATTAAACAAGGTCTAGTTCATCGGGAGTGGAATTTGGAGATTGGGCTCTGAGTCATTTCGTGCCTAATGGCCATGAGTCGATTATGCTACCCAGGTAGGATCGGGTTATTAGATAGATTCTCGATTTCTGAAAGAAGGACTGAGTGTAATGTCAGATTGGTGTTCTTTGGTGTCGCCGAAATGAAGGTCATTGCTATGGATGCCGACCTTCTTACGACGCTGAACGCGTTCCGTAATCTCTATCGGTCCCTGCAGGTCTCCTGGATGCTTGAAATCAGAAAAGCAGCCACGAGAACTAGACTAGTAGAAGTTAACCTCCTGATATATGGTATGTAGCATCTCCTCTCCTATCCTCGGTTTTTCTTTTCATTGTTCTTGTTTACTTTTCTCCTAGGTCTGTATATTTAGACCCCTTGTGAACTTTATGGAAATTCCCAACTGACCTAGTAGAACCTGGGAATTCCCATGGGACCCAATGTACAAATTACTTTTTGCTCCTGGAGAGCCTGCTTCTCAACGAACCAACCGGCTGTCTACGTGATGTGGCCATGCAAGGACTTGGACTGTCCATACACATAAAATATGCCAGCAGCTGCTGAATTTGATAACTGATAGAGCGTCTCTCTGCATACTGATAATATAGCCGTGCTTGCCAGCTCTAAATGGGATCATATAGAAGGGTGTGGTGATCTGAAACTAACAAGACACTTTATTGTATCGTCTTATATTGGGTATCCATGTAGATGTAATGCGACTGGACCCCAATAAACAGCCTAGCCACCTCCTATATATTATTATCTGTGACCATGTGCAGGACTTGCAGTGTCACTATGTCATGCATTGATAGACTGCTCTTACAGGCGAAATATTTATCTAACCTGAGACCAAAACTGTCATAAATGATCAAATTGAATACGAAGCCTTCATCACCAATGATGAATGTTCCGATCACAGTTTAGTCAAGTTTACGTGACACTGTAATGTCTGAATAGCACTGTTGGCACCCATAAGTAAAATGTGAAATATCGATTACATAGGTAGTCAGGTACTAAAAAGAAATATAATTCCGGTTTTGCAGAACTATTTAATCCGCAGACTCATCACACTCAACACATTCAGCACACTTGAGACAATGAAATAAAGTGACTACCTTCTTTCCTATGAGTCCTTAGCTTTATATTACATCCAAAGCACAAAATGGTTCAACAATCAACCCCTGGCAAGCTGATAGCTGTTATGGGGTTGACGGGCACGGGCAAGACCACGTTCATCAACAGGCTTTCAGGGGCGAACTTGGAAACGAATGACGGTCTTAGATCATGTAAGTTCTAAGTCGCTCATATGCTACTATCACTAATATTGTCCTTTTTAGGCACTAAATCAATTGCCATTGCTTCTATCAACTTAGAAGGTCATGAAGCTGTTCTCATTGACACGCCCGGGTTCGATGACACGGACGTACAAGATACCGACATCTTGAAAGAAATTGCAGCGTATCTCAAACTCCTTAGTGACGAAGACCAGAAGCTAACAGGCCTGCTCTATTTCCATAATATCAGTCAAGTGCGCATTGGAAGGAGTGCAGCGAAGAACATCCGGATGTTTAGGGCATTAGTAGGTAGTGGCAATATGGGTAACGTTATTCTAGTTACAACCAGATGGGACTTAGTCAAAGAAGAGAAGGATGCTACAATCAAGCAGCGTATACTGGAGTTGGAGAGCGATGAAGGGTTCTGGGGTGCTATGATGAAGGCCGGTGCTAGGCACGAGACACTGAAGAACGTCGAGACAGATGGAAGGAGAATTCTAAGCAGGCTTCTTGAGAAAAAACCGGTGGAAGTTAAACTGCAGTCGCAGTTACGTAAAGGTCTATCG
The DNA here is from genome assembly GCA_022544895.1 of Biscogniauxia sp. FL1348. Classification (NCBI taxonomy): domain Eukaryota; kingdom Fungi; phylum Ascomycota; class Sordariomycetes; order Xylariales; family Xylariaceae; genus Biscogniauxia; species Biscogniauxia sp. FL1348. The sequence continues at coordinate 257,735 of JAJNNV010000049.1, read as the reverse complement.
CTCCATGATACAACTGCTGGGCAGACACTCCATGATGACTTGAGGAAAATGGAGGAGAAACATCGGAAGGAGATAGAGTATCTCAAAGAGCAACTTGATGAAGCGACTAGACAAAATCAGGACACCGATGTCGCCGTGCTGAAGAATGAGCTCGAACAGGCGGCGCGAGAGAGGGAAAAATACCAGCAGGAACTGATTGCCTTGAAAGATGCTGAAATTCACAGGCTCCAAGCGGAGAATGCGCGTCTCCATCTTATGGGGGGAGGGGGGTCCTGTTGTATTGTAATGTAAGGAGGAAATTTGGCATAGCAGATGAAAAGTCTCTCGATGACATATTCTGTCGAAGGTACCTATTTAGTAACATATTGAAAGAAATAGGTATATCAATCCTTTAAATCATACTTCAAGACCATTTCTACATGGGTGCTCACTCAAGACAGAAAACAATATTACTAGGTATTTAGTTCAAAAAAATAAAAAAATAAAAGTAGGAGACATATTATGAACGAAACTGATGAAACATTGATCAGGACTAAGTGACTCACTCTTGTCGCTTAACGACAACCGATTTTTTTGTCACTCCGCCGATTCTCTGCGAGTCGCTATAGCGTGGAACGTTTGTAACTCTGTGATTCCTCCATTCGACACGGCCTTCTCTCAAATTAGTAGCTCACATTTCATAATAATCGATGGCTTCAGCATATACTTACATGCGTACATGAACACATATAGTCAAGTCACCTCACATAGGTTGATCAATAAGTAGCTGACAATTCCACGTAAAGATATGAGACCTCAATATAGTCGCAAAAGGTTACTTCACCATGTGAATTTTGGTTAGTTAATAAGCCAATACCTTTATGATGATGTTAAATCATATGAACAGGGTATACTTTCCCCAAGAGCCAAGTGAACTATAGGGCCGTAAAAGATCAAGCGTACCCAGGTAGATAAATATAGCAAGTTCAGAATATATTGGGTTGGGCTATACATATCATGCCAACGAACACCGACATATTTATGTAGTATTATTACATTTAGTGTATCAGACTAAAAAGGTTACATACCTACTTCTTCAAGTATACCATTGAGTCAAATAAAAGCAACTATCAATATACTACAAGGACTGTCAGGACATGGGCTAATTTGCTACAGTGAAGAATGAATGCAACGGGTGCTTAATATAGGAAGGTGAGTACCCATTGTTAGTCTTGGAAACAAAGCGTTCACATGAGATCGACCTGAACTAGGACCGATTCTCTCATCCATACTCATGATAATTATGTAATGCCAAAATAAACCTTCACTCGACTTTGTTTCAGGCATAGAACTTGGCCTTTTTGACTGTTTCATTTCGGTAGTATAGAACCACGAATATAATGTCTTGAGTTGTCTATCACACACGCGCCACGCCTTTGCGCCGCTAGCTTCTGTATCTGTGGGATCGCCGACGCTATCCTCGTAGCGGGAAGGCAAAAGTCTCCAGATTTCAGGTTTATGGCTTCGTCATGTATGCCATGCTTGATCACATTTTTTTTCTTTTCTTCTAGAACGCGGGACAAATGGAAATAGGATCACAATGGACCGATGGGTCGATCGATCATGGAAATTCCCAGCTCGCCCTCGCCCTTCCCCGATTCTCACATCACAAGCTGGAAACCAGGGTATCGGGACGGACGAGGCGTCGAGAGAGCTTCACTACCTAGGTAATAGGGATCAACTTGGTCGCCCACGTGGGGGAGTTTACGGTTTCCATAGGCCGGCACTCTTCATGCAGCCCAGACCTGCCAAGGGCCTCATCCTCGAACGACAAGGAAATCCCCACATAGCCTCACGCCCATTCGTATATATAAAGTCGCTTGCCAAGCTGCTGCCAAGTTCGATATCTCGGTCGCCTCTTCTTTTTTCGGTGGCTTTCCCCAACGACGACAAGGCAAGCCCAAGTTCGAACTTCTAATCGCCCGCCCGACTAGCACCGTTCATGCTGGTCAGAAAATGTGGCGTTCGAGAGCCGGCCTGCACGAATCATACCCGCTCAGTCGACAACGTGGTATTATAGCAGGACATGGCTAGATACATATCGATGGGGCTGGTCGTTCCTCCGGTCGTGTTATCGTCTTCCTGTCCGTAGTACCTAGGGATCGTTTCTACCTGTTTTGTATGGCAAGGGATCTTCGAGACGCACGTACATACATATTCGAGAATGGGTGAGCACGTGGAGTTGCCTATCCAGGATTTGCAGAAGACACATAAAAGGCATTTATGTCGCACTTCTGCTCTCCCAATTCTCTCCCTGGCTAGCACGCGCAGGAGGTGTCCAACTACTACCATAAGCTGAAGCTCATTTGGCTTCTACCCGTCACAAAATGGCTCTCGACCAGTATACCTACGTCTTTGTGATCGGCACATTGTTTGCCATGCTAGACGCATACAACAATGGTGCAAGTAAGTAGTATACTCCCAGGCCCAGGCCCAGGCCCATACCCTTACCTGTGTAAACTGATTACTTACGGTCATGGAATAGACGATGTGGCCAATGCCTGGGCAACCAGTGTTTCCTCGAGGTCTATCACCTACAGGCAGGCGATGATATTCGGAACCATATTTGAGATGCTCGGGGCTATCACAGTCGGTGCGCGAACGGCTGAAACCATCAAGAACGGCATCATCCCCAACTCAGCCTTCCGCGAAAACGCCGGCGTCCAGATGCTCGCGTTCACCTGTGCTCTCGCAGCCGCGTCTATGTGGGTGATGTGGTGCACTCGACACTCGGCCCACGTCTCGTCCACATACTCCCTCATTTCGGCCGTGGCTGGTGTTGGTGTTGCGACTGTCGGCGCATCTCAGGTGCAATGGGGATGGAATGGCGGCAAGGGTCTCGGCGCCATCTTTGCTGGCCTGGGCATGGCACCCGCCATCTCTGCTGGATTCGGTGCCACCATCTTCATGCTCATCAAGCTCACCGTCCACGTGCGCAAGAATCCCGTCAAATGGGCCGTGTGGACGTCTCCGTTCTTCTTCCTTATCGCGGGAACCGTCTGTACACTGTCGATTGTCTATAAGGGGTCGCCCAATCTCAACCTCAAGGCGAGGCCTGGGTGGTATATTGCCGCTGTCACCATGGGTACGGGCGGTGGTGTATGCCTCCTATCAGCATTGTTTTTCGTCCCCTACGTGCATTCAAAGGTTATCATGAAGGAGTACGTACCTCTCTCATAGCCTCTCGCCCTGTCTCGTCTAAAAAAAAAGGACACATAATTCTGTTCAGGTCACATCAGAATAAGTTACTGACATGTTGTATCTAGTCACACCGTCAAGTGGTGGATGTTCATTCAGGGCCCTCTTCTTTTCAGGCGTCCAGCCCCAGCCGACTGTGATAGAGCTGAAGTTCCCGACTACGCGGTGGTCCAGGAGGATCATGAAGAGGCTTCATCCACACGCTCGCCGGAATCGTTGGTGGAGTCCGACTCGGCACAGAACACCAAGGCTAGCGACGAAAACGAGAAGAAGCTTGTCACGAACGAGGCTAGACAAGCCACTTACAAGGAAATAGTTTCCCAGGGCGAGGACAAACTGCAGGCGAAGCTGCTGAAGAAGCGTGGCCCCCTGGGCTGGGCCATGCGCACTCTCCGCGACAACCCAATGGGCCCCGGTGCCATCTACGAGATACATAATCTCGTGATCATCGCAAAGCGAGTCCCGGCCATGGTTGTCTGTGGGCTGCTGTACGGTCTTCACTACGACATCCACGCCGCCCAGTCCGGTATCGCGGGTACCCCTGAAGGCGAGCGGATGCAGCGCGTATATGCGCACGCAGAAAAGTACCCCAACGAGGTCGAGCACACGTACTCTTTCGTCCAGATTCTGACTGCTTGCACTGCCTCGTTCGCCCACGGTGCCAACGACATTGGAAACTCGGTTGGTCCTTGGGCCGTCATCTACTCGGCTTGGTCTACCGGCGATGCAGCTGCTTCCAAGGCTCCCGTTCCCATTTGGCAACTTGCCGTCTTGTCGGCGACCATTTCTCTCGGCCTCATCACGTATGGATATAACATCATGAAGGGTAGGTCTCTATCAACGTTGAGCCGTGAATTTTCTTTTCTTTTTGCTAACTAAAACTGCACAGTCATGGGTAACAAGATCACGTATCATTCGCCTAGTAGAGGTTCGTCGATGGAGATGGGAGCTGCCATCACCGTTCTCGTGTTCTCTCAGTTCTCGCTGCCCGTCTCGACCTCGATGTGCATCACCGGCGCGACCGTCGGTGTCGGTCTCTGTAACGGGACCTTCAAGGCTGTCAACTTCCAGCGAGTCGGCCTGCTCCTTCTCTCCTGGATCATGACTATTCCCATCGCCGGCACTATTGGCGGAATCCTCATGGGACTGTTTCTTAATGCGCCTCACTTTGCTACCTAGATGAATTTGCGAGGCGAAAAATGATGTGACACTGCGGATAGCCATGATGGGCTAAGAGTATATATAGAGATATAGTCCCAGTGCTAACCCTAGGTAGCCATGCATAGATGTTATAATACAATTGCCGTACCTACTTAGGTATATGTGTAAATATAAGATCATTGAAGCTTATATTGATATTTTTAACTATAAGTTCTGATGCTTCATGTTTAGTTTCTATCACCAGTCAGGTCTAGCTTGTGAATCCCATATGGCAGTTCAAAGAGGAGCTAACACTGAAGACAACAATTTTCTACCGTGCGGTAGCCCCGGGTATCCCAGTAATAATTATTATATCGATTGTTTACTACATAGGTACTACTAGGCACTCCCACGCTTCGAAGTGAATCCATTATTGATTAGGAAAAATCAGGACAACTCAGAGGTCTGTGGTGTAAAAAGCAACAATAGGCCGTCCGCATCCCAGCCCACTAAGGGCACACGCCATCTCATGGCCCGGTTAGCTCAATCGGTAGAGCGTGAGACTCTTAATCTCAAGGTTGCGGGTTAGTAGCTAGTCCCAGCTCTTCTAAAGCCGGTTTGGTATTCCATTCTAACATACAGTTCACAGGTTCGACCCCCGCATCGGGCTCAATTCCTGATGCTTCCTAGAAAACTAGGATGGCAACCAAGTTTTTTTTTCCCCTCCCCCCCTTTTTTTCCCTTTGCGTATGTGTATATGTGTGTGTGCCTGTTTCTTCTCCTTTACTTGCCCCCTTTCAACACTACGAAGGGATGTTGAACTACTGGTCTTCTATTTAATATTCAACTTTCTATCAAGCTCTGACTTCGTGCCATACTAATCATGGTATTGTACCTATTCGTCGATAATATGACATCCTCTCCATCAACCCTAAACTAAAACCCTACGCTACAAAGCGATTAGCCTTAGTCTATCGACGGGTTGAAGCGAAGCACGCGATTGTTACATGAGTGGGGAGAATTTCGCCTAGAAGCACGGACACGGACTGCTGGGCACATTGTCCTCAAAGAAGTTTCCTAGGAGAACTCGGTATCCCGTCTGTCTCGCCTTAAATAAACAGGGCACTAGGTATAAGACCGTGTGCTAGAGTGTGGCAACAAGCGGCTATTTACATAGGGATACACACGAAAGATGAACGTAGCCTAGTGGACGACGTTTCCCACGCTATGGCAGGCCCTCTCGTATTGGACTACTATGTGGGTAATCTGACAGACTTGCAACAAATACGCGTTGCGACTTAGAAAGGGTTCGTCCATGAGAGCGGCTTATATCGAGTCCACTCTGCGTCCAACTTTTCAATCTTGTCGATCAGATCTTTCAAGCTCGTATCCCCCTGTGCAGCCTGCTTCTCTGCCTGATCTTTCTTGAAATCAGTGACGTAGCCATCCTTCAAGATCCCCAGATATGAATCGATATGTGTGATGGCCTTGCTCCGTGCCGTCGCACACTTGTTGCTGATGAACGTATTCCACTTACCCTCTAGGCTTACTGGGACCCAAGTGCCGTAGGAGTCTCCATTACGTTTGGTCCGTCTCCAGTTAGGCAGTTCAACTGTGTCGAGGTCTCGTAGCCTCGCAGCAATGCGCTCCTTCTGAGCCCTCAGCCGTGTTGCGATAGTGCTGTCTTGCAGATACTTCATAGCTGTCATAACATCCTTAAGATTCTTAACAGCCCTGCCGCCCTCACCAACATATTGCGCCATAGTATCGTCGTTTTGGATCGTGGCGTCCCCGCTGAACATCTGCTCCCGTTGTCAGTATGCACTAGCCAACCAAGGGAAAATAATGAGAGCCAAGTCGATATCTGACGTACTCTTTCTTTCGCAGTATTGACGCCCTTGTCAAGCAAGACAAATTCGCTAAGATACTGATTATCATTGCCAGGCAGAACAGCCAGCACATGGTTTACAGGATCCCGTTTCACGCCATCCATGGCAAAGCGCTGGTCATCTGGAACCCCAACCCAGAGGGTGTTGAGAGCCTGACACAAGTCCTGCATGCCACTCATTCCGGGGGCATAGTTTGGTAAGTTTTTCCCAATATTGTTGTTAGCATCGTCAAAGAACTGGCTGATGAGCTGGAGCTCAAGAATGTGCTCCGTCGCCCACCCGCCCTCCGTGTTGCTAGTTGGATAAGGCCGGCTGCCATCAAACGAGAAATCGTTGCACTCGTTGGGGTTTACATAACCGTATACCTTGACTCCTGGCACTTTCTGGAGCCCAACGAATGACTTCTGTCAGTATTATCATCTCTCTCCCATGGAAGATGTCGGCAGGCACTTACACTGTTTAACGTCCCGCTTGTCTCGTAAGGAGGTGCCTTAAACTGCACTCCATTCCTAAAGGATCTGCTACATGCTGTCACCGTTCTTCCGGTATCTGTAGATCGGAGTTCCCATTTGTGCCAATGCTCAGGATTAGTTGAGTTGTCAGCACCCAAAGTTCGTCGCCGGAGAGCATCATTCAATTGGTCGTCCTCCCAGCCCTTTATCTGGGAACAAGGCGTGGAGTCTCCTTCACCATTGCCTGATTCAGGACACTTCAATATATGAGCTGGAATGCGGAAAACAGGAGGAACAGGAATACGAGCTCGGCTTTGTAACTCTCGGGATTCGAGTAGACCTGACAGGTTATTCGGGCTTGTTGTCACGGCCCTAGGCTCCAAAATTGAGCCACGAAGAGCTAGATGGTCCCTCTTCTCTGGGACACCTAATGTCGGATCTGGGCATTTGTCCATAGGTATGATAGGCTTCATGCCGGACCCGGGCAATGGAACCTTTGGCAGCTGCCAGTCGAATAGCGGTGGTGCCTCCGCCATGGCATACAAGTCGACGCCGACATCCAATCCCCATGTAAATGGGCAATTTCCATTCGTGGTAACAGCAGCATGGGCCTTAGCCTGGACCCAACCATCTGCCACCACAGAGGCAATAGCATCACCACCGACGTTCCATCGTTTATCGAACATGATGCCAAACTCGACTGCGGCGATGGCGTGGGCCTTGACATTACCGTCAGCGGTGATTCCCGCGTAGAACTCGGGCTGTTGAACCCCGCTGAAGTCACCCGAATGGCCGTAGTCCGCTTTGTCGGGCTCGGATGGCTCATACTCGGAGTTAGGGGGTAGTGTCTGTTCAAACTCCCACGAAGCCACATCGACTCGTGTCTCCATAACCGCCGAGAGAACTAGGCCAGCTTCTACACGCCCCTTCAAGTGGACAGCCGGGCCAATTGTAGCGATGCCTGGAATATAAAAGGATGCCCCTGGGAATGGTACACGAATTAGTGTCTGCTCTTGGCTGTCATAGTGGAGGTCAAGGTAGGCCTCGAGCCGGAAGATAGCTGAGATATCGCCCTTGTTGGTAAATGTTAAATACGACTCGCTCAGATCGATACTCGGGCCCAGCTTGCAGATCAGCGTAAAGCCAAAACTTGTTTCTACATGAACGTTTGTCTCAGCTTGGGCGAGCAGCCGCCCGCTATATAGAGGACAGTGCCATTCCTCGTCGACAATCTTGAGAATGTATGTGTTGTCCAGCACGTGCTTGTATTCCCGGCTAATGGTTGGAGACAACATGTTCTTGAGCCATGCGACTATGTCGGACCCGAACCAGCGCTTGTGTAGCTCGTGGCTATCGAGCGCGCCGAAGTGAGCGTCCTCGCGGAACTCTTCCTCAAGCCATTGGACATGATTTCCCCCAACGTCCTCCAGCGAACGCTTGCTCTTACGCTGAGACGCTGCAGCTGAAACAATATGGTCCCAGTATCCAGGCTCATTGCTAAAGTCGATACGCATCTGAGTGTCTCCCAGGTCCCGAGGTACGCGGGTAAAGTCATAATCGAAGGTCAGGTCATAGACGACGGGTCTATGGCCTGAGCGCTCGATAAGGCTGCGTGGAAGGATCTGGTTCTTGGATGGTGACATATCTACCGCTACAGCATACTTTCCGGGTCCGCAGCCCCTTGGCATTTGTAGAATCGTTCCCGGAACGCCGTGACCAAGTCCGATCTTGTAGCAGTTGCTATTTTTCGAAATATCGGTGCATATCATCTGGATAGTCTGTGCCTCCTCGCTGTCCGTTGTATCGCCACAATTCAGTAGTTCCCAATGTGAGCCATCGCGTTTGTCCAAGGACACCTGTAGTTCCTCGGGAGAAGCTAGCACGATGAACTGGAACGCCGAGTCCTCAGGCTCGTCATCCCCAACCTTAGCTTTTCCCGTGCCCCATGTGTCGTCTGTTTCCAGATCGAAGTCGGTATCGACGCCGTCCCCTTTGGGCGGGTCCTTGAAGATGTTTTCTAAAGCTACTGGAAGGAAAGGTGACTGTCCCTCAGCTGGGTCACAGCAAAATACCCGTGTTCGCTCGAGACGGATCCCGCAGTCCTCGCCCATGCCATAGGCGTTGTCTGTTAGCTGAACAGAGTGTCCAACGGGGCAGTGGTTGTCGAAGCAGCTACCCGGCTCGCCGTACCATGCACAGTTTTGCCAATTGTCTATATCATCTTTCGGGCAGCAGTATAGTTTCAGGAGCTCTGTATTGGCATCGTCTAGAGCAGCTTCGAGTGCAAGGCCAACCAAACCGCCAAACAGCCCAACAATGTCAGCCAATCTCTCGAGGAATGTCCCAGCGAATGTCTATCAATCGGTCAGTCATGCTTTACCTTCTGAACTAGAAACGAGTCTTCCTCATGCGGTTCACTTACCAGAGCGACATCATCTCCATTGCAGCGTTTTCCCACGCCAGTCCAGTAGCACGTATTTTTGATCGAGGTTTTGCAGCAGTATGCCTTGTTCCCATCCTCGCAGTACTTCCCGTCACCCCAGCGGTTGAGCTCAACAGTCACTTCATCCTCCTGACAATGGCCGTTGCAAGACGGAGCTGAGCCGCGCCACGCACAGTCCTTAGAGCTAGGGGCTCCAGCTAATGGACAGCAGAGTAGACTGTCGTCTTCACTAGAGTGTCGGAATACTGGTGTAGCGCTGCCACAGGGCTGGTTCGTGATTTTCAGAAAGCCTGCTTTGCAGCTCCCTCCGCAACTAGTCACATAGCAATCCGGAACCGAAACACCCTGTAGGGATGGGGTTTTAGTATGCAAGTACGAGTAATCGTGACTAAAGTTTTCTGCTTACTTTCCAGGAATTGGAGTTCTCGGCCTCTCTCGCAACTAGTTTGAGATTGTTACCACCGACAACACCACGGAGCGCTTGTAGGTCATCGGTGTCTTGATCGATGGCCCATATCAAAAGGCCCCCGAGCCCAAGCTTGTTTGCGAAATCGATCTTTTGCTTGAAGGTTTCTGCATCATCCTAGATAAACAAATCAGTAAGGGGCCCGGCACTCGTTTATGAACAGTACGATCGTAGAGAACACTACACCTACATATGAAACCCACTGGTCCTGATTCCACGTGATGTATTTGACGGCATTTTCCTTGTCGTGGTATGGCTGCAGCTTCTTATTCGTTATAATGTCCATTATTTCCCTATACGTAAGCGTGCCAGAATTCTGACTACAGGGCCCCGGAGAGGCACCGCCCTTGAATTGACAACCGGGCACATGACATGTCGGATCCGACAACTGAAAGCTTCTTCCGTAGAATCCGAGGCCGAGGTTAAGCTTCTTCGCCGGCACGCTATTTCTCCAGAAAAGATCAAAAGCTAGCTTGATCTCAGTCAGATTTGAGTGTGCATATATGTGGTTGCCAATGGGGTTAGTTGAGTCCCATATACCGTGGAGGTCGTAACTCATAACATTTACAAAGTCAACATGATCTACGGCGGTGAGATCGAACCACCGAAGATACCAGTAACTAGTAGGCACGGTAAATGAGACGGAATACTTCTCGGGCTGCTCGTTATTGACATCGTCAAGCTCCTTGAGAAAGGTGGCAAAGTTCTTCCCGTCCTCGGGTTTACCGCCACGGTCTGGTGCACCGGGATATTCCCAGTCGAAGTCTACACCATCGAAGGCATATTTGCGCATGAATCCCATCAAGTTCCCTATGAACCTCTGACGATTTGCGGCAGTGCTGACCATGTCGCTGAAGACGGTCTGGCTAACCCCTGGATCGTTGAAGCTCCAGCCACCGACAGCTATAATCGTTTTTAGGCCCGGGTTCGACGTCTTGATGGCTGTGAAATCCTCAAATAAGTCTGAGCTGAGGTTGTCCATTGGCGCAATCATGAAGTCTCCCGGTGTGATAAAGGCAAAGGAGAAATAGGCATGGGTCAAGGCGCCAGCGGGGATATCCTTAAAGTTCATATTCTGACAGTCTCTGTCGTGCGCCCATGCTTCGTAGTAGCCGATGATGCGCTTCTGCACGTCACCGCCCGAAGCTCCTGATCCAGGTTGCTCACAGTTGCTTTGGCAGGTCGTGTTTTTGTCGTTGGTCACTTTACAGAAGTCTTCTGTCGTGCCACAGAACCCGAATTGTGAGCAACACTGAGAAACTATCAGAAATCCTGTGGTACCAATATGTGCTTTATGTTACTTACCACATTCAGGGGACATTCTTTGCCTGGCGGATCAGAGTTCCTTCCACATTCGGCATGAGCATCGCAGTTAGACCAACATACGTCGTTTGGGCTGGTGCCTGTAGTTCCACAAGCTTCCTCGCCGTAGTTACAGAATCCCGTTTTCTTGGGACAACAGGCTCCTGAAAGTTAACTCTCGTCAGTACTCTATAGGATCAAAAATATCAGCCTAGCAACGTACCGTTTATACAAGGCTTCGTTTCGGAGCACGAATAGTCATCGTCTCCTGCGGACTGGCGGGCTGATAGTAAGCTGGAGGTTGAGATTCGGCCAAGAAAGCATACGGTCTCGTCCTCTTCTCCTCGTACTTTTGCGGAGTAGTCAAATGGACTGAGTCGTCAGCAAGCGACCATGGAACAATAACGGTTACAATACTTACGAGGTTGGAACGCGGCAAGAGTTGTCATATTCATGGAGGGATGATGAGGAATGATTATAGGGACGTGCAGTCGCGCCGTAGATACACAAGGAAATACAAGTCAAAAGTCTGTTAGTGAAGAAGATGAACATGATTCCTGATTCATTGAGTTGGGAGCATCATGTTCCAGGACAGAGCCTACTCCTCAGAACCCTCTAACATCGGAATCTACAACATTATGTATTTGAATCTCGAATGGAGACCGCTCCCACGCTTCTGAGTGGATATCATGGACCATCAGTGAAAGCCTTTCATCCCGTTCTACCATCCTTGAAGACCAAAAGGATCACAAGTCTGACTAGATCAGCCTATAAGACAATATGCCAAGACATATCGATATTTATTCACCTACTCTCCCGTCTCACATTATTTGCCACTCCTAGACGGAGTGCAACTTTACTTGTTCGCTTAGAAAAAGGGGGGAAGGGGGGGAGAAGGGGGGGGGGGGGGGGGGGGAGAATATCTCAAGGCTAAATTTCTTCCTTCCTCTTACTTCAACGAAGCGTCATGACTGTTTAGTTTCACTGGGACATGAATAGATAGACAGTTCTATAAGCTATATTAGGAAAATGTTTATACGGTTTGCACTGCGTTGTCTCTAACTAAGTTGGTCTACATGGCCATTTTCCTCACATTGTCCACCATAAACACAGAGCTAAACTATTCTTTATCAGGTTCACGAAAGTCACATTGCTGTGGGAAATCCATCTTCAAGGCAGGACACTGCGATCAAAGGTATAGGTTGAGCAAGGCAGGTGTCTCTAATATACAGCCATGCAAGTGCCGTTAACGTAGGATTCAATATCACAACCAATGTTGTAAATAAGCTTGCAATCTCATTTATCCACTCTATAACTCTCCATTCTGTGTAACTATTATAGCAGAGCCGAGCAGCTCTCCGAGGCACACTTGGTGAGAGGAGCGTAAGGAGGCCCCCAATCAGAGTTAATTCGCTTACATCGTGGGTTCTTGGCGGCGCGTAGCCGTACGACATGCCTAAAGCGTTATATTGTTGTTAGATCAATAACAGCTTTCTGCATCCACAACCACCATTATGTATGTCAGCCGTATCTATAAAGCAGACGGCAATACTCATGCCCAATCAAAATGTTCCAAAATCAAGTTTTTTCCTGACTATCTAAATTCAAGAGGGTTTAGAAATGACCATGTGATGCTTGCGATTGTATCTCATCTAAGACAACGTAGTATTATTACTTTGAGACCTGGAACTTGAACACTTGTTGCTGGCCACCACCTCCGTCGTGAAGCACCGATCTTGTGCTAAATCCAGAATTACAGTAACAACGGCCGCTCATGGGCTGTTTTTGCAGTATATCTTAGTTCAGTTTCCATCATGTCTATTCGTGGCACAGATTTACCTACAACATTAGGATCCGCCATTGCAACTTCATCCGGCTCCCTTCTCGGTAGATACATTTGAGGTAGTCTAACTACATAGAACTCTACCAAAGCAATCCAGACTCAGATGGATGCATATTTGATTTGATTGATATTCTGAAATCTTGCTAGCAAGACGCAGAACGTAGGCAGTTACCACCACTGACACTTCTTCCCCTATCATTCACCAACGGCACCATAGCATGGTAGTAAATATGTCTACCTACTCCCTCGGGCAGCGAGGAAGCAATTCTTGGTATACGTGGATTGTAAACATTGCCATATTGACACAGCTCGCCTCAGCAGTCCAGCTCTACACTAACACCAGCATACCTACAACCCTCTCCCCTGGCTGTCAGACGGCGTTTCTTGCCGAGGTAGCAGAGTGCAACTTGACTGTCACCAAGTTCCGATATGGATACTTCTATCCAGAATCAACGCTCCAAGGAGCTTGCACGACGAATTGCGGATCAGCGCTGCAGTCTTTCGAGAGCAGTATTTTCTCAGCATGTGGCAACGATACTTGGGAAGGCTACGATGGCGAAGGCCTGCCTGCTGCTCTCATCCCCAATGTTCTGCGATACTTGTATGAACTGACGTGTCTCCAAGACTCGGGCAGGTTCTGTAATGTGGTTGCTGGGAGTAGCGCAGCTATCGCTGATCCGGGCGGTAAGTATCTTCCAGTTCGAAACCCTAATTCCTCGGGAGGGGAAACAATATCATAGACAGAACTAAGCTGATATATATGTGATAGATGGTGTATCTGGATGGTTAGGTGCTGTCGAGAATGGCACAGCTCCCGCAGACTCTTGTGATCTCTGTCTGGTCAAGAGTCTACGCATGCAAGCTGGATCCCCCTATTATGACGGTCCTGCCATAGCGCGGAGTTCGCTCTATGAGTCGAAGACGTCTTCTTGTTCAATAAACGACATGCCACGCACCACGTCTGCCTTGCCCACCTCTCTGTACGTATTATCAAAAACTTCATATGCCTGCAACATAATTTCAGCGACTAATACACCAACAGGCCGCCATTCGTAGAACCAAGTCCAATTCCATGTGCTGGGAAGACATATCAGATCCAGCCTGGGGATGATTGCCATAGCGTGTCAAACTCGCAAGGCATTGGAACTGCCTGGCTTCTCGCGGACAACAATCTGGCTTCCTTCTGCTCTGATTTCCCCACTTCAGGGGCTCTCTGCCTGATCAACACCTGTTCCGTGTACACAGTCAAGACGAATGACACTTGCAAAGGCATCGCCAAGTCTGCCAATATCACACAATCTCAACTGATGACCTGGAATCCTGTGAGTCTCTCACCTTGTTACCCTCCATTTAGAGTAGTGAAAACGGCATTTAACGCGCATGCCCCTTTCCCAAGATCATCAGTTCTGGATGTTACAACCTGGAGCGACTAGTGGGCGACCAGGTGTGCATCTCCATGCCCGGTATTGCGTACGTAGATCCAGCACCGACAGTTATTGCGCCAACGACAGCTACCACCGCAGCTCCCGTGCCAACAGACGTGGCGCCCGGCGTGAATATGAACTGCGGGCGATATTACCAAGTACAGCCCGACGAGTATTGTAACATGATCGTGTTGCGCTTCGGCATCTCGCTTGCGGATTTCCGCCTCCTCAATCCGGACATCAACGATAACTGTACTAACTTATTTGCCTACGAGAGCTATTGCGTCATGCCTGTTGGTGACAGTGAGTCTTTCGTGGTCGATCTTCTTTATCGCCCTTCAACAGACCAGGTTATTTCTTGGGCTAGCCCCATACTCACGAGTTCCCAGTTAGTTCCTACTCCAGCCGTTCTGGTGCCATCACGACACCCACGACGACCATCCCTTTCACATCGATCCTCTCCCTCGACCCAGTAACAGACTCTGCGCCCATTGTGACCTCGACTTCACTGCCAGTAGCTGCAGGGACACGGGAAGATTGCTCCCGATACTTTGACGGCGCGCAGATGCTGAGTGAGAACATCTCCACCACATCCTACGCTAACGCGTGCGAGTTCGCGGCGGCCGTGTGGGCGGTCTCGCTCGATGACTTGATGCTGTGGAATCCCGACCTAGGAAATCTGACCAATGGCGAATGTGATATGAACTCGGACGTAAGGTACTGTGCCAAGTTGCTCTTCGCCGATCCGCCGCCGGAGGCGGTGGGTCCGGATTATGGGTTTGATATTAGGGTAAGATAAAAGAGGCCTGTCCCCTGAGTTGACTACTGTATCTTGACCCCTGTTGTCTCTTCAGAACGGAAGCATCGAGAGCTGCACGCAATACGCCGATGCGTATCCCGACTGGGAGTGGTAAGTCTGTGATGACAACCATAACATTTCCCATCATAGCTTGGATGCGAACTCACCGTTCCCCTCCAGCACGGACATTCTTCTCAACTACGAACTAACCATTGCGCAATTCTACGAGTACAACCCCGAGGTTGGGGAGGACTGCAGCGGGCTGTGGCCTTGTAAGTAACCGATTCTCTTTCTTGTCGGCGGTAGTGTACGTGCTATCGCCAGCAAATTATTCCTATGTCCCCTTGCCTTAAAGACTCAGAAGCAGATGTTGTTCCATGCATCCTGACTAACGAGCAAAAACAATTCCCATGGATATGCCACAGCGTACGCATACTGCATTCGCGCGCCGGACTACACGCCTCCTGGCACTCCATCGTCAACCACGACCGCACCACCTGGCAGTAGTACGACAACCAGCAGCGGACCACCGGCACCGACGCCCACACAGGACGGCAACGCGGTGAGTAACTGCAACGCATATGCGCAGGCGCAGGAGGGGGACTGGTGTGCGGCTTTCGCCGAGCGCAACGGTGTGCGAGAAGTCGACTTGTACGCGTGGAACAGCGTCCTGGGTGCCAATGGGGAGAACTGCGCGAGCAGCCTCTGGTATGGATACTGGTATTGCATCGGTGTCTCGTAGCGTCAGATCTATCAGTATAATATGGTACCTACCTACCTATGTGATACTGAATTATATTAAAATGTACCTGAGGAATCCTATAATCTTAGGTAGTTGTGAAATCACGACCGGTGTTGCAGCGTAAAAGTGAAATTTCATACATGGTCAAGCTTAAGCCAGAAAGGGGGGGTTAGATGGTGGATAGTAGTAGTGGTAGTGTTAGTAGTGGTTATGGGAAAAGGGGGAACTAGAACTAACACAAGGGTTACATAAGACATTATAGTAGTATCAATATAGTGTTAAAATGTAGTTGATGTAGGTATTGGTCTGGTGTAACGTGGTCCACTATAAATTAGGGTGCAAGTACTGGTTGTATGGCAGTTCTGCATCATTCTTACAACTACCACAATTAGTATACCCTATCCTTCGCTTTTTTATTGCTTTCTTTTATTACTGAATTAGTATCAATAATGTGGTACAGTCCCAATAACATTAGTTAAGGGCGCATAACTAATATGTATTACCTAGGCACCTACTACCTAAGTATTGACCTACATTACATTAATACCACTGTTACCTTCTTGGGTAAGTACCTAACCTAGGTATTAATGTATGGCATGCCACATTGATCGATTTCCCTAATTCCTCCCTACTCCAAGTCATGTTACACAATTCATGTCTTACATAAGTGATGCAACTCTTTTTCCTGTCGGTAGTCTTTAATATTTAATAGGTACATAGGTACCTATGTAGTAGTTATGTAGGTAGGTACTTAATACTCAACATGCCCGCAAAACACCATTTACATAGCATTCAACACCAACACTAACACTAACACCAACACCAACACCAAGATCAATATCAATATTCCACAGGCTCGCCTAAGTAGACACCAATTCACCGATTCACCCCAGGCCGCCGATCATGGATAACTGGCCACAGGAGATCTACGATCACATTGTCTCCTTTGCCGAGAGACGTGTAGGTGAGGCGGACGTGCCAGTCTGGGAGCATCACCATCTCCCGCTGGCTTACCCGGCCATTGCAACGGTATCGCGCAAATTCCAGGTCGCCGTTGAGCGCTTCACCTTTCGTCGTTTGCGCATCCATACTACCGACCCAGAGCTTGACGCCCTAGAGCGTAATCTCACCTCGCGGCGTCGTGGCGCTCTACGGAATCTCAGTCTCACTATCGTCCTACCGTCTTACCCTCCCGCTGCATATACCGAGTTCGAGACGGACCGGGACCGCAGCGCCAACAACGAGGCTGTGACCGCGACTCTAGCACGAGTGTTCCGCATCCTGGCAGCCGGCGACCATCAAGACAGCAGCGCAACGCCAGCGCTTGATTTGGAAATTGCCGGGGCTTATTCACCCCCAGATAGGCGGCAAAGCCCAGCTCTGCCTCCATCCCCTTCTCCCGACGGCCAGTTTGGTATCAGGCCAGACCTATACGGGCAGCGCTATGCGTTCTCCCTGCTAGATCTCACTCCTGATGTGGTCGACTTTCCCCCGCTACCTTGTGTCCGCAGCTTCAACATTTCTCACGAGACTCGTACTTGGAACCCTCGCGTCGCCGTGCTTCTTACTGCTAAAATGGTGAACGCAGTGCGTACGGACTGGGATCTCTCATACATCACGAACAGCTGGGGGCGATACTTCCGTATCGATCAGTTATATCGGGACGGTCTGGTAGAGGGCATCAAATCTTCAACACTCCCGGCACGTACCACCAATTTCCACTGCGCACTTAAATCGCCACAGGCCAGCAATGTTGAAACGCTCCCCCGGTTCACGGCAACGGAGAGCCATGATCCAGTCAGCTGCGCCTTGCGCCACCTAACGAGAAACTGCACGCAGGTCTCCGTCGCGGGACCCATACACTTCTCATTCTTCGACCCTCCCGCAGGCGTACCGGGCGGGGATGCGCTATGTTGGCAGCGCCTGACCGAGCTGCGCGTAAAGGTGGACATGCGTGGCCCGGACGGGAGCTGGCTGTTCCGACTCGAGGACAACGACGCCGCCGCCGCCGCCGCCGCTGCGGACGCTTCAGATTCCATGACTGAACTCCAGC
Source organism: Biscogniauxia sp. FL1348 (assembly GCA_022544895.1). Taxonomy (NCBI): domain Eukaryota; kingdom Fungi; phylum Ascomycota; class Sordariomycetes; order Xylariales; family Xylariaceae; genus Biscogniauxia; species Biscogniauxia sp. FL1348. The sequence continues at coordinate 239,945 of JAJNNV010000049.1, read as the reverse complement.
AGCTCTTACCACCCGGCTATGGAGAGACCGAGGACGAGCGGGAAGAAGCCGAAGAATACTACGATGATCATCAAGACGTCGTCCTGTCGCAGCAGCAGCAAGGAGAACTCAATCATTTTCGGGCCATCCCCGACGACGTGAAAATGAATGCACTGCTTACGGCGATGGCGCGGGCATGTTCTCGCATGCCGGCGCTGCAGGTCGCCGTTCTGGAGGCCGAGTACGATAACGACGACAACTGGCCATTCCAGGTGTGTTTCGTGGCAGCGCACAAGTCGTTCGGGAGCTGGGATGCCGAGTATGCCGACGGGACGGGCTCGTGGCGCGTGTACCTCCACGTGGACGAGTGGCGACCGGCGGAAGCCACGCTGGAAGAGTTCATGATGATCGGGAGGGCGAGGGGCGGGCTGGAGTCAATCGTGTGCTTCTTGCCTTGGGGGACTTTTGATTACTGAAAGCCTAGGTATGCAGAGTGTATTGTGTGTTAATACTACTTGAGAAATGGTGTGGATTGTCGTGGAGAGGGAAGCGCAGCTTAGTATCATTTGTGCGTATCGCCTCTGAATCTCGCACGCCAGCGTGTAGATGTGTGATGCAGATTCTTTAAGATGTTCGTGGAGAACTCAATGCTAGAACCACCAATTTCTGAATGTTTAGGCACGAGGAATCTAGAATGATGTCCGTCTATATACCTATGTATCATGGAAATGGGTATGGTAGGATAGATAGGGGATTATGTCGATACGGGGGGCGGGGAGCGTCCTCATCTTACACGAACACCGAACACACACTTCCGGGGATGATAAGTGCAGGCTCATTAAAACATTCCTAGTCAGAAGCAAGGACTATAACTCTCGAAACTTCCGCCCTACCCTTTTGCCCATATTATATCGACACGTTACCATAATAAATTCATTACCTGCCCGTGGCTACCAACCTACCTACTTATGTAGTTAGGGTAGTCGTCGGTCTATTGCCCATAACCCGAGTCCCAAGTCACATCCCAGAGCCAGAACAGGTCATTTCCTTCTCCTTCGTGGCCTGCACCTTGCGGCTGCTGGGAAGAACTACTGCTTGGCTGCTCTAGATTGGCCTGCCACAAATGCGACTGTTCTTGTGGTGACAGCTGCAGCAGCCGAGCTGTAAAGTCTTGCTCCGTAATGCCCCCATGGCTGGGGGATAGCATGACGTTAGATTGGAATAATCGATCTTGAAACGGCGGGAATACTGTATATTCACGAAAAAGGGGTCAGCTACCTATTGATAAAGTTTATGGGGAAGGAGAAGAAAAAAAGAGTCGGTCTTATTACCTACCCCTCTGCACCGATGCCAAGCTCTGATTCAGACGCTGGCCTCTGCTCAGACTTGACCAGGTTTGACCCGAGGCGATATGATCTGGTGTGCTAAGCGCTGCCTCTAGAGGCAGCCGGAGTGTATCCCCTACCGACATGGGGCCGGCATTTGGCGACGCCAAGGGTTGCTGCTCTTCCATACGGGGTCCGCCCTGCTTCGCTGAGGTCGGTATCGGAGAGAGCATGGCTTCCACCTCCCGGCGTAGGAGCAGGTAGATCAGGTTCTTGAGCACGAGGCTGCTCTGGCGGGACAGAGCCGACCGCTGGCCCAGCAGCTCCTGCAATCGGAGAACCCGGGTTACCAACCGTTTAGCCCCTTGGGCTCGGTCCGAGAGCGGATCGGAGAGGGCTAGCGATATCAGCACTATGGCCGCGTTGAAGAGGTTGATGGCCATGAACGCGACAAGGTGGCTGTCGGTAGCAAGCTGGGCGAGCTGGGGCAGTTCGGTGACGTGCGTTGTTCTCAGCGCAGCACTCCACCAGTGCTCCGAGCTTGCCGTGCCTTCGCTAATCGGGGACACGGGGTCGTTCACGGCCATATCGTTCTCCTGGGTTGACATAGACGGCTCCGTCTGCAATCCGTTGGAAGGTTCGAGGGCGCTACTCGCCCGAGTCTGCGCTCCAGAGCTGTTGTTCATAGACAGGTGTTCGACCTTCCGAGACAGGAATGGCCGGTATAGTACGATCATGAGGCTGTCGAATGTCAACTGGAGGGCAAGAGACTGTAGGACATGCGCTCTAGCACCCCAGCTACTGTTTTCGGGCATATAATCTTGGTTGATGTCTAGCATTAAGTGGGTAGGAAGCTGATGCCGCCAAGCCGTCAGCTTCTGGGTGACCTCATTAACGAGAGAGGCAAACTCGGATTTGAACCGGTGTTTCGAACTAGGGGTGGCGAAAGAGCCAAAAATGGCCTTGAGAGCAGGAGACGCAATGAGATACATTCGATTAAGTTCTCTCTGGTAAGGCGAGTAGACAATTCCCGTTTCCTCTCGCTCCACCGGTTGCCGGACGAAATATGGCGATTCGGGGTAATCAGAAGGCATCTCCGTAGTAAATTCATCATCATTTATACTTAGAGGGCGCCCGAATGAGATAGACGCAAACCTAGAGGGTGGTAAGTTTTTCTCAACGAGAAAATATAAATAAAGGGGGAGGGGGTCGCTATATACCTACCTATCCCACGTGTATATCGTCCACCAGATTCGTTTACGCTCTTCGAGTTCAAAAGGGTCACTGCTTTCTGACTTCCGATGGAGTCCCATCGCCTGCGATATTTTGATCGTAGCACCCAAAAGAGCAAAGGATAAGTTTGGTCTACCGTGATACACATGATGGGATCCCAGCAGGACGCAGGCCTGCACAGCAGCAATGGACCGCCGGTCCATGAGCTTCACTAGACGGCGCTCTACAATGTCCAGTAGAGTGCTCGACCATTCCTTGGCGTCATCTTGGTTCGTCCTCTTCGAGCGATACCAAGCGGCCATGCATAGAACCATCGATAGTAAGGTCAAGAATGATTCATCCGAGGGGTACGCGAGACCGTCTTGGATAGGTGCAAGACGTTGTCGAAATTTCGGCTCGCATAGCACCAGAGAGAACCAATGGACAGCGTCAAAGTATTCTTCCAGCAACGAGTTAACCAGCGGCGGATCAGGAAATCGGCTGCGCAGTATCACGGATATTGGCTGTCGCCTGTCGCTGTGTCTTCTTTCAGGCATCCAGATACCGTTGCCTCCGTCTGGAATGGCTGAAGTCATGTGGTCATCGATGCTCTGACTTCCTAGTCTACAGATCTATGTCAGAATCTACAATCAGCGATTTTCCAAAACATTAGGATATATGTTGATACTTACCTTGCGCGCAATGCCCATAGCTGACTCTGACTCAGTGTAATCCCCGGGCGCCCATGGGTGGTTCAACGGGCCCGATGATCCAAGATCCCAGGACCGTGGCTCAACACCATCTCGCGCATTACTATCTGAATGGATTGAAGCCTGTCTCGCTCGGGTTGCAGGTGTTGAGCACTGTTCATGGGACCTGCTTCTGGATCGAGGTCTCCTTTTGAATAAGAAACATAAGTCGAGTAAGCCAAGTTATATGGAAATACCGATGGTTCCGGGAGAGAGACGTACTTCCGCAGATTTGACCCCCGACTTTGGCCACGAGTCTGTGGGGTCGAACTCGAAGGGACGTCGGCCTCTGCCGCTTCACAATCCACGTTCGCCCGCAAACAGAGGGAACACGGCCGGAAGGAGTCACACTGCGGTAGGTATTACTTAGCTAAGGCTTCAAATATTTAATTTATCGAACTAAAGTAAGGGGCGTTTAAAGAGAGGGGAAAAGGGGGGGTAAAGGGGAAAAAATAAAAGAAAAGGAGGTACCCTTACCCTGCTCTTGTTCCGACGGCACCTACGACAAGCCTTGGTCACCCTGGTGGGCAGCCGACGAGAGGCCGGCGAGGACATCGGGACAACATCCAACTGCCGGTTTAGGGTAACGGTTGCAGGGTTCGACGGAGAGAGGATGGGTTTCCGGAAGTCAGATGAAGACTAGGTAGACAACATGGCTTTGAGGTCTTTTACCTGGCACGGTCCCGGCGGAAGAAGGCTTTTTGTCACTAAGTACCCCGCATCTCTTATTGGCTGGCCCGCTTTTGCATGGGTGCCAAAAGTGGAAACTTCCATATTTGGGAATAGCTTCGTGTTAGTGGTCCCAGTTCCCTTCTTCTTCCGCCTACCCGCTCATTGGGCTATAATTAGAAGGCCGATCTGAATGGGCTCAGATCTAACTCCTGTTGTCAGATCTGATCGCTGTTAGGTATGCCAGGCAAAGCCTAGGCAATACATACCTATCTCTCTGCCATCTTTTTCATTCTTTCAGCGCCCTAGCCACGCCGAGAGCTCGGCAATCTAAGCCAAGAGTTGGTAAGCAAGTAGACCCAGATGGATCTCAAGAGCCGGATCTTGGCCAGGAGTCTCAGCTCGCGACATTGTAAAGGCCGAACCCCAATCAGGGGCCGTGTTCTGTGTTCGTTATTTATTAAGCATCGCTGATTTCGTAGGCAACGACGATAGGATGATGGGAAACAAGTAAATAATGTCGTGCACCGACAGGGTAAGAAACACATGTCTATATCTGATCCATGCTTGCTAAGCAGTATTTCATGTTATATATTATCTCCTTCAAATCCCCTATCAATATCAACCAGGGAAAGATACCGTCTAACGACTCACGGAATAGGTACATTTCTGACTAATCTAAGTTATTGCTTTCAACTAACCTACTAGGTTAGAATATTGTAGCCGAAAACGAATTGTGTAAGTGTTAACCAACATAATTTGATGCCATGATCATTTGGAATTCATATAGACTTAATTGAAACCCATGGAAGGTGATTGGGCCTTTCATAGTATACCAAGTAGCACAACAACTAGATTAAATAACTTGATAGTTCTAGACAAATCAAATCTTGTGAAGAAAAGCATACCTAGCATAACGGTAAATTGTAGTTGAAGTGTATAACATTGAACTTGGGTAAATTTGTTGGAAGAGAAAGCTTAGGGTTAATTGGTCTCGAAAACTTGACATTGATGCAGGGAAGTTCGTGTTGAATGATGCAACTAATGCCAAGTCCAGCACGATACGTTAAGCTGAAGGCTAAACTGTCTTGATGTCTATTTTCATTTGCTAAGGATGATTAACAGTGATGGTTGACATCAATTGATGTGCTTGAAGGGAATCTTTGAATCATGAATAAGCTTTAGATCGACCTAGCACACTCACTGTAGCCATCATTGATGACCAGTGGTAAGCCGATAGCTAAGGACTGAGTTAGGTAGTTTAGTGGCGAACTACTGCTTTCTAGGTCTGGTATACCAGACAGTAGCATGGCTTCATGTTTACTCAGCTTCAACCTAAGGTTAGCCTATAACATTGTTTCTAAGAGGTGAGCTATAGATGGTTGGACATTTCAAGTCACTAGATGCCCAAAAGTCTAGAGTATTCTGTAAAGCATACCAGACTCACCCACCCCTCATAGTCAGGGGTGAAGCAAAAACAAAAAATTAGATTACTTCAGCAACGAAAGATTCACGCCAAGCGCGCCTTGAAGACACGGTGGGAATCTAGGGTTCCGAATTGCTTGGTCATCCCCAACCCATACCGATGATGAGGTGTTCTCGATGTCTATTGTAGGCCATGATGATGTATGTATTACACATGTTGCCATTCAGAAGTAAAGGGGGGTATAAAACCTCTGGTCTTGGTCTCCCTATTGAAGATCAAAACACCAAATTCAATACATAATATCACAAGTCAATAATCCCTTGATTAGGTGCGCATAGTTACTTAAGTATATACTAAGAATATCGACTTATAACAACCTCCTTCAATCCGTTAATCGCAATGTCTCGCGCTCTCCTAATTACCGGTGCTACCAGCAAGCAAGGCAGTTCCGTCATAAATGCACTGCTAGATGGAAAAGCCAATTTCCAAATCCTCGCTGTTACGAGGGACGCTTCGTCAGCTTCGGCAAAGAGGCTAGCTGCCAAATCATCCAATATCGTACTCGTGGAAGGCAACTTAGACGATGCAGACGCCATCTTCGCAAATGCCAAGAAGGCAACATCCCTACCCATCTGGGGTGTCTTCAGCGTTCAGGTATGTTCAGCCCGAGGGATTGGGTTGTCTACGATTTGATCCAATCGTTTATATCTTGCCCATCTAAACATATACCCGCCTACCTACCTAGGCACCGGCAATGAACAAGACGGGCCCCATAATCGAGGAAAAGCAGGGTAAGGCACTCGTCGACGCCGCGCTGAAGCACGGTGTGAAGCACTTCGTGTACTCGTCGGTCGACCGGCACGGCGCGCGGTCGCTCGACAACCCGACGAGCGTGCCCCACTTCGCAAGCAAGCACCGCATCGAGCAGCACCTCACGCAGGGCGCCCGGGGGACGGCCATGGGGTGGACGGTCCTGCGGCCCGTGGCATTCATGGAGAACTTCGACGGCGGGTTCGCGGGCAAGGTCTTCGCCGCCGCGTGGAAGGTCGCGGTCCGGTCCCGCCCGCTGCAGCTCGTCGCCACGGCGGACATTGGCGCGTTCGCTGCCAAGGCGTTCGCGGCCCCGCAGGAGTGGAACGGGAAGTGCGTTTCCCTCGCTGGGGACGAGCTGACCTACGAGCAGATGGCGTCCGTCTTTAGGCAGAAGACGGGGTCGGAGGCCCCCTTGACGTGGGGTATTGTGGCGAGGCTCCTGCTGTGGTTGTCGAAGGAGATGGGCACTATGTTTGATTTCTTCGAGAAGGAAGGGTATGGGGCTGACGTGGAGGAGTTGAGGAAGATACATCCGGATCTTCAGGATCTCGGGACTTGGCTGGGAGGGTCGATATACATGAAGTAATAAGTCACTTACTTACCAGGGGATGCAAGCATACTTAATCTTTGCCATTGTGTTCCCTTTTGAGATTTTAGTAAATACCTATATAAAACTGCATTCTGCAACTCAATGACTGATATTATTAATACATTTCCCACCTTCCTACTGAGGTACACGTAGTATGTCGACCAATTACTATTATTAACTCTAGTTCGGATTGCCATCACAGTATATCATAATTGCTGCATGGTCGGCTGAGTACCTTGATGGTGGTTAAAGCTATGCTGTACCTTAGGTAGTAAAACAGTTATAAAATATAGGGAGGTGTATTCAAGATTACTGCTCTATTGATGTACATTGATGCAGTTGCGAAAGAGCTGGCCGAGTTGCTAGCTTGTCCTCAACCTCGAAAACTCAAGTGCGCTTTTCTAGGAGTTCACCGACTCCCTATAGACAACACCATCCCTAATATAGAAAGCTCAAGACAATCAATATCAATAACATAGGCTTCGGTTCTTTTCCCTCAATATGTTGAGTTAAGTTTCTTATTTGAAGCTTTAGAAGGGAACAGGTGATTTACCACGGAATTAGGTCTATACTCTTCACTATGAGTACATGATTTTACTAGCCAATACCTATACTGGCAGGGACGAACATAAGATGTCCGGCCGTCCGGCTTCAGATTGATTGGCCATCGTGAAGGTGGCGCCAGACGGAAACCTCAGAGCCGGTCTTGGCAAACGCCCCCATTCCCCGATTCGGCGCGATTTAACTTGCTTACAGTCCCGGTCACATCCCCTCCCCTCATCTCTGTATAGATGGCATAGCATAGTATTGCATTCCATGACCTCCAATAATAATAATAATAAAGCAATTTTGCATCAAGTCTCAGCATCACATACCTAATGGCGAAAGTCTCGGCCGTCTGGACGCGGCTTGCGTCCAGCGCCCGCCTCCAACGCTCATCCCAATGCCTCTCCGTGCTGGGTACACGCGCGTGGATTTTCGGCGGCGAGCTGCTCCCTAGACAGCCCGTCGACAACCAGCTCGATGTCATTGATCTGAATCCCGCACAGCGTAAGCCATCCAGCGTTCTCTGCCTGGGGCTAGGTAGTCTAAGCCAGATATTGTACTGACAACTAAAACCCGAAAAAAAAAGAACCCGATGTCGCCGCCACGACGCTTGCGGCACCCGCGAATGCGCCAGCGCCTCGCGTAGGCGCCACCACGGCTGCCCTGAAAGACTCGCTCTATATGTTCTCCGGGCGCGGCGGCATTTCGATGCTCCCCATTGAGGAGAACGGTGCGCTGTGGTCCTACACGCCTAGTCAGGCTACTTGGAACCTTCTCGCGCCTGCGGACCCCTCCGCCCCTCACCCTGCCGGTCGCAGTTATCATGCCATGACCTCAGACGGTCGTGACACGCTCTACATCCATGCCGGGTGTCCTAACGAGGGACGCCTGTCCGACTTGTGGTCGTTCAGCGTTGGATCAAAGTCTTGGACCGAGCTGCCAGCTGCGCCGCCACCGGCGCGTGGGGGCACATCTATTGCCATCTCGGGAGATAATCTATATCGTATGAATGGCTTCGATGGTAAGACTGAGCAGGGAGGGAAGATTGATGTCTTCAACCTTCAGGCTCAGTCCTGGTCTAGTATCTCCTTCGTTCCCGACGGTCAGGACGGTCCTGAGCCACGTAGTGTCAGTAATCTCTCGGCGGTGAATATCGAAGGGTCGGACTATCTTGTTACCATGTTTGGGGAGCGGGATCCGAGTTCCTTGGGCCATGCTGGAGCAGGCAAGATGCTAGCAGATGTCTGGATGTTTGATATCAAGACTACGAAATGGGCAAAGGTAGAACCGAACGGCGAGAGTCCCGCGCCGAGAGGATGGTTTGATGCGGACGTGATGTATAGTCAGGCCGGTGACTGCTCGATCATCGTTCATGGCGGCTTGGCCGAGGACAACTCTAGGCTGGGAGATATCTGGAAATTGCAATTCGTTGTCACGGGCTAAGAGTAAGCTAGTGTAGAGAGATGGCAATGCAGGACGGAGATCTAGTATAAATTAGGTAAAAAGGAGTTGAGGTCTTTTCGAAGACTTGAGAAGAGAGCTCTTTAGTCATCATTGTTTTAGTTAATCGTACCCCCTATACTGCCTTCCACTTTTCTCACTTTGTTGTGTAGGTACCTACTCATCTGTCATTTTCTTATACCAGATACTTTGTTATGTTCCCACATCTTGACACTGGGGGTTCAGTCAGATGAACTCCACACGCCCTAAAACTATTACTCGTTATCACCAACTATGCTCTAGGATGTGTGATCTTTTATGAGCAGGATGGGTTTATTATGTATGCGACTTATCATACAGCTTCAGGACAACGCAAAGTGATTTTATGGTAACCTGTCAGCTTATGCCAGTAACATATTTATAAGCACTAATATCATAAATTAAACAACCATAACAAAATCTGTTAGTCTCTGCTATTCGTCACGTGTGTTTATTGCGCAAGCTGACCTCCATCTTAGTTTGAGACCTCCGAGTAATCCGTTTGGACAACTATACAGACTCTTCGTCACTCAAGACGTTGAATTGCCGTAAAGGAACGCTAAGTCATCGAGGAGGTGTGCAGCTGAGTGAGAAAGATAGAAGGAAGTAATCAGTCACTATTCGACTGGGAACAATGGCTAGAGAGCTCTCCCTCGAAGTCTCGGGGTGCTCTTGGCCCCTTTATAGCCATTTATCAGTAGGTTTGCGTCTCATAGTACCAGCTTCTATGAGTAGTTCACTTCTAGCCCATGACAAGGAATCTGTTTTATATAGTTCCATACGGCTTTCCATACTCGATTATATTGATGTATGTTGGACTTCCATCTATCAATGGGGCTCTATGCATGGTTATCGTGCTCGCGGTGTGTGTAATTCTGAATAATAGGATCAGTATGTAGTTACGGTGTAGATAACATTAACAAATGAAATGATAATATATACTCCCCACAAAGACGATGAATCACTCAGAACCTAAAGGAAATCTGGGGTGTTATTCCAAATAGCCACGTTGCTACCTCTCCACGCTGCATGCTTTGTGACACGCTATTCCGTCCACGCGGCTTCGCGGTTTATCGACGCGAGAAGCGAGAGACTATAGAGTTACAATGCCAAGGCCGGCTCTCGCGTATACGTATGATATATTGGGGGAGTTACTATGGAAAGGCAAAGGGACCTACTCCGGGACAGTCTTGGAACACGGAAAGGGAGTTTTTTTACTTCAAGGGCCGCTGTTAGGCGAGCAGGTGGTTTTGCCTACGCCAGCCCCCCAAGTGTCCCTTTGGGCATCGATATATGCATCTATATTAAACAATCTCCAAGGATAGGCATATGCGGTTTTGCCCCTTATCACTGCGGCATCTTGGACACTTCACCATCTATTTCTGGATAGTAATATTACTTGTTTTACCATTAATCGTGTGGGGTTAGGTCACGACGGGCATACACGGATATCGGTAACTTTTCGAACTATTTATGCAAAGACATAGCATCAAGCTCGATTCTACGAAGTTTGTGATAAGTCCCGATGTCTTTTCCCGTTATCTATTTCCCCTCTTCTGGCGTTGTTTTCTTGCTTTAGTAGTTTCTTCTCACTGACGTAGTTTCTAAAGGATATTCCTGTTAGTTTCGTATATCAAAATTATCTCAGACATACGTTGTCGTATGTTGTGGGCTACGTGACTATAGCAGTACACATAGACGGAAGTCTAAAGCTCCGCATAATTATTCACACAAATATTGTCTCGGCTACAAGTCCACGGCAAGTAACCCCCGCTATGCAAATAATGAACGCCGGATCGGTATCTGTTAATTCTCAGGATTTTGACAAGTGACTTCATTACATTTTATTCGGCCTAACCAGAAAAAAAGTGTCACCTACTTAGTTACAGGAAGGGGATGCAACTTTGATAAATAACTCAACAATTATTGGCGTATTAGGTAAATAGACGTTCTTAAGCCGACCTGTCTAGATCTAGCAACTATACGGAATAAAAGACGGAATAAGAAACCTAGGTAGTAAACTTCACGTGCAACTTCACTCGGCTTCTTAACCCCTATCGCTGTCAAACTAGTATACTCCTAAACGGGAACAATAATCGAGTAACTAACCTACTAGCTCCATATGAACAGCGCAGATCACGCAACCTTCGAAAGTTACGATACCTGCATACAGTTATGCAACCTCAATTAATAACTCGCCCAGTTCCGGAAAGTAATGCATAGTCCCACAATACGAGGATATAATCACGGTAATAATTTGAATCCACAATTATGAAAGGTTCCATCCTGCGATGGATCGTACATACATACAGTTGCAATCCGTGCAAAGGTATACAGAAACTGTTAGGCCAAGCCGGAGAATGCATTGTCGTGTGCTTGACTCGGTGCTCTTTTCTGTGGCGGCAATGCCCCCTAATCTCCGTACCCTAGAGCGGGATCGATCTCGCCAACATACGGTACTTGTAAACAAGAACGGCTGCATACGACTAGTGTAAAAGAAAACCTCGGCATCGGTAGAAGAGATTTTGTCTCCACTCGCAGAAAACAATATCGAACTTATCCCCGCCTATAAAGTGCATATACAAACAGATTGATGTGGGATTCATAGGCAGTTGACAACTAGGTAACTTACAAATTTGCTTATATAGGCAGGTAAGTATATAATTTTAGTGTATATTCTCGTATCCACAGATTCTGTCACCAGCTTACCGCTTCGTTAGCTATGCCTAGCTAAATAGTGCCTGTCATGGCCCCAACGTTGTAGATAATACCAAGCGTTAGGATACAAGCAACCATTGACTATAACCAACACCATAGTTTGTACTACACTAGGCAGGTTAGGTATTAGTTTCTCATACCCTATGTAGTTGACGACAAGGCCTCGTCGATAACCTGAGTCTTAGCTCCACAAGACGAGGATTCTTTACATTTGGTACCTAGCGCCTATCAGTGGGTCGACTGGTTGTACCCAATAGAGGTTTTTATTGTTGTTGACAGAAAGGGGGAAATACCTAATTAAACCAGGGACACTCTACACTAACAACGGTATCCGGGGTTAAGCTGTGACCAAACAGATAACCCTGGCACATTCTAGGACGGCTTATAGAAAGTCTACCATGTTCTATACAGTCGATCATATACAGCTTAGCCTAAGTTATCCAATGATTCGGGTTAGGTACGGTAAGAACTAGGTAGAAATACACAGAAACATGACGGCCTGACAAGGTTATGGAGGTAGGCTGATCCCTGTGAAGACTGAGAATCGATATGCCAAGGGTTTGTGACTGTCCTTGTCCATACCAGACATACCTACATAGGTAGTTGCCTAAGAGGCATGCCATTGGCCATCCAAAAACACAATGATGCATTCGCGTCTGTTCGCGAGCCGAGATGGTGTTGAAGACGTGGCTAAAACCTTAACGGCACTTGAACCCATACAACGGTGCTTGATGGGTGCCCGCCGTCGTGAAATAGCGTGACGAGAGGGTGGGAGTGATGTCAACAGCGGTACCCAGGCTGGGAGGCTCATCTCCGACGACCGGGATAATCAAGACTTATGTCCAGATGGACGATCTCCCCCACCGGCTGTCACAAAGCTTAGTTGGACTCACAAAGCTTAGATGAACGAAGGAGCCGCACCCACGCGCAACTAGCGGGCATAAATACCGTCCTTAACCCGCTCGCTCCGGCATTAATCGAGATGCTGGCACCACGGAGGACGTGTTGTTGATCGCCCAATAAGTCGAGTGGGTTTTGTGACCAAACTATTCCATCCCTGACTTCAACATCGGGGCTCGGCGTCTGCTCGCGTGCTTCTATGATACCAAATCTTCGTAAACCTGTAGTCACACCAGTCCTGTGCCCCTGATTTTCCTGACAATAACGAAGTAAATCTGTGCCAACTAGCTGGTATGGACAGACCATTCTGTGCTGGTGCATGCGCACTACACTACCGCCACCTCTCGCGATCGCCGTGGGTATGGGACGAGAGAATGGGGACAGAGGGCAACATGCGACCTCCTTTCAAAATATAAGAACAGCATGAAGCTCCTCGTAGTCTATCGAAATATTTCTAGGCACACACTTGTTTTACGCACTACGATAAACAACTACTCCAGAACAGCTTGAAGCAGTTTCAACAAACCAACCATCCAACCGCCTCCAACCGCCCCTAACACACACATAATCTTGAACTTGGGTATTACCATTATGGCAGTAACCAACGGAGTAAACGGAGTAAACAGAATAAACGGACATGCGAAGGAGGCCTGCTGTAAAAAGCGTCTCTTGATCAGTGTCATCGACGAGAAGGCCGAGAAGGAGCCCGAGCAAGAAGTCTTCAGTTACCCACGATCTTCCAACCCTCGAGATGGTTGGGTGCCTGTCACATTCAGGTACGTGGTCCGGAACTTGATTCGTCCTATCCTAGGACTTCATCGTTGAGCTTCTGAATAAAAAGTACCCCGGGGCAGACTGCTCCCAACATGGACCAAGACATGAATACTAATTCGCCTCACTTTTAGGGAGTATGCAAACGCTATCAACTACATCGCTCATAAAATCATCAAGGAATGCGGACCTGCACCAGTCAACACATTCCCTACCATTGCCTACATCGGCCCCAACGATGGTCGTTACTATATCATAGTAGCCGCTGCAGTGAAGGCAGGCTATAAGGTATGGGTAGTCATCTCATACGTGGGTATACTCTTAGACTAACACATGTCATAGGCACTTTTTATCTCCCCACGCAACTCGCAAGAAGGGCAGCTGAGTCTATTCAAAGAGACTAACTGCCAACATGTCTGGTACTCAGCCGAATTCCGAAATGTGATCGAACCGTTGCTGCAGGAACGAGAGATGCAGGCAATGGAGGTGAGCTCTTTCGAATCTTGGCTTCCCAAGCATGAAGTGGAACCCATTCCATACAACAAGACCTTCGAGCAGGCTGAGTGGGAACCCTTCTGTGTGCTGCACACCTCTGGCAGCACTGGTATCCCCAAGCACATCGTAGCCATGAACGGCATGCTTGCTGTCGCGGATGCCTACCGCTACATACCCGATTGGAATGGTCATAAGTTTTTGATGAAGGCGTGGGCGGAGAACTGCAAAAGGTCCTTCATCCCAAGTAAGTCAAGACATCCTTTATCACAACAGTTAACCGAAGGCTAACCTGATACTTAACAGTGCCCCTTTTCCACGCTGCCGGGATGTACTTCTTCCTCCAAACTTCTATCTACTGGGGCGTTCCGGTCGCTATAGGTATTGCGGATCGGCCACTGACCGCGGAATTGGCGGTTGAATGCATAGAGAACCTCGATATCCAGGGGACGTAAGTATCTTGAAGTTTTCTTTTCACTAGCGGGGTCGCCCGTCCTCTTGATCGTAGCTTTGCTGAAGTACTTGGTTCCTCACCTGCTAACTAAACTGGAAATAGGATACTCCCCCCTGCAATCCTGGAAGACATCAGTGCCAACGAAGAATTGGTCAAGAAATTGACGAAACTGAGCACAGTGCTTTTCGGAGGAGGTCAGTTACCATGTCCCGCTCGTCTTAATACGCCAGCAAAACTAACCCGGCATAGGCGACTTGTCACGAGATGCTGGTAACAGACTAGTAAAAGGGGGCGTTCCCTTGGTAAACGCAATTTCTGCCACAGAGTAAGCCAGCCCCTGCCGCATTTCCCATAGTCCATCTATTAACTGACTTGCTAGGTTCTGCCCGTACCCCTTTTACTACCAGCCTAACCATGAGCTGTGGCGGTACTTCATATTCAACAGCGAACTCTTTGGTGCCGAGTGGCGCAAGGCCGAGGGCGAGGAAGATGTTTACCGCCTTGTCATCGTGCGCAAGAATAAGAACCCCGGTTTCCAAGGTATCTTCTACACGTTCCCAGAGATCGACGAGTACGACACCAAGGACCTCTACAGACCGCACCCTACTCTGCCAGATCATTGGGCCTACCATGGCAGGTCCGACAACATTATCGTCTTCTCCAACGGAGAGAAGCTCAACCCGATAACTATTGAGCACATTGTCGAAGGTCATCCCAAGGTCAAGGGTGCGATGGTGGTCGGCTCTAACCGGTTCCAACCTGCCTTGATCGTCGAGCCAGTTAGCTATCCTCAAAGTGAGCAGGAAGCCAAAGAGTACCTTGACAGTGTCTTCGAATACGTGAAGCAGGCCAACAAGGAGACCGTCGCCCATGGACAAATCGGACGCCAGTTTGTAGTTCTCGCGAATCCAGAGAAGCCATTCCTACGAGCCGGCAAGGTATGTCATAAACATGTCCTAGGTCCGTCTGATAAGTACTTGCTCGACTAATATTACTTTACAGGGGACGGTTCAGAAGGCTGGTACGATTAAACTATACCAGGACGATATCAATAAAATTTACGACCAAGCCGGCGAGGTTAACACGGATATGCCCGAGATCGATGTGAGCTCCGAGGAGGCGCTTATCGACTCCGTCGAGAAGATGTTCCAGAACAATCTCGGAGTCAAGGCGAAGCTCGAGCCGGACACCGACTTCTTCACTGCCGGTATCGACTCGATGCAAGTCATCAATGCATCCCGGCTTCTTAAAGCCGGCCTCTCTGTCTCCGGCTACCACGTCGATTCCACGTCCCTGGCTACTCGCGTGATCTACAGCAATCCGACTCCCCGTAAACTGGCGCAGTACATATTGTCGATGGTGCATGGTGGGGCCGACTCGGTGAATGGGAGCGGCGAGGATCACGATATCCAGACGATGAGGGCTCTCTGGCAGAAGTACACTACCAATCTTCCGAGTCCCAAGGCAGACCGACCTGACCCGGCCGACGAGGGCCAGACCGTTCTACTCACTGGTTCTACCGGCATGCTGGGCTCCTACATGCTCGCGTTCATGGTATCTAACCCGGCGGTTAAGAAAGTTGTCTGTCTCAACAGAGCCGAGGATGGCGGCAAGAAGCAGCAGGCCAAGGCCATGCGGGAGCGTGGTCTTCCGCTCGACTATGAATCCAAGGCGGAATTCTGGCACGCGGACATGTCGCGATCTGATTTCGGTCTCCCCAAGGAGACGTACGAGAGATTATTATCGAGCGCAGACCGGTATGCATATGAGGTCCCCCCCCCCCCCCACCAAACCCCTTTTTTATGTGACCACGACTAAAACTTCCATTCTAGGTTCATCCACAACGCCTGGCCCGTCAACTTCAACATCCCGGTAGAGTCATTCGAGCCTCACCTGCGCGGCGTCCGCAACATCGCCGACTTCGCGACCTACGCAGCCAAGCGCGTGGCGGTCGTCTTCATATCCTCGATCGGCACAGGCGACCGGTGGGACACCAAGAAGGGGCCCTTCCCCGAGCAGCGGATGGAGGACCTGACGCTCCCCAGCCTGGGCTACGGCCGCTCCAAGATGGTCGGCAGCCTCATCCTCGAGGACGCGGCCAAGGCGGGCGGGTTCGAGGCGGCGATCATCCGCGTGGGCCAGGTCGCGGGCCCCGAGGCCGAGGCCGGGTGCTGGAACCGGCACGAGTGGCTGCCGTCGATCATCGCGAGCAGCCTGTACCTGGGGGCGCTGCCGAAGGACCTGGGGGCGATGCAGCGCGTGGACTGGACGCCGTGCGAGAAGATCGCCAAGCTGGTGCTGGAGGTGGGCGGGGTGGCGCAGCGGGTGCCGGCGGGCGCGCTGAGCGGGTACTTCCACGGGGTCAACCCGGCGTCGACCACGTGGTCGGAGCTCGCGCCGGCGGTGCAGGAGTTCTACGGCCGGGAGCGCATCCCCGAGCTGGTGAGCTTCGAGGAGTGGGTCGCGCGGCTGGCGCGGAGCCAGAAGGCGGACAGCACGGACGGCCTGGACAAGAACCCCGGCGTCAAGCTGCTGGACTCGTACCGCGGGTTCGCGGCCGCGGCGGAGACGGTCACGTTCGACATGACGAGGACGAAGGAGAGGAGCCCGACGATGAGGGAGGCGCAGGCGGTGACGCCGGAGATTATGAAGCACTGGTGTAAGCAGTGGGGGTTCTGAAGGGGGGATGAGGATGAGGATAAGGTAAATGGTATGTAGGTATTAAGGTATGAAATATCTTGGTACTTAAGACTCGAGAAGGGTTGTTTGTTCGGCAGCGGTGGCGTTTACATATAGTTGGGACTTTGCACGGCTTTAGAGAATTATAGATACACTATCTACTGCTACCTAATTGACACCAAATATTCAAAATGACACACCGAGTTTGGTGAATAACTATTGGAACTTGGAACTTCTAATGTAATGGCTTTCACATCGTTCATCTGGATCTAATTAGCCTATCATTTCCCCCTTTTAGCATCTCACTTTTAACTATTATCTGAGGCAAAAGGCAGGGGTAATTCTTGAGTCTGGAGACTTCAATTAGTATATAAACTCATATTTGGTTGTTAGGGTCATACTATATATCTACCTAGTGTTATAATCCTCAACCTTTAAATGTGTTATATCCATTTCGATAATCAGAAACGACAAAACATAAAGAGAGATTCGACATAGAAGCACCCGTGTTAGTTAACAATATGTATAGATACCTATTCTACTGTGCTTCTGTATGTGGTGTGTTAGATATCGACAAGGAGTTTTATAGACGGAATCTCCATCTCGTGCTTTTCTATATACCTACCTATCTATTCAGCTAAGACTGGGACCCTTGGTGCAGCACTTGATATAAGTCTCGTACGAATTGATCATGACTGTTGTACTGAGAGGCTATAAGCTGGTGCTTTGATTAGAGCTATTAGGTATATCTGTGCAATTAAATGTACCGTGCTGGATTGACGTAACATTGATGTGTAAGTTGAGACTTTGCGACTCGAGGCACTTTTAACTTATAAGCAAAACTTTTTGTTCTCTTACACTGCATTGATATTTCGGACCTCCTTTAAAAATAAACCAGTAAAAACTATCTAATAATAATCAAGTTGGTCATGTAATTTGTATGAGATTTTCCTATGAATATTAATTAGTACGATGATGATGATAATATATGAGATAAATTTTATTATTGTTCATGTTTTGGTATCTTGAAGCATTGATGTATTGACTGGTGATTCAATAGATGTTGCGGGATGCTATATATGAGCTAATTGCCCAAAAGGCAATTAGCGTTCGCTTTTAGCCTTGACAATAGATGGCCTATGGGCACTCAGAAAATGGCTAGAGGAGGGAGGGGGACAAGCACCCGAAGCAAAAACGAACGCCCTACAAAGTTTTAATAGAATTGGAAGAGGGTTACTGATTCAAGTCAAAAGTTACTCCCATTATACCACACACTTTAAGTACATACTAGTGGAACCTACCTTGACATACCGGATACATGTACTGATGTACCTAGGCACATACATACTGTATGTAGATACCTAAGTATGTACGAAGGTCGCGGCCAAAAATCTGGAGCGGGAGTACGCATGGTCTTTTTGCCAAGCTTGCCAGGCTTCTGGTACAGCTGTCGCGCAGCTGTAAATAGCTTACTCACTATAAAATTTAGTGGTTATAGTAAGTAATAAACGCTATTACTTAACAGAGTTTAGCGCATTTAGTTTAAAAATATAGCACTATAAACAGAGGTAATATTTAATTAAACAAAATACAGCTGCGTGACAGCTGCGCGACAGCTGCGTGACAACTGTACCAAAAGCCTGGCAAGCTTGGCAAAAAGACCATGCGTACTACACGCTCCAGATTTTTGGCCGCGACCTTCGTATGTACTAATGTATGTACTGCTCTGTATTTAGGTAAGTACATAAGGTTACCTAGTACATGAGTAGGCACTCCTTCTGTTCGGAGGTATCGGATCCGCTGTGGCTGGGTAAGGTTGAAGAGGCAAGTGAGGTCCTGTCCGGGCCTCCAATAGGTAGACGTGGGCAATAGTGTAGACGTTACCTAAGTACATTCAATACGTACATAGGTAGTGGACTTAAGTACCTAGCTACTCCACTGACTAAGGTCACCTAGGTACCTAACTCCAAGGGCTACCATTGGATAAGAGGTTGGCTAGGTTAGTGTAGTGTGGCTCGTGCCCTTTTTGCCTCAGATGAACCTTGAGGTCGATTCTGAAATTTTGACGCTACACCATCCATTACTTTACTTTTTTTTTTTCGTACCTTTGGGAGAACGAGGAAAAAAAGAGTTTCGCTTACACACACACACACACACACCTACACACACATACCTACTACATACATACACGACGCACACGACACAGAGCCTGCATCAACACCAGCATCTGCATCAGCATCAGCATCAACAACAAGAACAACAACAACAGGCACCGTGTCTTGTAGTCAAGAGCAGACTCCAGAAGAAAAGAAGAAGGAAAAAAAGGAACCACTGCATCAAGACTTACGTAAGTACTGTACCTAAGGTATAAGCCTTTTCTTATTGTTCCTGCTTGTTCCTACTCTCTACTTTCCTACATTACATCAATCAATACATCCATACAGTACATACATCGTACATACACCACTACCTACCACTACCACTACTAGTAGGTACTACCACTACCTACTTACCTACTACCTACTGCCTAGGTACTACCTAACCTACTACACTCCCAACATATACCGCCACACGACCCTGCAGCCGAATCACACACACTGTCTGTGGGTGATTCGACACTATATTTTTTTTTCCCCATTCGACACCCACATGCACCTAAACCTACCTACCTACCTACCACCTTACCTTTGCCTCACTTACCTCTTCTGTCTACCCACTCACACACTCTTCTCTCCGACAGGAATCACCGTCCGTCCCTACAAACCTTCGAGTCCTGCCCTTCTCCGCCCTGCGCGACCACCCGACGCCGTTTATATACTTTTTTATTATATTTCGCCGTCAACATCGACATCAACAGCGACATCGTCATCCTCATTGTCATCGCTACCGACATCGATACTCCCCCCTCTGTACCTGTGCTGTTACCAGCTTCCTGAAGAAGAAAACACAGGAGAAAAAAAAAAGAAAGTGAGCGAGCTAGAGAGAGAGCGTGTGTGTAAGAAAGAGAGAGAGCCAGTCTTTAGTTCCTGGTGAAGCTTTGGACATTGCCTACGATTTTAAGAATTAAATAAAAAAACAAGCAAAAACGACGAAGCAAAGACAGACAAGTCTCCCGACAACATGCCCTCCAATCTACCATCGAGTTTCGCCTCAGCCGCTGCTGGCCAGAACCCAAATCGCGATACGAGGCCGGGTGCGAGAAACGATGGGCGCGGGAATGCCAGCGGAGAGTGGTACGTGAATCATTGTTGCCATCATCGTCATCCACCTTCACCATGCACTTCTTTTGCTTCTTTTTTTTCTTCTTCTTCTCTTGTCTTCCTATCCTTCTCTCTCTCTCTCTTCGTACTATTGCACTATTCGCAGATGTCTTCATCGACCTATATCCTATTCTACTCTTGATGCTTGGTATACGATATATCGTCATTGTTGAACGGCCTGTTCTTTTCACTGTTCCTCTCTTCCCCCCTCCCTCCCTCACACTCCTCCCATTCTGCATGCTGTTATTCGCTACCCCTTCGGGCTCCAACCAGTTCTATTTCCGTCAATCACTTACCCAATATCAACAACACAAGCTCCGTCTATACCCACATAGCTAACCTAACCCTCTGATGATGCTCGCCATAGGTCTCGTGCCGGACGATCTACCAACGGTACTCTTACTTTCCGTCGGACATCTACCACGCCTTCTAGCCAATCCCTCAACCAGATGCAGAACCCCGAATCTGCACAGTCGGCCTCTGCTGACCCGGCTGTTATTTCTGCCATGCCCGTTGGCTCCACTGTTGTTGACAGCTTAGCTCCTCCGAGATACTCCAGAGATGAGATACTGTCTATGTTTAACATCTCCCAGGAGTCCAATCCTCACCAACCCGACGTGTCGGATTTGTTTGTAGCCGGTTGGAGTCCTGGACAGGCCAACGGTGCTGCCGCTCGCGGATGGGGTAAACCTGGAGACTCGCATGTCGTCCCTCAAGACCCAGATATCTGTTGGGATACCTCTGGAACTACTAAAGCTGTTGGTTTACAAGAAATGTCCCCCGAGGAGAAAGAGGTGGGTTGAACTCTGACCACCCTTCCGTTTCGTCGAGCCCTCTGGACATGCAAACTGACTGTTGTCCAGTTGTTTTCCTCTGATGTTAACTCTACCATGAAGCCACCGCCGCAGAACAAGGATGGAAACCATGCTGGAGGCGGCTTAAACGGTCGAAAAACCTCGGTGTCCCATGGAACCTCCAACCACTTTGGATTGACTTCACCTTCTGCCGCTTCACGCCCGGGCACACGGCGACGTGAGACTACGGATACGAATCCTTACTCTGGCGGTGGCGGCCTAACCTCCCCAACTGCCTCGAGTCGCCCCACCCGGGACGATCCCACTTACTGGTTTGGACGAAAGAATAATGATCCCAAGGATTCGACTTTTGAAGAACCTGAAGAGGACCCCGGAGCGCGTGAACCCGCCTCGAAGCCGTTGACATTCGGTGCATTACGAAACAATACCTTACCGAACACGTCGGGATTCGGCGTATCCTCTCCTTGGCAAGCTTCGCCCGCTGGTACCATATCGGGCATAGGTAGTTTTGGCAATTTTGCGCTTCCTGGATCTGCTATTGGGGAGAAACGCCCCGGCAATGCACGCGGCGAGAGTCGTCTTGCCCACTTTCTCCCTAAGGATACATCTGAAAAATCTAACGACGCATCGTCTGCTGCGGATGCAAGTCGTACCTGGCGCCCTCGTCCGCGTACCGATACTGACCCTTTTGGTGGTGACGACAGTCTGTCGGGCAGTGCTGTGCTGGGAGGTGCTCAGGACACTAGCCCTCCTCCCATGGTACATGCTCATTTGCATGATCGCACGTTTGATACTCCGATGAAGGGGTCCGCCGGCGACTTCGGGATGGCTGGTCTACATATAGGTAGCCACGCAGATCCTGACAATACTCCGCTGAGCCCGTCCGAGACGAACCCGTACCGTAGCCCTACCGGGGACCGCGGTGAGCACGATGAAGGCGGAGACAAGCCACATGGCCTGGGTGGTATCGGTGAGCCGACGTCGGCTTTTGGGGCCGGTCTACCGCGTTCCTTTGCCCATGCAGCTTTTGACGGTAGCGACCGCAGTCAGACCTCCAGTGTTGGTGCGAAAGCCTATCCTCCCCTCGGAAATTTGACCGGCTGGCCATCATCAAACACGCCAGACCGAGAGCGCGCCGCCTTTTCGGGTTTTGGCGGCTCGTTGTTCGGCACGGTGGGTGATCTTCAGTCCCCTAGCCTAGGCAACCTCGGTGGTGTCTTTGGACCTGCGACGACGGGTGCTTTTGGAGGTACTGGATCATTCGGTCGAGCAAGCAAGCTCGGCTCGTTATTCCCTCCTGCCATGCAAGCACAGATGCAATCTCACGAACATGACAGCCTCAGTGACTCTCTCCCCGACCTTCGTCAGGCGAATCCACTGGGCGCTATCGGACGGAACGCCCTAGGAGATCCTGTTCGGGAGACTGAAAGTCCCATGAGAGGTGGCAGAGGTGTTTTCGCCGACATGTTCGCCCAAGCTGAATCTAACAGAGGCCCTGCAACCTCGGAGCCTCTACATGGTGGCATTCCGGCCGTCTCGCAGGGCCAGGCTTTCACACCTGGCAGTAACACTCCTTCTTATTCGAGCGGTCAGGCTCCTGAGATTCCATCCGCCCAATCCCGTACTATGGTTATGCCGGACCGTATGCGTTGGGTCTATCTCGACCCGCAGGGTCATCAACAGGGTCCATTTACTGGACTTGAGATGAACGATTGGTATAAAGCTAACTTCTTTACCGCAGACCTGAGCGTCAAGAAATTAGAGGATCCCGACTTTGAACCATTGGGCCAGTTGATTAGGAGGATAGGAAACTCCCGTGAACCCTTCCTGGTTCCCCAGATTGGCATCCCTCATGGGCCCCCTTCACAGAGTGGACCGTTCTCTCCGAATGCCAACGGGGTTATCCAACCACCGCTGGTTGGTGCGTTCCCTAGCTTTGGGCGCACATTGACCGCCGAAGAGCAGAATAATCTAGAGAGGCGTAAGCAAGAGGAGCAGTATCTTATGGCCCGCCAGAGAGAATTCCTCTCTAACCAAAATATGGCCCGCGCTCATATGACGGGGATGCCGGGCTTGAACCATCATTCAAGTGCCCACAGCCTGCATAGCCAGCCGAGCTTCGGCAGCATGACATCGCCCATGGTCATGCCTCCACAACCTCCTATCGGCGCTATCGGTACCGGGGGTTCTTTTTTTGATCCGCCAGCCAACCATCAACCCGCCGCACATGGTAGTTCCGGCCCGGGCCTCGAGGTGTTTCACCGAGAGGATGAGATCACACGCTTAACCGGACCAGAACGCCAGGTGTTGGCTGGCATGCACAACACAGGAGCGATGGGCGGGAACATCCCTCCGCAACCTATCGGTGTGCCATCCACCGACTCGGGAGTTCGCAGTCAACTGCCAGGAACAGGCGACCTAGCTGATGATGCCGAAGGTTTTCGAGGCCGCCTCCAAGAGTTTGAACAGCTAAGGGCACAGCACGATGCCGAACTGGCCGAGCAGCAGGAATCCGGTATCTACCAGCGACACCCAGGAGATGAAGCACTGAGAAGCCCAAGTCCAGCTCCTCGATCTACCGAACAGCCTATCACCGAGGGATCTGATGAGCAGGAGAATAACCACCGCCACCCTGAAAAGGAGGATTCGGCGGCAGCCAACAAACAATTCAAGGACTACCAGCAGGCACAAGCGCAAGCAACGCAAGCCAAGCTTAGCGGACTTCCCCTCCCCTTCCCGCCACCCCAATCTGGCACTCCTCTGCCTGCTCCCGCCCCTCAACGTATCAAGTCCAACTTGCCAGATCAGTATGCGACGAGTTCTCGTTCTGGGACTCCTGATATTGCTTCGGCTACGTCGACCCAGCCGCCTCCCCTAGCCCCATGGGCCAAGGATGCCGGTATCGAGTCGCACAAGGGGCCAAGCTTGAAAGAAATCCAGCAGGCCGAAGCCATGAAGGCTGCCAAGGCCGAGGAAGCCGCAGCGGTAGCTCGGCGTGCCATGCTTGAGCAAGAAGCAGCCCGAGAGCGTGAGAAGGCAGCAGCAGCCGCCCCTGGCCTACCCACTACCAGCACATGGGGAACCGCCTCTCCGGTCGGCCCAGGACCGAGCAGCAGCCCCTGGGCAAAGCCTGCAGCTAGCAAAGGAACCCCAGCCGGCCTCGCCATAGTTACTCAACCCGCCGATAAGAAAAAGACACTTGCTGAAATCCAGCGCGAGGAAGAAGTACGCAAGCAGAAGGCTAAGGAACTAGCTGTGCAGGCTGGAACGCCGGCCAGCGCCGGCAAGCGCTACGCCGACCTAGCTAGCAAGACGAATGCACTGCCTTTATCCAACCAAACCACCGGCTCGAACACTGCCGGTGCTGCACCTAGCGCGTCGGGATGGGCTACAGTGGGAGCGGGAGGGAAGGTCAAAGTGCCGACAGGACCTGCTTCACAAGCTCGGTCTACTAGTGGTGCAAACTTGGCTAAGCCCGCCTCTACACCTACTGCACCGTCTCCTCGACCCACGATCAAAACCACGAACACGGGCACGGGCGCTGGACGTACAGAGGCTATGGATGAGTTCAACAAGTGGCTGAACAGTCAATTGACGCGGGGAATTACGGGTGTTACGGACAGTAAGTTGTTCCTTTCTCGTTTCTCATCTATTTTTATTACACGTTTCTAGCCATGAAGTAGGGCTCTGTATGAACAAAGAAGATACTAATACCATGATCGCAGTCGATACCTTCGCCAGCACACTTCTTGCTTTCCCTCTAATCCCGGATATTATATCCGATGCTATCTACGCCAATTCCAAGACGATGGATGGGCGTCACTTCGCGCAGGAATTCATCCGCCGCAAGAAGTTGGCGGACAAGGGAGTGGTGGAGAAGCAACCAATCAACAGTCCGTTGACAGACACTCAATCGAGCATGGCTGGTGGATGGAATGAGGTAGCCAAGAAGAACAACCACAAGGAGGCGACGAGCGATGCCAATTCAATCCAGGCAGCGGGTTTCAAGGTGGTGCCAGGACGCAAGAAGGGTAAGAAATAAAGGGACAATTGGGCTGGGTACCCGGGTAGCTATTACACCGGTACCAGTGACTAAGGATCTCCCCATGCTCTTCCAAACGTTGATTGATGATAGCATGATGAGTTGTAAAGCATCTGGCTTGAGGACGGAGGGGTGAGTGTGAATCTGTGGCAGCAAAAAGGGGTAACTAGCAACTACCATCATGATGTCAATAGCGTACACCTACTAGTACTGTAGTACCTAAGCTACCTAGCCTACATAGGCCGGTAGGTCTATACATGATTCAGTAAGCATAGTTAAGGAGCGTTGGTCAAGTAGCAGTGTCGTCTAGGTGCATGCTCAGGTACTTGAGTATG
This sequence comes from Biscogniauxia sp. FL1348, assembly GCA_022544895.1. Taxonomy (NCBI): domain Eukaryota; kingdom Fungi; phylum Ascomycota; class Sordariomycetes; order Xylariales; family Xylariaceae; genus Biscogniauxia; species Biscogniauxia sp. FL1348. Next base: position 214,692 of record JAJNNV010000049.1, on the reverse strand, counting down.
TATAGTAACAAGAAAGCAATGCCCATGTTATTCATGAACTTCAATTGGTATATGAGTATTATTGATTTGGATTTGGGATAGATCTATCCCGTCCTCTCCTATTAATGAGTCGCTTCAAGTTGTGACATGTGACGTGTGACGTGTGACGGGTGACGTAAGTTTCCTAAAGGAACGTCGGGAGTAGTACCTAGGTATGTAGATGATGATGATGATAAGATAAGACAAGTTGACGCACAGACCAAAAGTACTTACTGTATGCAAGTTGCCCCTCCCCCGCTATCGTAAAGAGTAAGAACCTTAGGTAAGTAAGTACTAACTTGAAGTATTCAATTTATTTTTTTTATTTCCTTTTCCTACCTACCTATTTTATTAACCCTTCAAGTCTGAATGGCCTTCCATATTTATTACATTACACTAAACACCTAAACTTGGGTATTAGCTTATAGCTTCTCTTCTTTCCCTTCTTTTCAAATCAACAGTGAAGGAAGAATAATGGCTAGTAGCGAGCAGTTGGACCGGATATCAGTAGCATCGCCCACTGCTGACGACTTCTCTCCTGATGATCTATTAGCAATTGAGGACTCGATTGGAGACAGCCATTTTCTCAATTTCTTCGACAATGAGACATCAAGGTCACTAGTTACTCGATTTGTCCAGAGCCTAGGGGGTTCTGGGGAGAAGTACACGGACAAGCCAGCTCAGAGCAGCCCCCCTGATGCATTTCACCGAGGCGATCCAAGAACACAAGCGATTCGTCTTGGACTCGCCTCTTTAGCAGGCTTCTTGCAGGCAAATGTCACCGGTCCCGTCCTGGAATCCCCTCAGACTGCCGAGACAGCTTTCTTGTCCGCCTTCGAACAAGTGCAGCAGACACGCGCATCGACCAATGGCCCGTCGACTGGTAGCAGGAAGAGTCCATTAGAAGAATTCAGAGCGCTTTCACAAAGGTCACTCGATATAGATGGTGTATCCGTATACTCTTATATACCTCACATCGAACTCTTCTGCCTGACCCGCTTCATTTTTACTTCGGGGGCTATCCTACCCACAGAGCCGTCCAATAACCCCGTAGCTCTTCATCTCTCGTGGACGCGCTTTCGAATCCATATGTGGCATTATAAGCTCCTCGCCCAGCCTTCTCTCGGCCCTGGGTCCCTGTTTACCAAGAGTGGCCGTTGGACCGATGTTGCTACGCTCCAGGAACTCATCGAGAAAAGTCTTGCCCAAGCTGAAGTGTCTGTCTTGAAAAAGTTCAAGGCCGGAGAGCCAACCGGCGAGTCGCTATGGCCTCGAGAATACCGTATCCAGTTTCACTTGGAAGAAGCCAATTGCCATATATTACTTGGAAACGACACAAAGGCTCGGCAGGCCTTGAAAGCTGCTACAGAGATCAGCGGTTTCACTTACGCTCTTTCTGGTGCCCTGGGGAAAAGGACTAAATTCCAAGAAAACGCCATCAGCCAGCTTGTTGTTCTGGCAAAGAGCTTACAACATCTAACCCCGGAAAGGAATGGCGACTCGAACAGCGCACAGGCAGCCCCAGCTGCTCTCCCCCTGAACAACGATACCCTGTTAGAGAATATAAAATTCAGCGATAACGAAGTAGCAACAGAATCTGCCTCGTCCCTCCCAGCTCAGTTGCAGGACATGAAGCCTGATGATCAACCAGAACTGAGTCCGGTAGACCAGATCATCCTCCTTGGCGATGCCACAATCCGAGACACCTTCTCGCCTTCTGATTCGCTAACCTCTGAAGAGATTCTCCCATTTGCTGTCCGTGTGATTGAGGATAAAGCGGCAAACTGGCAGGTCTACACCCAGGCACTATTGGTTAGATCTAGGATCGAAATGAACCGAAGCCGGACCATTGAGCGTGGCATCCTACAGATGCAAGCTGTGGTAGATCAGGTCATCGTAGACACACAAGAGTTAGAGCATCCAACTGAAAGCCGGAACCAGCCAACATCAGATGCCCCTATCATTGAGGTAACCTCTGACAACGGAGCAGCCCATACAAGCTCTGTTAACAAGCCAACGTCTTTCCTACCCGCTCCTAAGCCTTCGGAATCAGCTTCTCCTAAAGACAGACTACGCTATGTCAACGCTTTAGCGTCCCCCCCACGCTGGCATCTCGAATCTGAACTTGCCTATGCCTGGACATCGGTCGGGTCTCTGGTCTCGGCCCTGGAAATCTTCAAGAGACTACGTCTCTGGCCGGAGGTTGCCCTCTGTCTAGCCAGCACAGCCGCCTCTGATGACGATCAGAGTGGCCGCGGGGCCGGAGGAGAGGAAAAGGCCCGAGCCATTGTGCGGTGGAGGCTATTCCATCGCACATCCAATTCCACTAGTACTACGGACGATGATGACCTAGATATGGTAGATTTAGATTTCAGTTCACTCAAAGCTTCTGACTTCTACGGCCCAGAGAGGTCACCCCCACCACCCAATGCACCCCGACTATTATGCATCCTCGGAGACATGGAGAATGATCCTCAACACTACAGGCGTGCTTGGGAGATCTCCAACCACCGCTTCGCACGAGCCCAGAAAGCACTAGGCGAATTTCACCTAAGGAACAAGGAGTGGGACGAGGCACGGGAGGCTTACTCGCTCGCGGTCCGTGTCAATAGGTTAAGCCCGGAGCTATGGAACAGACTAGGAGATATTGAGCTACGCCTCGGTCATTTTGCAGATGCGGCTGAGGCATATCAGAGAGCCATATCAACTGCAAATGACACTTCAGGCGGAGAGGATGCTAGGACATGGAGCAACCTCGGCACTGCACTTTTGAGCTGGTACCGGGAAATACTGCAAGAAGGCAAAGTACGCCAAGAGAGGATACAGAACGACGATATCGACAATTTATTGGATAATATGGTCAGCACTAAGAGAGCTGCAAGTCTAGGGAAAACGGCTTCTCAGCTTGTCCGCGATTCCCTGATCGCTTACAAACGAGGTGCTACGATTGCGGACACGAATTGGCAGATATGGGACAACGTTATTACGCTCGCTTCGAGTCTATCGCCCAGTCCTGATTATGATGATGTGATACTCGGAGTGAGGAACATCATACGCATACGGAAGACAGAAGAAGCGATGGATATTGATATACTGACCCGACTGGTCCGGGAAGCTACCAAAGAAGCAGTTCCAATAAATGAAGGTAGCCAAGATGTCTACGAGCCTCCAAGAGGGACCATCGCAAGCAAAACTGTTATGCTTTTAGAAAATGACATTGTACCTCTAATTACATCAAGATCGGAATGTTGGGCTCTGGTGTCCCGCATCCGTGCGTGGAGGCGGGATTGGACTGGTGCATTGGATGCGGCTGAGAAAGGGTGGAGGACGGCAGTCGGTACCGGCGGCATGGGAAGCACCCTATCAGCATCCTCCGGCATGCAAAGCCAACAAGGGAGCTGGCTTACAAACGTTGAGGCATGGGATTCGGTCGTACAGCGGACTTCGGAACTCGTGGCCGCGTACGAGAACTACGGGTTGCGCGTGGAGGCCATCGGTGCCAAGTGGAAAGGCAAGGCAAGAAGCGCCATCCGGAGTGTATTAAGCAAAGCAAAGGAACCATGGGAAGGTGATGAGAGATACGGGACCTTGCAAAGCATGTTGGATGACTTGAGATGATTGAGATGTGCATTGAACATACATAGAGAGCGAAAGAAAGAAAGAAAGAAAAAGAGAAGTAGAATCAAGACAAGGGGCAGCTGGTAGACCAAAATAGGTGAAGATCGCTCTTCGTACTTTCGGTGTCGTTTTCGATATAGTGTCATATGATGCTAATTTATCGTTTAGTTACCTACTTCTTGTACTCAGGGTTACTCGGGATCAGTTAACTATACCTTCAATGCGAACACGTAAAAGGACCTCTAAACATATTTATATACCTGTTTGTAATTGACCACGGTTCGGTCTTATCCAATTATCGACTTCCTTTCAGGTTGATTAATACCCGCGAGGGAAAATAACAATTTTTAAAGCAATTCGGACACATAAAATAATTGAAGCCCACATAGGAATGTACATACCTACATGGTATAAAAATAGAAATTATGATTATATAAATACTTAACTTAACCTAGGTAACTTTTAGAGGTATGTAGCATTTTGTCGACCTTGACGAATTCGACACGATGCATATACCACACTATAACATAATGGAAATATGATTTGCAAGATCTAAACGATTCTCAAACTGGTTCCTTACACAACTTGGGTAGGTAATGTACCTACATAGAAAAATGGTACCGAAGAGCTGGGCTGGGCAGAAGCTGAGACGAAATGCGTTATTAAGCCCCCAGCTATAAGTGGTATTACATGTATGGAACGAAGATCACAGATGATGATGGGGTTGAGGGAGGGGGGGGAGGGGGGGCATGGAAAATCTTCAGAAATGCAATGCAAGCAGGGTCTCTCAGAACCTGACTAGACCATCAAGAGAAAGCGTTCACGTAAAAGAGTAAGAGGTGGGTAGTCCGAGGTCGGCGAAGTAACCAAATCGAACAAGAGGACCGGGGGAGAGAGGGTGGGGGGGAGAAGAGAAAGGAAGAGGAAGACCGATGATATAATCTTATCTGATCCGGATCTCCGCTTAGTGCTGCATAACTTGCATACTCGCCCCTTTTACCGGGTCTACGCTAGGTAGGTAGGTAATTAGTATAAGCCCACTCACTTGGTAGTCACTTATACCAGACATACTTGAGCAAAAGAAGAGAGACAAGACAAGACAAGACAACCTGCATTATACTTTTCATCAGTTTTTTAAAAAAAGGAAAGAAAGAAAGAAAGAAAGAAAGAAATTCATAAGCTAATGCACGGCTCCCATGTTAAAGAAAGGAGGAGGAACAGGATTCATATTGCTATACAAATTATACCTATCTCACACTCCACTATTCCGAATTACATCCCCATCGAGGCAGGCATACTCGTAAGTTATTCAAGGTGTACCTACTTATTACCTAGTCCCAAGCATAACTGAATCCAATACCTACCTCTACCTAGACCTAGGGTAATGTATTCGCCATTCCATACCATGCCATGCCCACAACATAACCCCGACTAAACCTGCCTTGCCCTGGTTACAACATATAGCAAAATCCCTCATCGTGGAAAAATTTTTACCAATGCCTACCTCCTAACCTAGCCCTTACTTCCAACAACTCTAGTGGAAGACTAACACAGAGACTTAATGGTGGTGTGTACAATTTGCCTTGTTAGAAGGACAAGCTAAGGATGGATATAGTAGGTATACAACAAAAAAAAAGCTCAACCTGCCTGTCTACTACCTAGATACCAACTTACTAGGTTAAGTCAAACTGCCACGCCATTTTATCCAGTAGGCCCAGCGCCTCGGAAAGGTCAGCCGACTGGTTATGTGGTGGTCGGTCACATGGCGGGGGCTCTCGCTGTGTGCCTTGCTTCTCCGTGGTTACATGGCTCATAGAAGCAGAACTGAAGAGCATATGCATAAGACATGTACTAACCCACAGCGGGTAGCTCAAGTTCGTTCGACTGCTGATCGCCGAGGCCTCGAAGAAACGACCGATGGTGGTAGCAGTGGTGGTACTGGTTATGCGACAAATATGTTCGTGACCCCCAGGCCTAGCCCATGCAACCCTACCGCCCAGCTCTTGTCAACACGAATGATCTGGTCCGTTTAAAGTTATCTGATCCGCATGGGGTGGAGTCTGGTCTGGGATGGTGTCATGTCCGTTACGATATACTAACGTCCTAGTGCCGAAGAGGAAGCCGTTTCGCGAGAGCTTCTTGGTCATGGTTTCGCCATGAATTCGTAATTATTTTTACTCTCTCTGTCTCTCTCCCGCTCCCTCTTTTGCTTATTGTAATGCTGGGCCGCTGTCGGATATACGATGGGGTCTAATGGGCCCATTAGCCGTCGCATCGTCTCTCCCAGTTCTAATACTTGATCTTCCAATCTACCTACTCTCCATCTTTATCCTCAACTAAACCCCACGCTGTTGTGGCCATTTTTACCATCTCGGATCAGTTCCTGCATACACTCGCTCATCGGGAACGAGAGCTACCTTGCTCCTCAGACGTTGCTACTGTAGCTCGTCCATTCAACTACAGACAGACTATAACAATAATTGCCAGAACATAGAAATAGTACATATTCTTTCACATTTATAACAAGGACCGACAATGCCTCTCGGGGATACGTTAAGCGCCTATGCGGACTCGGCCGTCACGGAAGACGCCATCTCCCCGAGTCACATATCTACGCCGCCAACTGACACCGAAGAAGAAGGTCTTTCCACGGAGCAGTTGAACCAAATATGGGAATGGAACACGCCCGTGCCGCCTACAATAAACACTTGTATGCATGACTTGGTCCGGGAACAGGCACTGAAAGAACCTACGCGGCCAGCAATCCACTCATGGGACGGCGACTTCACGTACGGCGAGGTTGACACCCTCTCCAACTCATTCGCAGCGCATCTCGCATCACTAGGACTTGGCCGAGGAGCCATCGTGCCCCTATGTTTCGAGAAATCACGATGGACCGCCATTGCTGTGTTGGCGGTCATGAAAGCCGGCGCGACGTTCGCGCTCATGGACCCGAGCCAACCTGAAGGACGGCTGCGCACCATCGTCGAGCAGACGGGTGCCTCGGCCATAGTCACGTCGAAAATGCAGGAGGATCTCGGGGCGCGGATCGCTCCCAACGGCACGCGGATAACGCTGTGCCAAGAAAACCTCGCCACCTTCAACACCTCCGCCGAGCTGCAGCCCGTGCCGCCGGAGACGGACCTCTACATCCAGTTCACCTCGGGCAGCACCGGCAAGCCCAAGGGCGTGGTGATCACGCACGCCAACTACTCCAGCGGGGCGGTGCCGCGCGCCGAGCTCGTCGGCTACCAGGCGCACTCGCGCGTCCTCGACTTCGCCTCGTACGCCTTCGACGTGTGCATCGACTGCATGCTGTGCACGCTGTCGACGGGCGGGTGCCTCTGCATCCCCTCGGACGCGGACCGCGTCAACGACCTCAGCGGCGCCATCCGCGCCATGCGCGTGAACATGGCGCACATGACCCCCTCGGTGGCGCGCGTGCTCGACGCCGACATCATCCCCGCGCTCGAGGTGCTCGGGCTCGGCGGCGAGGCCATCTCCGCCGGCGACGCCGCCGCCTGGGGGAAGAGCACCAAGGTCGTCAACGCGTACGGCCCTTCCGAGTGCACCGTCGGCTGCGCCGTCAACCCCGACGTGGGTGCCGAGAGCGCCACCAAGCCCCACGTCACCATCGGCCGGGGCGTCGGGGGCACGACCTGGATCGTCGACGCCGCGGACCACGACCGCCTGGTGCCCATCGGCGCCGTCGGCGAGCTCCTCATCGAGGGTCCCATCGTGGGTCCGGGGTACCTGGGCGACCCCGAGAAGACGGCGGCGGCGTTCATCAACGACCCGAAGTGGCTGCGGCTCGGCAGCGCGCGGCACAAGGGCCGCAGCGGAAGGCTGTACAAGACGGGCGATCTGGTGAAGTACGACCCGGCCGACGGGACCATCGTGTTTGTCGGCCGCGGCGACCAGCAGGTCAAGCTGCGCGGCCAGCGCATCGAGCTCGCCGAGATCGAGTACAACATGCGCGACAAGCTGCCCCCCGGGACCCGCGTCGCCGTCGAGGTCATCAAGCCGGGCGGGGGCTCGACCGCCGAGCCGTCGCTGGTGGCCTTTGTGGCCGACAGGGCCGGTCTGGCGGCGGACTCGGAGGGCCTGCTGGGCTCCGCGCACTCGCCGCAGGTGCGGGATGCGCTCGCGACCATGAACGAGCAGCTGTCGGAGCACCTCCCCGTCTACATGATCCCGGCGGCGTACATCCCGCTGCAGGTGATGCCGCTGCTGGTCTCGGCCAAGACGGACCGCAAGCGCCTGCGCGAGCTGGGGTCGTCGCTGAGCCGGAAGGACATCGCCAGCTTCGCGGCCATGACGGTCCCGCGGCGCGAGCCCTCGACGCCCATGGAGCGGCAGATGGCGCAGCTCTGGCGCCGCATCATCGGCGCCGACGCCGAGGTGGGCGCGAACGACAACTTCTTCAACCTGGGCGGCGACTCGCTGCGGGCCATGCGCCTCGTGGCCCTGGCCCGCGCCGAGGGCATCGCGCTCACCGTCGCCGACATCTTCACCAACCCGGTGCTCTCCGCCATGGCCGTCGTGGCCCGGCCCGGGTCGAGCCAGGACAACCCCGAGATCCCCCCCTTTTCTCTCCTCGGCGACCAGTGGTCCGAGGACGCGGCCCGCGCCGAGTGCGCTGCCCTGTGTGAGATCGAGCCCTCGACCATCGAGGACATCTACCCGTGCACGCCTCTCCAGGAGGGCCTTATGGCCCTGTCTGCGAAGGTGAGCGAGGCCTACGTCGCCCAGCGCGTGGTGGAGCTCGACAGCGAGGCAGCCGCGCGGGATCTCCTCAAGGCGTTCGAGACCGCCGCGGCGGACTGCGCCATCCTGCGCACGCGCATCGTGCAGGTGCCCGAGCACGGGCTCATGCAAGTCGTCGTCAAGGACAGCTTCGAGCAGAAGTGGCTGGCAGGGGGCCAGAGCCTGAACGACTACCTCGTGGAGGACCGGAACACGCCGGTGGCGCTCGGGAAGCCGCTGGTGCGGTACGGCGTCGTGTGCGGCGGGCAGAAGACGCACTTCGTGCTGACCATGCACCACGCGCTCTACGACGGGTGGTGCATGCCCCTGGTGGTCGAGCGCGTCAACCGGGCGTACCACGGGCTGGCCACGCGGCGCCCCGCCGAGTTCAAGCACTTCATCCACTACCTCTGCGCCATGGACCGGCGCGAGTCGGAGGCGTACTGGCGCGAGCGCCTCGCCGGCGCGGACGGCGAGCAGTTCCCCCCCCTGCCGTACCCCGGCTACCAGCAGCAGGCCGACTCGCTGCTGGAGCACTACGTGCACACGGGCAGGCCGGCGGCGGCGACGCTGGCGACGGTCATCCGCGGCGCGTGGGCCCTGCTCGTGGCCACGTACACGGGCTCCCGCGACGTGGTGTTCGGCGAGACGCTGACGGGCCGCAACGCGCCCATCCCCGGCGTCGAGGACATCGAGGGCCCCATGATCGCGACGGTGCCCGTGCGCGTCGCCGTCGACCCCGACGCCACCGTCGCCGAGTACCTGCAGGCCGTACACGACCAGTCGGTCGCCGGCATCGCGCACGAGCACTTCGGCCTGCAGCACATACGCCGGCTCAGCCCCGACGCGCGCGAGGCGTGCGAGCTGCGCACCGGTCTGGTCATGCACCCCAGCGCCGAGGAGGAGGATGGGGGAGCAGCAGTGAGCAGCGACCAGCCGCAGCCGGCGAACGGCTTCGTGCCGGCGGGCGACGCCGAGGCCGCGCAGGAGGCGCTCAAGTTCAACACGTACGCGCTGATGCTGGTGTGCTCGCTCGACCCGCGGGGGTACCTGATCATGGCGAGCTTCGACGCGCGGACGGTGGCGGGCGCGCAGATGGAGCGCATGCTCGCGCAGCTGGGGTGGCTGACGCAGCAGTTCATCGAGAACCCGGACGCGCGCTGCGGCGCGCTGAGCCTGGTCGCCAAGAAGGACGTCCCCGAGCTGGCGCGGCGCGCGAGGGACAGCGCGGCGAGCCTGGAGTGGCGACCGGGCGCCGCCGGCGCGGTCACGGAGGCCTGGGTCGTGGACCCCGAGGATGCGGAGAGGCTGCTCCCCGCGGGTGCGGTGGGAGAGCTGCTGATTAGCTGCGCGGGCGATGGCCCGGAGGGTCTGGAGGTGGTGGAGGGTCTGCAGTGGGCGGCGAAGCACCGCGAAGGGGGGAAGCTGTACCGGACGGGCAAGCTGGCGAAGTACAACGTGGCCGACGGCACGGTCCAGATCGTCGAGCACAAGAAGCGTGCCACTGCCGCCGGCAAGACGCAGAAGCAGAAACACGTGTCGGCCACATCGGCGAGGCAGAAGCTGCTGCGCAACACGTGGAGCCGGATCCTGGGCCTGGACGAGGACGAGGTCGGGCTCAACGACAGCTTCTTCCAGCTGGGCGGCGACTCCATCGGCGCCATGAAGATCGTCTCGGAGCTGCGCGCCAAGGGGCTCGAGCTGACGGTGCCCGAGATCTTCAAGCACCGCACGCTGTACGAGATGGCGTCGGTGGTCCGGGAGAAGAAGAAGACGAAGACGAAGAAGAGTGCCGGGTCGTCCGAGACAGGGGAAAACGACGATGATGAGGCCCAGCCGCAGGTCGATACCACGCCGTTCTCCCTGCTCGGGGTCGACGACGTAGAGGCCTTCCTCGCGGAGCATGTGCGCCCGGTCCTCGCGCAGAAGGACGCCAAGATCCTCGACGTGCTGCCGGCGCGGCCGCTGCAGCAGATCGCGGTGCGGGGCACCACGCAGCTGCCGCGGTACTCGGCGCGGTACGAGCTGTTCCACTTCGAGGGCGCGGTGGACAAGGCGCGGCTGTTCGCCAGCTGCGAGGCGCTGGTGGCGCGCAACGAGATCCTGCGCACCGTGTTCGTCGAGGAGGCGGAGGGGGGCCGGTGCTTCGGCGTCGTGCTCGAGTCCCTCGACGTGGCCGTCGACCGGTACGAGATCGAGGGCGACCTGGACTCGTTCGTGCACAAGCTCTGCGATGTGGACGTGCAGACCAGGATGCCCCTCGGCTCCGCCTTTGTGAAGTTCATGTACGTCGAGGGATCCGACGAGGACGGTGACAATAACAACAAGAAGAGCTGCCTCGCGCTGCGCATCTCGCACGCTCAGTACGACGAGATCTGCTTGACTTCTCTCCTACGCCAGTTCTCCGCCCTGTATAACAACAATGGCGATAACAACGACGACGACGACGACGACGCGATCCCCGCCGCCGTGCCCTTCTCCGCGTTCGTGTACCACGTGGTCCGCCGCGCCAACCCGGCCAGCATCCCCTACTGGCGGGACCTGCTGGCGGGGTCGCGCGGGCCGACGGTGCTGCGGCCCAACATCCCGCTGTCGTCGCGGGTTCCCGACGCGATGACGCGGACGGTGGACATATCGGCGCGGCTGCGCGACGTGACGGTGGCGACGCTGCCGACGGCGGCGTGGGCGCTGTACCTGGCGCGGCGGCTGGGCACGCGCGACGTGCTGTTCGGGGAGGTGGTCAGCGGGCGCCACTTCGACCTGTCAACAACAGCGGGCGCCGACGCGGTCATGGGCCCCACGTGGCAGTACGTGCCCGTGCGGGTGCGGTTCGGGGACGGGTGGACGGGCGCGGACCTGCTGGACTACGTGCAGTGCCAGCACGTGGCGAGCGCGCAGCACGAGGGCATGGCGCTGTGCGAGATGGTGGCCGAGTGCACGGATTGGCCGGCGCCGCGGCGGGTCGACGACTACTGGTTCGACTCGGTCGTGCACCAGGACGTGTACCACGTTGGGGAGATGGCGTTCGGGTTCGGCGGAGGAGAGGGGGAGACAGCAAAGTGCAGGCTGGAGACGGTGTACCCGCACTACGAGCCTCTGCGCGAGTGGAAGGTGCAGGCTTTCGTGGACGGCGACAGCTTGACCCTGGAGATTGTCACTTTCAAGGACTGGATGGGCGTCGCGGCCGAGTTGCTGAATGACCTGGAGGATGTGATGAAGATGCTTGTGAATAGGCCGGGGGATTTGATATTCGGATGATTATGCTTAGGTTAGGGGGGTGGAGGTGGATGATGATAAATAGGGGTAGTAGGTATTAAAGGGGGAGAGAGAAAGAAAGAAAGAAAAAGTATTTAAGGAATGGTGAGTAAAAGGGTTAAAAGTCAGGAGGGTTTGAATTTGGACTTTTTATTTAGGTATTTTTTTCATTCATATTATATATGTACTTGTCGTTATCATCGTTATTCTTATTTGTGTTCGGTAGTATACGTGTATTGTATTGGGTTCAAATTGAGAATATCTACCTACCTGCCTACCTACCTACCGACCTAGATATTCATCCATATTTTATATTTCCAATCAAGGCATAATATTGTATAGCCACACTATAAATATCTTTGTACATGCGGATCTTTTTCTCTCTAATCAACTCGTAGATATATACTTTTAATCACTCCAGTAACAAAAAAGGGGTGTATTTTGTTCAAGAACTCATTGCTTCTATTAAGTAGGTAGATAGACACTGTCTACCAAAGAGGCACTGCTGGGATTTCTACTTACACACTCTCGACCTCTACTCATACAAGGAGACAGCATGTAACTATTGACTTCACTCTTCACTTCTACTCTATGTGATCTTTATGTGGTAGATCTCAAGTAGGTAGGTAAGGTTAGATAGATAATATCTACATCACACCCTATATACAAACGCGCGGTCACCTTCACCCCCTTTTTTTTCTCACTCATGACTATCCAAACTCTTCTCCTCCCCTCTTTACAAACCAAAGAACTCCATATCATCGTCGCCGCGGATCGGCACCGTGTGCCCCACGCCGTTCGCGTATATGCCCACGAGGTGGTCACCATAGTTGTACGTGGTGTAGGCGCTCTGCGGGGTGTTCGCCAGGGTGGACAGGGGGGCGGCGTCGTCGTAGCCGAAGACGCCGCACCACTGCTTGATGGTCTCGTTGTAGTTGGGGGCGGCGAGGGTGGTGTCGGCGCTGCCGTGGTAGATCTGCATCCGCGGCCGCTCGCCCTCGTAACCCGGGTACATGTCCAGCGCGACCTGGCCCCAGGCCGCCGCCGACGCCCGCGACTGCCCGCTCGCGCACGAGTTGTTCCACGCGTCCGTCCCGCCCGACGACGACACGAAGCACCCTGCCGGCACCCCCGAGTAGGCGATCCCCGCTGCGAAGAGCTCCGGGTACGTCGCAGCCATTACGTTCTAGATAACGACCGGAGAGAAGAGGGAAAAGGGCGCACATGTGTGGTCAGCCAAATGTCACCTTCCTGATGGGGTGACGAGCCCCGAGACAGAGAGAGAGAGAGAGAGAGAGAGAGATTTTCAAGTCTTTTCTTTCGGGCTAAAGTTGGATATAGATAGGTAGGTAGGTAGGTACTTACAGTCATCATGGCCCCGGACGACGACCCAGTGACGAACACCTTGGTCGGGTCGCCGCCGTATTTGTCAAGGGTGTAGTACACCATGTTGGCGATGGAGTTGCTGTCGCCGGTGCCGTTGTGCGTGAGCGCCTGCTTCGACGACACGTCCCAGCACGTGCCGCTGTAGGGCGACTCGGGGTAGATGACGATGAAGCCCTTGGTGTCGGCGAGCCGCGCGTACGGGCTGCCGCTGTAGTACTGCTGCGCGGTGCCCGTGCAGTAGTGGATGGCTACGACGATCGCGGGGCTCTCGGCCAGCGTGTCCGGCACGTAGATGTACATCTTGGTGTTGGACGGGTTGTCGCCGAACCCAGTCACTTGCTGGAGCGAAGCCCGCGCCTGGAGCAGAGGCGGCTCCTCGGCCGGCATCGAGCTGACGGCGCCGAAGAGGGCCAGGGCGGCAGAGACATGGGATAGAGCCTTCATGGTGAGTTTTGATTCTGTTTTTATTTTTTTTCTACTCAAGTACTAAGTTCGTGAATTTACTCTCTCGGTCCTAGTATCAACATCTCCCCTCCTTGCGTGCTTAGAGCAGTGCAGTCTCGTATGTAATATATCTACTCTCGCGCACTATCCTGCTTTCCTCAACGGACTACTATCCCCCGCGCTGACGAGCCCAATGCTTCCTTTATTCCGTCGGAGATGGAGCCTACAGCATGCTTTCGTTCCTAGACAATCCCCACATCATGCAAAGCCTGAGGTCCGTGTTATTCAGGTTTATTTGTTGAATTTATCCGGCAGAACCCCAGACCCAGGAAAATAACAAGTTTCCCTTTCCCCAAGAATAGGCTTGTTTACACTCCAACGTCGGCTTTTAGGGTGGACTATGCAGTGAGGGAAGTCATCGTGTAAGAGTACTTACTCAATTTAGCATGGCCAATGGCCGTGGGAGAAGCCGCCGACGAAGCAGGGCTCCCACATGGGACTGGTACCGTTGAGGCTAATGTGAAGGGGTGAAAGCAATTTACCGGTGACAATAGCATACATCGTATATGGATGTGTGGGTTTACCCACCCACCCACACACACAAATACTAATACGTAGTATTATTGATGGAAAAGAGTAGGTAACGCATGTTTACTATGTATACTTTCCATCTACTACTACTATAGGAGTGTAAACGCCACCCCGGCTTAGCGGGTCAAGGGGTGATCGGTCCATGTACATAGATCAGATCATATCGTGGGGTTCACCACACAATATGGATGAAATCAGGTGTCCCCTTTACACCGTACCATAGGTAGAGCTTTCTAGTTCTAGAACGTTTCCCATTCTATCCGGGGTTTATCACTATGGATGGGCAAGCGCTTATGTAGCAGACGATTAGAGAGAAACAAGTTTCCTTATCTTTTGCACACCCGGTCTCGAAAAGCTTGAATCAATACCTAGGCCTCATTCATTCGTCTGTCTTTTCCATTTCCCTTCACGGCCGAAGACTTGGGTACGTAATGTAGAAAAAAAAACGTCCTCAATTACCTGGCTCTAGCTCTGCCTGCTTGCAGCGGGCGGCGCGAGCAGTTGTCCGTCCCCCCGTGTCCCAGTCCCATTCCCATTCCCACCTAAGCTGCTCTATGCTACCTATCGCTCTCTCGGTGCGCTGCCTCCAGCCCTCGACGAACATCCAAGCTAGACGACAGTCCCCCACAGCTTGCGCCCTGCCGCGAAACTCCCCCCTAACAGCCCTTACACTGTCGGCGCTTACGTGCTTGCGTATGACTGTCGTCGTGACATCCGAGCGTGGTCAGTTTGCTCCCGCGCCGGGTCCCGGACCGGCCAACAACGCCGTGTGCTCGCCAATCCGATCGTCTTCCTCGTCGTTGGCGTAGTATCCCTGGCGATCTACCCGGCTCGGGGCCACGGGCTTGACAGGTGATGACACATCCTGGGGGTTTACCGCGCCAGTGAATATCGCAGATGTCGGCCGCGAGTTGCCCAGACTACTACTAGTCGGCTCGCTCCCGGCGGCGCCGGGCGCCTCGAACAGATTGCGGATTTTTTGAAACATGGGAGAACCCCCGAGAGAATTCCGGTTGGATGACGAGAGTCTCTGGCTGTCGGTGGCCGTGGCCGGGTCTCGTCTCTGCGAGTCCGGATCGAGGCTGCTAGGTGGGATCGGCTTGCTCGTGTCGAACCGGAACGGGTCGAACTCGTCGCTTGCGCTTCGGTCGGTGAGTTGCGAGTTGTTCCGCAGGCGCCCCGTGCTGCCGGTGTGCGTAGACCACGACTCCCTTATCACTGGTTCATGGTACTGCTGGTTTGACGACGTTGAATGAACTGGGGATGACGGCGCTGAATCCAGAGTGCTCTCGCTGCGCATTGACTGTGGCACGGAGTCGTTACGGGCATGCCACGGGAGGTTTGTTACGTCTCGTGGTACAAACAGCTCGGGTTCAAGGTCTTCGTCTGCTTGTTGCAAGTCATCGTGAGATGGCGTCTGTGGTTGAGTTTCGGGGGCGTGCCGGCTAGCAGCCAGTCCTTTTGAAGGTGACAATGAGGTGTCCACCTCCTGGTCGGCTAGATCCTGATCTGGTTGGGCTTGGAATATCGAGGCCGTTGGTGTCTTTGGTTCTGTTTCGTTCTGGATGCTAAGGGCCTCATCATGCCTTTCCTTTTCGCTTAGGGTAGGCAGTGTTTCTTTGGTATGCTGAAACTCTGCTGAATTCTCATGATGTCGTTCTTCTTCATTAAGTTGTGTTCCGCCGGAAGAGGGTACGGCAGTCCTTGGTGTATCGGGCGGCTCGTTTGCCACATACTCTACAGGTTGTCTAAGCGCCCGCTCATCGAGATTCTCTTGATCTATTTCTTCGTTTTCGTATGAGTGAGATGAGTTTGTGTCATCGTCAAAAAGATCATCTTGCCCGTGCATAGTATCATTTTCAACAGGCAGGGGTGAGTGAGCTATTTGTCGAAGTGGTTCTTCGGTATGTAGTTCCCCGTGGATATGCTGCTGTGTTTGTATTTCTCGGGCGAAAGAAGATTCATATAATTCTACGCTTGCGTCCACAGGAGATATGTTGCCCTGCTCCAACTCTTGCTGGGTATGTGATTCCCCTTCGGCTGTATTTAGCAGGTGTAGCTCTGTTTCAGGAGAGTGCAGAGGCAAGTTCACTGAATCAGGGTTGTTCTCGAGCTGTGGAGATGATAACGGGGTTTCGTAGGGTTTTCCAGGCAAATCCGGGTTTGGGTGAGAGTTTTGTTTGCCGTTTGTATGATCATTGTTGATACTTTCCAATCCTTGAGCCGCAGATTTAGGCAAATCTTGTTGTTCGTCAAGATCTATGACTATCGCATTCCCATCTTTCGAGTAGCTAGGAACGTCATCTTCATGATGCGTGGTCCCCCCTTTAATGTCATGAGCAGGACTAGCCTCATCAGCATCAGCATGTGTTAAATGATATGTCTCCTCTTCCCAGGAGTCATTAGGATGCAAGTCAACCTCCTTCACATTTGCATCCTTGCGTTCCTCAGTTGAAGAGGTTATTATCTGCCCCACGCTGCTGGGTGATTCCAGGTTGTGGGGATCCAATTCTGAGTCTGGGTGGGTGGCTCTGCCGTGTAAGTCACCAGCCGGCTGGTTTGGCTCATAGCTGTCTGCATGGCTTTCTTCGACTGGGCGGGTGACTTCTGGTTGCTCGTCCAACTTAACGCCTTCGGCATCAAGATGGAGGTGGTGGATATCATTGAGGGCATTGTGATGTATGGATGAGTTGAGTGCTAAGATGGGATGTTGGTCATTAGGAGAGGAAAGGTCATTTTCTTGTGGGAGATCCTCTGCACTTATAGTGCTGTCAGGGTTAGGGTCTTGCTGTGCTGGCGGGACATGACGTTCTAGTAAAGTAGCTGCAGGTGGCTTTTCACCATCCTTGCTTTCATGATCATCATGAGATGTGTTTGTCGCTACACTATGCCCATCTTCGTCCTCTGAGACGTGACTGGCCGTTTGCGAGCGAGATTCCGACCCCCACACTTCAGATTCGCTCGTACCATTCCGGTCCGAACCGACGCTCATGGGATTTGCCGGCTCTCCAATAGCCGTAGGGCTTGTAAGTGGAGATCGGGGCATTGCGAGAGGCTCATTTTCTTCTGCTAGGACGGGTTTACTAGACTGCTCCATCTGGTGTGTCCCATGTATTTGTTCATTGGGCAGGGATGCGTCAACCCCATCTTGCAAATCTTGGCTTCGGTCCGAGTGAGTATATATTTGTGTCTCAGGGCTTTCCTCTGTGTTGTTCTTATTTAGTAATTCCTGGACATCTTCACTTTCCCCTTCCTGGGAATTAGAAAGGTGAATGGTTTCTTGGGCAAGTGTCTTCAGATCGAGTTCCTCTTTCGGCTGACCTGCATAAGTCGAAGAGTCATTTTCTTCCAGTAGATGGTCACCAGTCTGTTTCACAAGAGTGTTGGTGTTGGTTGGTTCAGTATTGTGCGCTTCTAACGGAGAAGATGGGCTGCTAAGGCTCATGGCTGAATGGTCATCACCCTTGCCGGGCTCCGCTGGCGATAAATCTAGCTCGACCTTAGCACTGGGTTCAACAAGCGCCGAACTGCTGTGAGGTTCCACTCCATGGTGGCCGTCTGGTCGTGAAGTTTCTTTGGTCTCTGCCACTTGAGGCATCTCTTGATCGAACACGGGTGACGTAGGTACTCCCCGCGTCCTCTCCACTTCATCATCAGCTAACAGGGAGTCTCCCTGTGATGAAGCGTCGCGTGATGATAGCTGCCCCTCTTCTAGCTGTAAGAACGATTGTGTGTGTTCATATATGCCTCCAGATTGCCGAGAATCCCTAGTGATAGGCGAGATATGCGAGTCGTCGTTCTCAGCATGTTGCGTTTCTGGTTGTATGTCCGGCTGTATATGGCTCGTAGTGAAGTCTCCCGTGACTGCCTTGTCATGACGTTTCTCATCTGTATCTCTTCCTTGTTCATGATCAGCTGAATGTAGCATAGGCATGCTAGATGCAGTGATTCGAGGTTTCTTCGTAGCTCGATCCCGCTTGCGGATCGGAACATCTGGTAAGGGTGACTTGAGTTGCTCATCTATGAGCCGATTTATTTCCTGTGGTGTCATAGTTAGCTTCAACCAATGTTTCTCGCCTATAGTGTAACTTACACGTCTCCTTTCCTCTAGTAATCTTATTCTTTCTCTGCCTTGGTCAATAAGTTGTTTCGCCTCGGCCTCTATAAGATCTAGCTGTTCTTCTGTCTCATCCTCCACATGTCTGATTTCGGAGTGAAGTAAGTCATATCTCCGTTGATCCTCAGCTTGATTGTTCGCGTTTCTCTCCTCATCTTCTTGTCGTCTACGCTTCTCTCGCTCTTCATCTTCCTTTCTGCGTCTCTCGGATATTTCCTGTATCTCGGCGTTTCGTTTAACGGATATCTCTTCTTGCTCCTTTTCAAAGTTTGCCTGTAACGATTCGACTACCAAGTCTCTCTTTTGTTCCACTTCGTCAATCTTTGAATCATGTTTCTCAATCGAAAGTCCTGCTATCGTCTTGTGTATCTCTGAGAGATTCTCGTGCATCTGTGTCATGAGAGTAGCGACCTCCATGTTGATTTCTTTTCTCTTTTTATAAAAAAAAGCTTGTGAGATAGGATATTGTCCAATCGTTGCCAGTATGGTGTATAGGTTCTCTACCTATCCCCATGGCGTTTCCAAATAAACTCTCTAGAGACGATTGATCCCAAGAAATAGGATAGTAGGAGGTTTCTATTGAGTAAAGAGACAGAACAGGAAGTGCGGCGAGATGAGAGCTTGAGCTATAGTTACCTCAATTATGTTAATATAGATAGATATATTGATTCTAGAAGTTCATTTTAATTTAGAAAATTCAACTTAATTGGTGCAGAAGGGTTTGAGAAGACGCCAAGGTTAGATCAGAATCATGCTACAACCTGTTACCTACTATGATAGCTTGGGATGCTTGTTGTATAGATCTCTAGAAGCTGGGCCTTGAACCAGATCCTCGGATATGTGACTTGCCGTAACCGTAACGTGGTAAGCATATCTATATTTCCGTACAAAGAGCGGTGTTAACTCCGAGAATCATGGGTATATCGGCATGGAGTAGGATTCTATAAATCCCATCTGAGTCGGGCTAATGTTTCGTGAAAATATGTTGCGAGAATACCACAATGAAGGGAGGCGTTGATTATGCGGGTAGACAGCCTCAAGAATTATCATTGTTAAGGGCATGTTAACAGAGCCTGCTCAAAATACCGCCCATGCTAACAGTCAACTATTGCTCAGCTGCATGAACCATTTAGCCAGGCAGGGATTCTGATACAGTTGTTTGAGGCATCTGATGCACCCCTCAGACAGATGGCACTCAACCTACCTAGTTCAAGCGGATAGTAAGGCGAGTTCTATTATACTCGTGAAGCCTCCTTTAGCGTTTTGATTGCAGTAAAAAAAACAAATAGATCATTGGAATGTAAGATATACACGTTATAAATTTGTCTGGATTTTTAGATATTTAATCTGGCAATATACAAGCCACGGTGACTAATAAGAAATCGGTTGACAACTACTATAGGTTTTACAAGAAACATAGGTATTATAAGAAATAAACTGTAGCTAGAGCGCAGTCTGTGGCCTTCTCCACGCCATAGATCATATCCGGTTCAGAGCCAAGATAGCTGGCTCCTAGACAGTATTACCATCGTGCTCATTATCTCCTCATATTCTCGCGGAGGAAGGCTTGGCCATGAGCCTGGCCGATCTCCTACGATACGATTCGCGGTGGCCATATCGTTCGTAGGTACCAAATCCATAAGCAAGAAAGCCCAGTAATGTCCAGACACTCGTAACAACCAGGCCCACGGGGAAGATTAGAATATTGACACCTGGGACAATGAATGCGATGGTGCCGTTACGCATTTCTTCGGTAGCCTCGGCTACTGCTAGAGAAGCCAGAGCAAAGTCGGACATGACAACTTCGTTTGAAAACACGCCGTTCACGAAAGCGGCCTCGTTAGACGACACATTCGTGCTTACAGTTTGACCGGCGGCGTTTTTAGCAGAAAGGGTAACAGTTGGCATGATCAGTGGCTCGATCACACCGCTATAAACTTGTAAGCAAGAGAATACACTATGTGGATTCGGGGTTCTCATACAGGGTCATTGGTTGAACCATCTTGTCCGGGTTTATTTGGCCCACGATCATATACGTGTTGAGGAGCGTAGGCGAGACGCTCTGTCGTTTGGCGAGGAAATCGTTGGTATCGCGGGCGTTGACCGTACGACTAACTTGGGATGCAGTAGCACCAGTGTACTGAACACCCCCTGAGATATCTTGCGGTGCGATCCCCTGGAAATCCCCCGAAGGCGTTGATACTTGGAACATACGTAGGTCGGCCATGAAAGTGCCGGCATTCGTATCGAGGCTCGGGATGTTGTAGCATATGGCCATTCCAGAGGGATTCGTAGCAGTGGAGAGCTGGGACAGGGCCGAGGTACAAGCTGCCATGGTGTCGATATTCCACGCAGTCATATTCAGCCCGCTATCCGGTGACTGGCGAACTTCCAACACCCCAGCCGTACTTAACATTCCCTCCATGACTCCATCGGGGTTGGCATGTGCTTGGATCGCAAGCAGTGATGCCACAACAGCGGTTATCCAAATCATCGTTATCAAAACCGGTCTGAATTAGATGATATCGATGGCAGGAAGTATGAGGGAAACAAGAACACCCTTTCCAACGCAAATAGTCCGGCCGGCGGTCGAAGAAATCGTCGAGGGGCGAAGGAGCGTGCCAAGTATATCCGTCCTACAGACGCATACAGCTTCGTTCGTGCCGTATGCGACGATGGTGAGAGCGACAGTCAAGTAACGAAACTGGTAAGAAGAGAAAAAAATGAAGCAAGAATAGAAAGGGACCTGCCCAGTAGGGAGGGAACAACTAGGTAGGTCTAGTTTTCGATCAATGAGCGTGCATATGAAGAATTAGTGTAGAAGGCAACGGCGATCATACGCAGCGGCGATCTAGATGTAAGAAAGGGAAAAGAAGAGAAGAAAAAGATGACAACCTGGTAAATCTACGCGTGTCTAGGAGGACGGTGTGTGAGAGAAGAGAAACAAGGGAAACGTATCATGGCACAATACAACACAACGACAACACAACACCACCCCATCCACCATTCCTCATGGCCTGATGGACATTACACTACGCTATCTAGGCGGCAAGCCCTCGGGCAAGGCTTGCCATAATCACATCTTAGCGTAACCAGGAGGGTTCCATGGGCGGTAGCATGGGCGGCGAGGACACAGACAGTGGCATGGCTGCGACAATGGGACCCAAACTTATGAGACAGGGTTGCAACGAATAAGTAGGTAAGTCGTAGACGATGATGATGAAGAATAAGCACGAGTGGAGACGAATGCTTAGCACTTACATGTAGGTACGTAGGTTAAGCACTGGCAATAGTAGGTACTATAGCAAACCCTCTTGTGTGTGGTGTTGGATCGACTGACGATGTTACAGAAATAGTCAGATGAACGTGAGCCTGAAGAATAAGAAGAAGAGAAAAAAAGACAAAGGGGGTTCCGGGGGGTTGAGACAGGGCGAGTAACACTGGAGTAGCAAAGAGGGAGATGGCCAATAGTAGCTCTCTATAGGGTTTCTGTGACCCGCTATGAGACCTGAGCCCCTGGGACTAATACTACCTGGGTATAACCCCCCCTTGTCGTGATCCAATACAGGGGGATGAAGCCCCATCTAGTCGCTACCTTAAGTAGGTACACTAACAACATGAACTTCCCCTACCCAATTCAATCGCAACCAATACCTCCAGTTGGTATAGTGCAACCACTATTCACTACCCAGGTAGGTGGGTAGGTAGACAATGAAGATCTTATATAGATACTCAATATATTTATATTTATAACAAAATGATGATGAAGAAGAAGAAAAAATAATATACTTCAATACCTACACATAGAGTGCTATGAGATTTACTTTACAAGAGGAACAGGTATTCTCTGGTATAACTTGCGCAAAGTCTGATAGTGTTGATCAGGTGTAAGTGGAAGAATGTGATACGAGTGCCAAGTCACAGACAATAAACCAGGTAGATAAGTAGGTAGGTAGGTGTTAAGGTATACATAGGATTCAACTCTCTGTAAGTTCTAATATGTACTAATTCGTATCAATTAATTCATTGGTATTATTGTACAAGTAGTAAGTACAAGAAGTAATTATAATATTGATGCTAGTATTAACTACATTGAACAACTGATACCAGACACCTTCAAATATATCGAAAATATAGATAAACAACTCCGTAGGTTAGTGAACTTCAATGTTGCATGTCTGACATACCTCCCAATACAAAAGGAATAGATAGTCTAAAGCCCACCACAGCATAAACTTGTCGTCCAGTCATTATACCAAGCTCCAACTCCCTGCCTACTTACTACCTCCCTAGGTAGCTTGAGGTAGGCTATATACGGTTTAACTTCACCATGCCACCCAGTCCTGGCAACCGAGTCCTCGCCAGATGTACCGCATTCGTGAAGACGAGGTAAACACTAACACACGCCCAGAAGCCCAGGATAGTCAGGAGGCCAAGCAGCATCTTGGCATCGACAATCCTCGAAACCACTCGCCGGCGGACGGATGCATAATAGAGCAGCAAGCTCTTTACCAGCCATACGGACCGAGTCGAGATTTCAGAGTCCTCGTTCCTTTCACGGTCCCCGATCGTTTGCAACATCTTCCAGGCTACCTTGTTGCCAATCGTCTCCCATGTAGCCTTGAGGGCTTGTGCACGGCCTGCTTCGCTAATCTGTTGACGAAGCTTCGGGTCATCGGCAAGCGCCAGCACCTTTCCCACGAACCCCTCGAGATCGTCTGGAGGCACCAGGAACCCGCTCTTGCCATGGTCGATGGTATCGCTCGGCCCGCCCTCGTCTCTAGCGACGACAGGCACGCCGCTCGCCATGGCTTCTAGGACGACGAGCCCGAACGTCTCGGTGACGGAGCAGTGCAGGAACATGTCGGCGGACGCGTAGTGACGGGCGAGCTCCTCGCCCACTTTGAACCCGGTGAAGATAACCCTGCCGTTCGCCCGCAGGGGCTCGAACATCTCCTTGATCTCCTCCTCGACGACCGGGTTCCGATTCCCCCCCACGATGACAAGCTTGAAGTCCAAGTGCCGCTTATGCAACTCGTTGGCTGCCTGCGCGAGGAACCCAAAGCCCTTCTCGCCTGCCAACCGCGAACACGTGAAGAGTATCAGCTCGCCATTCGGCGCCCATTGTTTTCTCAGTTCCTCGCTTCGCCGTCGCGGGTGGAAGCCGTCCGTGCTAACCCCTCTCCGCAACACAGAGAGCTTTTCGCTTGGTACACCCGCGACGTCTTCCAGATACCGCTTGACAAACGTGCTCGGGTAGAACACGGTTTTGACCGATGTGTGCCGGAAAAGATACCCCTGGACCGTAGCAAGTACCCAGCTCGCGATGGCACCCAGCGGCGAAGGGAACAATATTGAACAGTATCCGGCCAGGTCGGTCTGGAAGTTGCATATGATTGGTACCTGGGCGTCTTCGACCTGTTGTCGCAGCTGTAGCATCACCTGGAATCCCAGAGATGCCGGGCTCGCCAGGTAGATTATATCGGGCGGGCCTCCGAAAGACCGCCGGTATAATTCTGACAGGCGTACAGGATAAACCACCGAGAGTTCGGGGTTAAACGGTAAGGGGTAGCCCGTCAGCCGGGTTTCCGAGCAGTACGAAACCTGCTTCTTCTTGTCCGCATCGTCGAGATTGTTTATGGGCGAGAACGTGTTCACCTTGGTGTGGTTGTACGGCGCGACCACAGACACCAATGCGCCATGCGATCTCAGGTGGTTCACGAGCATCAAAGTCGTGCGCGAGACGCCGTTGACGGGGCCAAAAGATTCGGTGCATAGCAGGATCTTTCGGCCGCGGAGCCCCTCGGGAAAGGTCGCAAGATCGTGGGCATTATTAAAACTCCCCGCCATTTTTTTACGTACTCGACGCAGGTAACCGAGACTACGAAAAGAGTCCGTCTGTAATGGTGACGATGGTGGTGATTTGTGGCTGCGCAAGTTAATCTTAATCCAAAGGCGTGTCCAGATTCAAGCCTACCTAAATTCAAGTTTGACAATGATAGTGGTAATTATAAAACAATAGTAATCGAATCCTGTGGCCCTAAGCTTTGTCGTTATAATCCATAACTTACGACGACGTCCTTCTGGGGTCGAGGACACGCGCATCACCCTTAACGAACATAATCATGTAGAAACGGGGGCTTCACTGTCATTTTTCCCGGTAGCTACGTAACCCACATTACGTAGTTCGTCCCTCATCTTCACTCACCTGTGCGTCCTTTTCTTTTCTGCCGTTGTGATGGTAAAATACAGCATAAGACCCTTATCATCGTCGCATCGCGACACGAAACACAACATAAACTATTCACGTGTGGTTCAGCGTTATAGCATCTGACTACTCGCCCCGAGGCCATGCGGGCGTGCTAGCTAAAAGGAGAGGTGGGAGGGGGGAGAGACTTACAGATTAGACAAGTTCAACTAAGACATCGAAAAGAGATCTTGTGAGCGCCTAAACCATATGAATTTATTATCTTGGACAAGTCCAATGCCGCACGCCACGATCCAATGACAACCTCAAACGAGAGCACACATGCCAACGCGCGCACCAATCAGGGGTTCGGGCGACGGCACACTCTGATAAAGAGGGGGACCCTGGACGCAGCCGAGACCAGCTAATGCTATGCTTGCACGAGGATCTGCGGATCTAGGGATCTAGCAGGCTACGCCGCATGACCCATTCGCGGCATGTATAAGTGGCAAGGGTTAGTATGTAGTGTAGTGTAGTGTAGTAACCTAGGTTAAGTTAGGTGAGTATTGTCGTTTGCGAATGGGCGTCGCTTGCAAGACCCTCGTGTGCTTGATAGACCTACCTGTTGGATGCTTGACCGGGCCATATGGTACACGCCGTTCGAGATATTTTTATTGTGAAGCTGAGAGAGTTACATAGACAGAACCTACCTGGGTATGTGTATTATGAATACCTAGTCCTGGCGCAACCCTATGTCCTGGGTAGTCCAGTCATACCTCGAGGTGTCTTAAAGTATCAACGTAGTGTATGTAAGTCGAGGCATTGTGGCGCATATCCGTCAATACTCAATTACTATCCAAAATACCTACCTGCATATTTGATGTATGTAGGCGTATGCGACCAGGATTCGCCTTCTTTCAGCTCCCCAAAACCTTCTCCTTGGCCTGGAAAATGACGATTCATCCAGCAGCCTCCCACTTACAAGTCTGAATGTTTATAACAGCCCGTAGGTCAGTAGTGTAATAGTATGCCAAGATTTACAAGCTGATGAATAGCACTGCTGGAGTGCCTCCCCCCCCTTTCGTCTATACCAATGTCGAAAGAGGGCTCAACATCGTAGGTCCCATTGGCGTACTGGAATTCAGCCAGCCTCGAAGGGGCTTCCATGTCGTAGAAAGCAACGACTGTAGTACCCAGTTCCATTGATTCCATCACATGCCTTCCCCAATATAACGTATTTTCCCATTTCCCTGTCTGGAGGACTGCCTTCCACAGCACCGGGCAAGGTGCCTGCTGCTGTTTTCAGCTTATCCCGAGTCGGTTCTGACTTACATAGTCCCTTGTCTCCTAAAAGCCAGCATCCCACTTGCTCTTTGGGGACTTGCCATCCTCTAGCTTCACATGCGTCCTTTATAGGTGTGCCGTTCTCTACACACCTGTGAGCGGATGTTCACCTCGTCCCATCCCTTGCATTCTCGCACTTTTGGCAGCCTCTACTCCCCTATCTGCAAGGCAAGTACTCCAAAGCCCAAGGTTGTATACGACGTCTTGAGCATCCTCCTAGGGATCGGTATATCCCTCCGAAAAGAAAAAAACCAAGGCTTCATCGAATGTCCCTTTTACAACGCCCATCCGGATTTAAAGAGTTACCTGGCTGTGCAAATACGCCCGCAGCTATGAGTGAACCGATACCAGTGCCCATTGTTGATTCGGACGACAGCCCATATATCGACGTCGCCTCAACGGCCCCAACTACACCAGATGCAAGCTGGTCGTCCAGTCCCATACTGCACGCCGGTATAGAACGGCGCATAGGGAGTTTGAATTTCGGTTTTGATAGTCTGCAGACGCCATCGACACCTATTAGTAACAATGCCGATAGACCAATTTTAGGATGGCCATATCTCGCTCGGCCTGTGAGGACTATCTGTTGTGTAGGCGCAGGATATGTCGGTTCGTTCTCCTCTCCTCCTAGCAGCTCCTTTGGTCTAGCCAACCTCGTAGTGGGCCGAGTCTCATAGTTTAATAGGGGGTCCTACTGCCGCGGTGATGGCATTCCAGAACCCAAGCATTCGAGTCACGGTGGTCGACCAAGACGAGCGACGAATTAGGAGGTGGAATTCGAAGCACCTGCCGATACATGAACCAGGTCTGGGTGACATAGTGCGCATCGCACGAGACGGGTCCAGGGAGATATCCTTCGTAAACGCTCCCGGCGCCGGAGAGAACGATGCGTCGGATACTTCGTCGTCTTCTGAAAGCGAGCCCATGAACGATAGACATGGTGTTAGGATGGCGGTGTCCCCATCGAGGCAGCCGAACTTGATTTTTTCGACAGAGGTGACCAAGTGTATTAGCGAAGCCGATATCATATTGATTGCGGTGAACACTCCGACCAAGTCGAGAGGCATCGGCGTGGGAAGAGCCACTGACATGACCGCATTCGAAGCCGTCACCGGCGTAGTCGCTCAGCACGCGCGCCCGGGAGCCATCATTGTGGAAAAGTCTACGGTCCCTTGTAGGACCGCCCAGTTCGTTCGCGAAACGGTATGTTAGAGCGCGCGATTCCTCCTCTTCTCGTTGGCGTGCTGGAACTAAAAGAAGATAAAAAAAACGGCACACAGATGGCCCTGCACCGCCCGGGTGTGCCCTTTGAGGTTCTCTCAAACCCGGAATTCCTCGCGGCCGGCACAGCTGTGCAAGATCTCCTGCAGCCCGACCGCATCCTGATAGGGTCCTCGACCTCGGAGTCGAGCCGCCATGCCGCAGAGACGCTGGCTGCGGTTTACGCCGCCTGGGTGCCGCGATCGCGCATCCTGACAACGAACATCTGGTCGTCTGAGCTGTCCAAGCTCGTCGCCAACTCCATGCTCGCACAGCGCATCAGCAGCATCAACTCGATATCCGCCATTTGCGAGAAAACCGGCGCAGAAATCGATGAGGTGGCGGCCTCAATCGGTCGTGATCCTCGTATTGGGGACAAGTTTCTGAAGGCCGGTATAGGCTTTGGGGGGAGTTGCTTCAAGAAGGACATCCTCAGCTTGTCCTACCTAGCAGAGTCCCTTGGGCTGGAAGAAGTTGGGGAATATTGGCGCCAGGTCATCAAGATGAACGAGTATCAGCGTGACAGGTTCTCCAGACGGGTGATCACATGCCTGAACAATACTCTGGTTGCCAAGAAGATCACCCTCCTTGGCTATGCGTTCAAGGCCAATACTTCAGACACAAGAGAGTCACCCGCGCTCGAGATCATCAAGACTCTCCTCGAGGAGAACCCGAAGGAAATCGCCATATACGACCCCTGCTGCAACCCCGTAGTCACCAGAAATGAGATAAAGATGCTGCTCCGAGACCAAGCAGCGCTACAGGAGGACGGGGGCCCCGTGGTGGTCTACTCGAACGCGTACGAGGCGTGCGCAGCGAGCAATGCCATCCTCATCACCACCGAGTTCGACGAGTTCCGCAACAAGCAACTGGAAGCGCCCAAGATGGCCGGCATGGCGCTCAGTTCGAACAAGAAGAGCCTCGACCCGCGGCCGTTCGAGCGGCTGGAGCCCACCGAGACAGACATCCTCTCCCTCCACAAGTTCCTCCTCCGCGCCGCTCCCGCGTCGGCCCACAGGGACGGCGACCCGCTGCAGCGGTACAAGGAGGAGCCGGCGTGTGCGGAGGACTGTCCCGATTGCGGCCTGGTCAAGAAGGGCGACGCCCCCGTTTCTAGGAACCCGAACGAGTACCGGCCGAAGGAGAGGCTGGACTGGAGCGTGATAGCGGCAAACATGAAGACGCCCAGATGGCTCTTCGATGGCAAGGGGATTATTGAGCCGAAGGAAATGACCAAGTTGGGCATTCGATTGGAAAGCGTCGGACGCCAAGGAAGGTAGGCAGTTTTTGTGAGAGAAATTCATTCATAGGTATTAGTATCTCTGGATTATGTTTACCAGCCTCTCTCCTTTGTTCCTTTTTTTTCTTTTCTTTTCCCGTTTCTTCTCTATTATATTTCACGGTCTTTCGCATACACACTTTACTGCGTTTGGTGGAACCGGTGGATTTTTCATGAATTGGTATTAGACTCGATACACGCGCAACATATATCATATAATCCCTTGCTCCATTCTTAGCTCGGTGATGCCCTTTACCTACTGGTGATGTTTTACTACAGTCTATCTAGATACCTGAAGAGTATCTTCCCCTACCGTGCCTAGCTAAGTAATAGGTTCTCTGTATTTATTAATAAATCCATCACGTCGCAAGCTGCTGCATTATATGGAACTTGACCCTGGTAGTCCTGCTAGGTAAGGGGGGTCCCCTCATGCAGCCACCCGCTTTAAACAGAGGACAATGATATGAAGAATCAAACCACCATTACCTAGACTCAGGGACAGTTGAGCTTTCTCTATTAGGTAGATGAAATAGCGAATATGATGATGTATATCAATATTTATTTAACCTAGTCTTCCATTAAAAAAGAATACCTGGGTAGGTAAATAAGAAAAGTCAAAGCTACTCCCTAGTTCAGACTTGGGTTGACGATAGGGTAAAAAAGACATTCGCCGAAGTCGCTATGCTCTAACCAGGATGTACCTAATGGATGTAAGGAAATATATTTACATATTCTGTTCCTAGATCCCGAGCCGCGGTTAAAACCCCCTAAGTTACCCTACAAGATCGGGATGATCCCCCTTGCAGGATGTAAACTCGCTACGGACATAGATCAACCCCCGAGACCTCTGAGATGGAGCGCATTCTGCCGTGTAAGTGACGCGAACGGTTCGGTTCCTCGTCCCGAACGTCATAAGTGCGAATATATCGTCTCACGAGGACTCCCTTTTATTTGAGCGTCTTCCTAACTGAACAGTGGCACGCTTGCGATCCCCGTTACTGACCTCAATCGGGTTGCTTTCCCCCCTTTCTTACCAACAACCATGGCGCGACCTCGGATAGCATTCCTGCGCGCATCGATCCGATTCTCGTACCAATGGGCCACACCCAGCACCCGACAGTATGCCAAGTTTGCGCCGTTCCTGCAGAGATACTACTCATCCAACCGCCCTCCGTCTCCGTCCAGCACACGCGGCGGCTCCAAGCTCTTCAAATCAGCCGACGACGCCATCGCAGACGTTAAAGACGGCGACGTGATACTGAGTGCCGGCTTTGGGCTGTGCGGGGTAGCTGGTATGCCAACAGTCTCCCCTGGTTTTTGCCATGCAAAGTCGTTTGCTGGTAGAAGGAAACCTGTCGACTGATTATCTGTGCAGAGACGCTCATCCGGGCTATTCACAAGAAGGGGCTGAAGAACCTCACGGCGGTATCTAACAACGCGGGCTCTGGGGACAACGGGCTGGCGCTCCTCACCCAGGACGGGCGCTTAGACCGTATTATCCTCTCATACCTGGGGTCCAACAAGGCGCTGGAGCACCAGTACTTAACCGGTCAGATCGCCGTTGAGTTATGTCCGCAGGGCACGATCGCCGAGCGGTTGCGCGCTGCCGGCGCGGGCATCCCAGCGTTCTACACCCCCACCGGTGGCAGTAAGTGTCACGGAACTTTTTCTCGCCTCATCTCATCGAAGAGCGAAGTAGACAGATCACTGACTAGTCATTACCTTCCAGAGACGTTTGTAGAGACGGGGGAAATCCCAGCGAAGTTTACCCCCGAGGGCATCCTCGAGAAGGGCAAGCCGAAGGAGACGCGGATCTTCAACGGCAAGTCGTACATCATGGAGACGGCGCTCTCCGGTGACGTGGCTATACTGCGAGCATGGAAAGTCGACGAGGCCGGAAACTGCGTGTTCAAGTGAGTGGACCGAAATCAAAGTCCTCGGGGGGGGGGGGGGGGGGGGGGGGGAATACCCTTTCTCGTTGTCGGCCTTTGCAATCCGACTAATCCAATGAATGCCAACTCCCAGATACACGACCAAAACCTACGCCGGGCTCATGGCCAAGGCAGCCCGCGTATCCATCGTCGAAGCCGAGAACATCGTGCCCATCGGGTCGATCGACCCCGACCAGGTCGACCTCCCGGGCATCTTCATCGACCGGATCGTGCCGGCCACGGCGCCGAAGGCCATCGAGTCGCTCAAGCTCGCGCCGCCCAAGAGCTCGGCCGCGGCGGGGTCTGCTCCCCCCGTGCTGGACTCGCGGAACCGCATCGCGCGGCGCGCGGCCAAGGAGCTCAAGGACGGGTACTACGTCAACCTGGGCGTGGGGATCCCGACGCTGGCGGCGTCGTACCTCCCCGAGGACACCCAGGTCTGGCTGCAGTCGGAGAACGGGATCCTGGGGATGGGGCCGTACCCGGCGACGGAGGCGGACGCGGACGCGGACCTGGTCAACGCGGGCAAGGAGACGGTGACGCTGCTCCCGGGGGCGTCGACGTTCGACTCGGCCGAGTCGTTCGCGATGATCCGGGGCGGGCACGTGGACGTGTCGATCCTGGGGGCGTTCCAGGTGTCGGCGTCGGGCGACCTGGCGAACTACATGATCCCGGGAAAGGTGTTCAAGGGCATGGGCGGGGCCATGGACCTGGTGTCCAACCCGGAGCAGACCAAGATCGTGGTCGCGACCGAGCACGTCGACAAGCAGGGCCGCAGCAAGATCGTCCAGGACTGCAAGCTCCCCCTCACCGGCAAGGGCGTCGTCAGCACCGTCATCACCGACCTGTGCGTCTTCCAGGTCGACCGCGTCGGGGGCGGGCTGACCCTCACCGAGGTGGCCGAGGGGGTGGACGTGGAGACGGTGAGGAAGAACACGGATGCCGAGTTCGCGGTGGCGGATAAGCTGGAGACATTCTAGGTTTTAAGATGGCTAGTAATGGAGGAGTGAGATGGGCAGGGTAAAATGGGGATCAGTTTGAGAAGTAGAGGAGGCAGAAGAAAGAGTATTCCCCACGGCGCTCTGTGGTTATTGTATTTATATATTTAGCGGACTGGGCTCGCACCCCCCCCTTTTGTGTATATGGTCAGTTAAGTATCTAGAGGGAATATTCAAATCGAGCGAAATATCTGTTCAAGTCTTGCTCCCATATTATCCTTTACTTTCCAATATCACACGGTGTATGTGGGTGTATATATATATATTCATATGTACAAATGCCTAACCTAGCTACGTACGATAATGTCTGTCTCGTTGATACCCTTGCCTTGACCCCCCGACATCTTCTACTCGGTTCGGTTCTATCCATACAGACAGTATAGGTAGTTATATACGGTTTATTTTCTAGACTCCACCCCCCATCCCCCTTCCCCCCTAGGTTGCTATCTGATCTATAACTTGGCCTTGATCCCCGGCGCAAACGTCGTCCCCTCGCCGCCCCCGATCACGTCCACGAGCCCGTCCACGGACCTGAGTAACCACAGGTTACCCTCGTCGCCGGCGAGCCACTCGCCGCCCTCGACGTGGTCCTCGCCCTCGGCGCGCGCGTCGCCGTTC
Organism: Biscogniauxia sp. FL1348; assembly: GCA_022544895.1. Lineage (NCBI taxonomy): Eukaryota > Fungi > Ascomycota > Sordariomycetes > Xylariales > Xylariaceae > Biscogniauxia > Biscogniauxia sp. FL1348. The sequence continues at coordinate 182,900 of JAJNNV010000049.1, read as the reverse complement.
TCGTACGCCTTGCGCAGGCCGAAGACGTGCGACGTGACCTGGGGGCCCACGCCCGTCTGCGCGCGCAGGCACGCGATGGCGATGAGCGACGTCAGCACGCGGCCGACCTTCTCGTCCCGGGGCGCGCCGCGCGGGTTCGCCAGCAGGTTCGAGTAGTGGCCGTTGAGGATGTGGACGGGCAGGTCCGGGTGCGACTGGGCGAGCTTGGCGAGCAGCTTGCGCTCGAAGCCCAGGTACACGGCGTCCCACAGGGCCAGGCCGTCGCGCTTGCGCTCCTCGAGGTTCTCGCGCGTGAGCTCGCGCGTCGGCGTCGTGGACAGCGCCGACGCGACCTCGGCCGGCAGGCTGCCGTAGAAGGCCCCCAGCGTGTTGATCGAGCGCGGGATCCCGTTGAACGAGATGCACTTGAGGCCGACTTCGCGGATGAGCTCGGCGTTCCGCACCGGCGTGCGGCCCGAGTCGCTGCGCGCGTTGGCCAGGTGGAAGATCTGGGTCATCGCCTCGGGGCAATTCATCGTCGCGGAAACGGCTGTCTGTCAATGGGAGATTCGGGAAAAAAACCACCCCCCTTATGATGAGTAACGCTTCATTCTCGTTTTAATGCCACAGCCAGCGGCGTTTTGGTAAAGTTCTCTCGTACCGACAGCGTCACCCACGCAGGGAGTCCAACATTCTTCTCGGCCGCGCTCTTCGCGAATAGCTCCAGTGCCGGCGACACACTGGGCGAAGCACGAGTATATCCAGGCTTCGCGTGGCTGGCGTTGATGAGCGCCTTGACGGCGTCTGATAGTTTCGACATGGCGCAAAGCAAGATACAGTAAGAAACCAGATGGCCCAAACTCCAAGTCCCCAGTTAGATAGATTATCAACAATAACAACAATAACAACACCAAGTATCTTGTCAGTGTCAGAGTAGATAACTACGAGGTTAGGTCGACAATTACAAGCGAGAGTTCGGTAAACAATCTCATGCCGAGGGGCAACTGACGGCCGCAAGGGAGGAAATGCGGCGGGAATTGGAGGCTTCGGTCATTCTTCAGTAGAAAAACTCCCGAGACCCTTTTTCCTTTCCCCCCTCCCCCTTTATGTGGAGTGAGTGGCATGAGGTGGCATGGAGCTAACAGTGTTCTGTACGTAACATACACTACATACAGGGATCTGGACATGTCTTCTCTGGTAACATGTAACTAATTGTCTTCTTATTACCTAGTTTCTAGTGTAAATACTGTACTTAGCATAGTGTATAATCTGTAGCCCGCCAAAGCCTCAACTTCACTCACGGACATGGCGTGTTCAGACACCTTGTCGTCGCTTTTAATATGGCCGCTTACTTCGAAAGTGTTTCTTTTGTGTACGATAATGTACCTACAACCTCTATAAAATCCGGGACAGACTTATTCATAAATACGCGCACAACTGTGTGATGAACAAATCTATATAAATATTCATGATCTGATTAATACCTAGTACCTACTTGTTACCTCGTCATCTATCATGTATACCTCCTAAGAGGCCCCTCCCCCCCAATCCTAGATGCCCGTTCCCGCATCTCGGCTAACACAGCATACCTCGTTTGCTGTCCAAGATGCTATAAGACAAGCTTGAATGTCGGGTCGCGATCATCCCCATAGCCGGCATATTGAGCATATTTGCCATTGGCCTTATCCCGATTGATCTTCCAGCAATACAGCACGTTGAGGAGGACCCTGTCAGCGAGTAAGTCAGTCAGTCAGTAATAAATAAATTACAGACAGAAATCATTCTCAGGGCGACTTACAAACCCCATCCGCCGCACAGCAATCCCATGATGATGGTGTGGCCTTGGTGGTAGCTGGGTCCTTGGGAGCTCGGGTACACGAAAACCGCGACAAAGCCGCCGCAATTGGCTATCATGAGCTGCAAAGCGCTCGTCGTGGCCCTCTTGTAATGGCCGGCCGAATTCTAGAACGCCCACCTGGTTAGCCAAGCTCGGTATGCAACACCACGTCGGCAGATGGATAGGATGGTTTCTTGGCTGACGCATCGCCATGGCTGTTTTTCAACCTCTTTCTCGGTAGTGATGCAGGCCCCCTTGACAAGAATGATTCACAGGTCAACTTACATTCGACAACCATCCTAGAACCGGCGGCACACTGCTATAAAGACCAGTGGCCATGAGAAAGGTCATGCCGTATTTGACTTGGTTGTTAGTGGTGTTCGCGATCACCCCGTAGCCGATGATGGCGATGGGGAGCGAACATAGCATGATCAGCCCTCTGACCCGGAAATGGTCAGAGAGGTATGCGGTGCAAACTAAGCCCCTAGTATCAGCAATACCGTTACGACGAGAAAAGGGAATTGAACATACCTGTGAACACGGACGCGACTGCGTACGGGATGACCGACCAAAGCTGGGCCTCGTTTGACGTGTACCCAAGGCCCTTGATAATCGTCGGTAGCTGATGTCTGGTGTTAGTCCTGATGACTTTGACAAGGAGCAGGGCGCGTGTCAGACTCACGAAGAGACCAAAGCTATATAGACCACTCAGGATTCCAAAGTATGCACTTGCAGTGAGCCAAGTTTGCCAGCTAAACACTCCGCGAGCTACCTCGGACCAGGCGAATTTCTCGGTCGCCTCTCTATGACATGGTGAGTATGGTTACAGGTGCAGTCTGTGAACGGGACACACGCATACCCTTCACGATTCCCATTCCCATGCCCAGGAGCATGCAGGCGTGAGACGGCGATCCGCCGTTCTTCGGGTGTGAGAAACCTAGCAGAGCTTGCACCATTTGGGAGCAGAAAGAAGGAGAGAATCCCCATCGTAGAAGTCTATGCGGGAGTAATTGTGCGGGTCAGCACTAGGTTAGGTAGGTAGGTAGGGAGCTGGACAATGGGATGCGAAGAATATTGAATATATTATGCTCACGAAACAGCCACAGATCACGAAGATCCATCGCCAGCTACTCAGCCCTCCCCGACCCCCGAGCTCGGATATCCCACGAGCAAGAAGACCTGGTTTTATGCGGTTAATATAATACTGTCGTACGAGCCACCCACTCAGACAGATACCAGGAGAGACAAACCCGAAAACGCGCCTGAAAGCGAGGCAGATGTGTAGAATATGCCGATTCGGATGGCCAGCTCTCCTCTGGTGTATATACTTGACAGGTACAGAATCTACGGTGCTGATGAGCCCACTGGTAGCCTTGACGGGCACAGTTTCAATGGTGCTTGTGCTTACCATCCCCGGCAATAGACCGCCTTCGCATAATCTGCAGACCACATCATGCCGTCAGTACGTCAACGGGCAAGAGTCTCCCAAGAACGACATAAAATCATCAAGACTAAAAGAATCATAGGGGGTTTGAACGCTTCATCAAATAAACCTCCAGAAGAGAGAAACAGAGGGAAGGGAAGGGGGTACAAGGTTTAAAGAACGCCGGGCATATTGATATATACCAGACATACCCCAGCAGCGCACGAACTGCGACGAACTGCGCAAAGTTCCTGATGAACCCGGTGCTCATCGCGATGATGCCCCAGAAGAACGCCAGGCAGGGGAGCCATAGGGAAGGCGTGAGCTTCTTGAGGATCAGGTTACTCGGTATTTCGCCTGCGATGTACGTCGCCTTTCCTCCTCCCGAAAAAGAAAAAAAAAGAAGTGTCAGCAAAATCAAAATCAAGTTTCTCTCTCGAGGCTATACCAGACTACGTAAATATAAGGAATAGAGAGAAGAAGAAGAAAAATCGAGTATATGTCCCGTTAGAAAGGGACTCTTTTTTCTTTTTTTCTTTTTTTCTACAAACCCTCTATTTCCCAAAAAGAGCATTATCAATTAACGAACAAGAGGAAGATGGGGGGGGAGTGGGGGAGGGGGGATGAGTTATGTAGGTTAGGTGTATTAATAGCAAAAAAATTCCCATTACATAGTACACAGCGAGACCCGAATCGTACTGGGAGTCATTGATGCCGATTTCCTCCTCGAGCCCGTAGAGGCGCGCGTTGCCGACGTTGGTGCGGTCTAGGAACGAGCAGAGGAACAAGACGGCGAGCACGGGCAGGATCCTAAGAAGAAAAAAAGGAAATGCAAAAGCATTCAGTGTAAGTCCCGAGTAATTGGTGTGTGCCCGGGGGAGGGGGGAGGGGGGGACACAAGTCAGACCCGACTTAGGTATTGAGGTGATGATAGGTAAAGTAGGTAATTATTACCTTGTGTCTAGTTTCCAGAGCACTTTGCGCTCTTGACGCTTGTCTATCACTTCGACTTCGACGGGATTATCTAGGCCCTTCTCGATCTCTTCTATTGTCCCCTTATGGGCACCTGGTGTGTTTTCCGAGTCGGACATCGTGAAAAAAGGCTTGCTATTGATGTGGGCAATTTTTGCTAGATGCGGAAGAGAGATGTGAGCGTGTGGAGAGGGGGAGGATCGTAGGTAGGAATAAGTCCCAGGTCCGTCCCGGCATGAGACACAGATATAGTCAAGACAGAGACAGAGAGAGAGAGAGAGAGAGAGATAGGGAACACAACTAACACCCAAGAGGAGAGACAAGCTTTCTGCATGTATATACGTGCGTATGTATGTGCTCTAGATACCAGGTAATTGAGAGGGTGGCGACCTACCAAAGGCCCAATTAGAAGTCTTCTATATACTAGCCAAGCAAAGGGATCAGCAACCTGACCTGGAGGAAAGAAAAAGCTTGTTGGGGCATAAGGTAGACGAACGTGGGGGAAGGAAGGGGAATAAATGACACACCCCTACCTATAGCCCTAGTCAACATCCCTCCTCTTCTTCTTCCTCCTCCTTCTCCTCTCCTCCCTCCTCTGGTTAGACTGCATCGGCAGTAAGTCAACGAACGCAGATCAATCAACCAACCAACCAAAATCCACCACCCTTCTTCTCTCCCTCTGCCGCTCCTCACCTCTTTCCCAGGGGAAGATTATATAGAAGGAGGAGCACAGCACGAGCCCGAACCTCATCCCATGTACCTATGTGTGTATATGTAGATACCTATGTATGTATGTATGTATGTAAGACAGCCGGAATTTGTTATACCGCCGATCTATCTGACCGACCTACCCCAATTTCTGACGATAGCGAGCTGCATAGCTAGGTAGGTATTACCTAGCACCCAGGTACCCGCGTGATCGTCATCTTAGCCGGCAAAGAGAAGCGGGATGATCACCCACACACAGACGGGCCGGGGATAAAGGACCTCAGCCCTAGAAAGTCGTTCTGGAACTGAAACTACCCCGGGGTATGGCATGGCCTCGATGACTAGTATTTCTGCTCTTTGTGAAATGAAACCGACTGCTTATCCGCACACACACATAGGCGGGTTTTACCTGGGTTAGGTTATATGTAAGCGTTCCGTACTTTGCCACGATATCACTTTGCTATCAGAAGATTACTATACATACCTAGCCTAGATATATAGATACTTTGTTGGGAGCTTCCCACTCGGTACTAAAGGGATATACGCCACTGTACGCACGTCAACATCGGTCCAATGGTGTTGTGCGTATGTACATAATCATAAGCATCTCTTAGTTGTTCCAGCCTTACCACATTTATTCTCCTAGCTTACTGTAACCTAACGTCGATATCTCCTCGCTAGCTTTCTCGTAGGTCTAGGTTAGGAGGTACGCATTATAAGTTTCAAGTTAGACCATTTCGAGATAGAGCATCAATGCTGCACTAATGATAACTGCATATGCGGGAGGGCGGGTTTTGAGCCATCGTTGCAACGTACACTCGTATCCCATAAGAGTCTGTTACCATACAATATTTCATGACCAGGCGGTCTATTCCTACAGCCGCTGTTAATGGCTGGTGATAAAACGCCTTACCAACCTTAATCTAGAAAGCAAAGACCAAATACATTCCAATAACAGACAATATAACATCAAGCAAACGTACTCCAATCCATCCAATCGAGCTCCGAAGCATGCTGGAATTGGAAATCCTCCCATAGTGTATCTAGTACTACATCAGTATTGTTGATGGCCTCGTCCAGTTGATCATTAGACATGGTAGAAAACAGTAAATAGTCAGAAGGTAGAGAAGTGGCAGGCATCTGCAATTGCATCGGCCCATGGTGACTATTTGTCATGTGGGCTGCATTCATGTCCGCGAAGATTGAGGCGTTTTCCGGTACACTACCTCCGTTTGTCTCTGGCACATTCCGGGCAGTCTCCGAGGGGCGTGAGGCCAGCTTTAAAATCTCTCTCAGTTGCCCGGCAAAAAGACAAGAGAGTCCTTTCCGCTGAATGGGCGTTGATCCGATCCTTTCGAGCACGTCTACAGTCTCTCCGATCAGGGCCCTAATACTGGGGGCTAAACTAGACCCTCGGCCGTCGGCAACAGCACTCACCCTTAGGGCAAAGCAAGCTGCGAATGATATCATGATGGCCGTATTATTAGGCATTGATCTCAGCTGGCCTTCTCCTTGTACCGCGACGCGTAGCACGTTCAATGCAGATGATAAGCCGGCAGACCGAAAGAAGTGTCGAGCTGCTACTGGTGCAGTAGAGTGGTTGATGACGCTCGAGTACATCGACAGCCGGGTATGAGAAGCCAGAATTTCAACGTACGGTGGCAACGCCAGCTCTAAAAGCCATTGTTAGAACGATAACCCTCATGGCATTATTCAGTTCAGCTAGGCTGGGTGAAACATACGCTCTCTGTCACCTATCTGCACCGGCCAGGTCTGGTACCATCTATCGAAAAAAGTGGTGATTTCGCTTTTAAGCCTAGAGCTGCTTGTGAGTCAAACGTGCGATGTGATAAAGCCCGAGACGGACTCACCTCTCAACAACAGACGCTTCATTGACGCTGCTCGCATAGCTATCGCATATCAATCGTATGTTGGTGATCAGTTTCGCCTAGATACCCGATTAGCGAAGTCATAGAAGAAGAACCTATCAGTATGAGCATTACCAAGTCACGCCGCAGAACAGCTACAGAGACTATTGAACCGTCCCATCTGTCGGCAAGATCACATAAATGCCACTGGTCGCAATTCTCAATCAACGGCGACATGGGTAAAGTATAACTCCTCCCCCTCGCCAGGCAGACGCTGTTGAAACTCTTGGTTAGTAGACTGGCTAGGTATTTCGGGATTTAGTAAGATTTGAATGCCCTACCCTCTTTCGAGAACGAATAATGATAACCAAGTTCGCTCCCTCCTCCGCAGAATCCTCCGACCCATCAAAGACTCGGGATCGATCTCGCCGAAGCCATCCATCGTGAGGGCTTTGCGTGCCGATATGCGGTCGGACATGGCAACATTATCTCTCGAAAAGTGCGATTCCACCGACGGCGAGGCAAGAATGATCTTGTTGAGGGACAGGTCTAGGGCGATACTGAGCGCCATGGACATGTACGTCGATGTCTCATCGTCGGCCCAGTGTTCCCCGGCAGAGATCCACGGGATGTTAACCATAAACGCCAAGACAATCTCCACGGACTTGTACCGCCTGGACATCACGAGACTCGCCAGCTTCTGGCGATGATTAGAAAGCCTCTTGTATAGAGACTCCATGGAGGGCGAGAAAAGCGCCGACGCGGCCGCTATAGATGTGAAGAGAAAGGCCGACCGACTTCGCACGAAGTCGACGGTGTGTATTATGGGATCGATGCCCCATCTAGTGTGGGCTAGTTTTTCAAAAAAGCTGAAGATACAGTCAGTTGATGACTACCACCAAATTTTTAAAATAAAAAACAAATCAGTGATCGAGGAGTTCCCCCCCCCCTTTTTTTTTTTACTCACTATGTGAAAAGCGTATCGGCTTCAGCGAGGGAGACGAGTCCGAGGTCAACTGGGTCCAGGTCTTCCCCGACGTCCAGCCGCGGCTGAAAGCGACCGAAAAACTTCTGTAGATCGCCGTCGTGATCGTTCTCTGTGGCTTGACCTCGGCTAGAGAAGGATTTGGAGGGAATCCGACCGGTTCCAGACGCATCAACTTGGGTTGTTATCGATGATAACAATTCCGATGTCCTGGCAAGCAGTTGCAGCGGGTTCTCGGCATCATCTAGGTTAAGCTGGTCTTCGTCCATCTTTTGGGATGGGGGTCCCTCTCCGCGTGAGCCAGCCTGCGAAGGTGAGGTTCCCAGGGAAGTAGAGGTGTTTTGGGGAGAATGGCTTGCATCGTCACGATAGACCCCGTTTCCACTCGTTCCGGAGCAGCGACGCTTGTGTCTACTGCTCTCGGCGCTCAGGAGGCCCCTGCTTCTCTCCAGCAAGTAGCGCAGTTCGGCAGCCTGCTCAGCGCTCTGAAACTGCTCGGCGCCAGGATGGGACCGTCGCAAGGCCTGCTCTATCTGGAAGACGGCCTTCTCCAGCCCGGAATGCTTGCTGGTTGCGTGTCAATAGGAGATATCTACACTCGGACTTATGAGACAGGGCCTGTCTACTCGGACATACTTCTTCACGCCCTTGTGGCGACCAACGTGGAACAGAGGGGCGGCGCACTCAAGCTGACGCTGTTTGCACCGACTGCAGGTCACAGAGCCGCTCGGACGGACACACTTCAACTTGGACTTCTTGCAGTTGAAGCAGGCGGCCAGCCGCTCTTCATCTCGGACATCTGCATTCGAGGTCGGAGCCGAGATATCTGACATGGTAACAGCGCGTCGGACTAGAGGCCATAGATGATAAGACGAATGGACGACGATGAGATGGGGACGGCATATAGGAAATAACCGGGATCCGGGCGCGTAGACATGAAGCGATCAATATGGGAGAGTGGAAGGGGGGATTCTCATGATGCAGCCCCCAGTCCCTTTTAATGGTTCCTGGTTGTGGTTGTAGATGTGGATGTGGATGTGAATGTGGATGTGGATTGGTTCCAGGTTGGTGGTTGTGGTTATGATTGTGGTTAAGGTCCGCCCGGTTAGTGTGGGAGCCGTTGGGAACTGAGCCACAATTAACTAACGTACCTACCTAACCTTAGGTTAGTCCAGTATGTACATAATGTACACTATCTAAGGTTAACCTTTAACTAGGTATCAAATGTACTTAATGTAGTATCTAACCTAAGTACAGTACTTACCTAGGTACGTGTAGGTACCTTGGTTAGGTCAAACTTCGTTCCGTCTCCATCCATGCATTATTAAAACGTGCTTAAGTATCACGTGATGGTTTTCTTTTCTCTCCCATCGGGACGATGTAACCCCTTGGAGGTGAAATATTATACCATCTTCGATTATAGGTATTAAGTATTGAGGTAAGTACTTAGGTAGTAGGTGTGTAGTTCCAGGTGATACTTAATGTCACATTCCTCATATTGCTTACTTTAAACTAACATGATAACATCAACATGATTACTTTCTAATATCTCAAACTACTTACCTATGTCTAGATTGAGGTACCTAATCACCCAGTTGTTGATATTCGATATACCTCAACTATTTGAAGCCACTAGACTCTGTAACTTAAGTAAGTGCTTACATAAGAACTGAAAGTGCCACAAGCGAGACTACCCAGACTAGGTAGGTATCAATGTAGGTACAGGTATGTACTACATAACACTTGCATATGAATACTAGAAGCTGTGCAGTGACGGGAACATCGATGTACATACAGATTACAATAGGGGTATCACTAAGCTGGTGTCAACCGCAAGTGGAATGCGACATTACGCAATTCGCGTCCCGGAAAACTGGTTGAATCGGTAGTCGAGTAAGCAAGGCTGATCATTTTATTCCTATACACCTATAGGTATCCGTCTCAGATAAATGAACCCAGCACTACATATAAGTTGATCTACATAAGTAGTTAGGAGATACATTTGATATCAAGAAAGGTGCTGCACAATTACTTACCTACCCAGCCTAGGGCCAATAACAAGACAACATGACGGGAGGACCCCTAATCTTTCCTAAACCGACTAATGTAAGCTTATCTCTAGATACACTCAGCAAAGAGCGAGCAGATCGATGGGATGAAGCTGGGGCATTCACATGCCAAGATGTAGTGTAAGGTTAGGTAGGTAATGCACAAGGAAAATCCCGTCAGATTGTTCCTATAGGTCTCATAGCCACAAGCATACCAAGAAGCCTTATCAGGAATAATAGTAAGTCAAAAGCACACAAGAAACGCCAAACCCCTCAGCAAATCAGAGTTATCAAAGCTAGGTTGAGGTGATGTGAATGGTGATTGGTGATTGGTGATTTGGTGTTTAAAGATGGTACTTAGTTATGATGCTGCTTACGATGCTTCGACATACATTGATAACATCAAAAGAGGGAGTGGGGAGCTATGCGCTGAGTTAAGATGTTTTGAGTCGTCCGTTGTACCTAGTTAGGAAATATATAACCTAGGCAATTAAGTATGTTGACGTGCCCCCAGTCAGGTCTCACCATCAAGGTTAGCTGGTTCCTACAACTACTAGTAACCTCAAGCTACTAAGTAATAGCTGTCTGGTCTTCTAGGAACGAAATGGCTTACTCACGTGCAGCAATCATCGGCATATTGCATCAAGGTACGTCATCTGGATTGATGTATCATTTCTGGTATTTGAAGTACCTATAGTAACTAAACTAAACACATCAATACCAGGCATTAGATCCATTGACTCGTTATAAAATGACACAAGAGGAATGGTTCAAGATGAAAAATATAACCAAGTTGATTTGTTTTTCTTCTTTTCGTTTTAACTTACCTACTTACCATGACAAGCAACATAAATTGCGTGTGATATATTAAAGCATCTACAACTACATTTGTACATTAATACATACTAGGTTAGTGGACTCACTATAAACCCCGTTCGCAGTTCAATCTTATTAAATGATTGGCTTGAGAAACCCTAATTACTTCAACTGCTGTTGATGTAACATCAATATTTGCATTTAGAGAGGTAGGGGTCAACTCTGGGGCTTATAGAGAAATTATCATCAAATGTACCAGACCTAAGGTTAGAACTGGTAGATACTAGACATTAATGATACATAATGAATTACTGTGAACTCCTGTCGTTAGATTCATTATAACATATTTTCAATGACCGACCTTTTTTCCTCTCTGATGTAGGTAGTTATTAATCTACCTACCTAGTTAGTGTCTGTCAATACAGGCCATTACAGGGACCTTCATATTGCGCCGCATCGCAGGGGCTTAAGTTTGGGAACCTTACGCTACCTACCTAGGAATAGGTATGTACTACGCCGCCCAGCGTGCTCCACGTTTTCGGGGTTAAGGCACGTCAAGCCTTAATCCGTCAGCTTTGCAGCTTCAGCTAGCCTAAAAGTCGGGACTTTCAGCTCCGGGGCCTTAACACCGTTAACTTTCCCAAAGCCAGCACTTAGCGGCTGACTCAGATTTGGTATCGACACGACAAGATGGCATCAGCTAAAGGGATGCCTGTTTTGATAGTAACAACTATTAAGGAATATATAGTATTTATATACCTAAGGTCCAAGTTAACATTATATAGCAATCCAAAATCATCCATCCTGTCTCGTCCCATCACACAGCTTTTACTGAAACTACCTACCTACCTAACCTACATATAACATATTGACCTACTTTACGTAGTTGACCTATTTACCTACCCCCTACCAAGGGCACTTTATTTATTGATATTTGGGTAACCCCTATACAGAAATTACAACATGCATCTCATCCTTACCGGTGCGACGGTAAGTCCCCCATCTATGCCTGTCGAGAATGCCGACGAAGCTCTTCCCGTCCTCGAATTTTATACCACCTCACTGGAAAAAAAAGTACAAAGTGCTGATCTCGTCTGGACTTGACTGATGTAACCCTATAGGGTCTTGCGGGCTCGGGCGTCCTCGACGCCATGATCAAGATGAAAGATGTCACCAAGATATCTATCCTGAGCCGGAGGCCCGTCAAGATGGCCGAAGACGCAAAAGACCCGCGCATCAACGTCATCATCCACAAGGATTTCACGACATACGAGCCGGCGGTGCTCTCCCAGCTGAAGGGTGCCCGGGGGTGCGTGTGGGCGTTGGGGATCAGCCAGACCCAAGTTGGCAAGGAGTAAGCATCCCGTTTCATTTTTTTTTTTCAATGTTTCTATCCAATTCTCTTTCTCTGTCTCAAAATTACTTGATAAGGGGGTTACAATGGGCTAACAGGTCGTAGGGAGTATGTAAAAATCACCAAAGACTACGCCCTAGAGGCATCAAAGGCCTTCCAGACGTTACCGGGCGAAAAGGAGCCGTTCAACTTCGTATACGTCTCAGGCGGCGGCGCCACCACCGAGCCCGGCCGGTTCTCCCCCATCTTCGCGCGCGTGAAGGGCGAGACGGAGCTAGCCCTGGCGGCCATGCGCAAGGCCAACCCCCTGTTCCACGCCAGCTCGGTCCGGCCCGCCGTGATCGACGCCGATGCCCACGAGGCCATCCAGCCGTACATTCCGACGCAGTCGCTCGCCATCCGCGCAGCCGGCGCCCTTCTGAAGACGCCGATCCGGCTGGCATACAAGAGCGGCTGGAGCCCGACCGACCATCTCGGTCGTTTCCTGACCGAGATGGCCATGGGGAAGCACCCGATCGCGTCGCCAAAGAGCGACATCCAGATGATAGGGGAGTTCCCGATATTGGAGAACACGGCCTTTAGGCGGCTGGCTGGACTTGATGCCAAATCAGGATAAACTACTTGGTACCTTTTATAGTGAGGTTTCCCCTGTTCTAAGGGCCAGACGGCAGGTGTCCAGGTTGACGGCGTTTGTAATATACCAAGGGGGGCAACATATATTCTCCTTTCAATGTATTCATCAATAGACAAGTACCCAAGGTTAGGTTAATAGTTATTTATTGTGTTTTCGCGAGCACGTTGGAAGTCACACAAGCTACACGCGAGTTCAAGCTGAATTTCTCATCGTTAATAGTACCAGCTTTGTAATAACAACTTTTTGCGGTACGTAGAGATTCCCGTAGGTAGCATCAGTGCTCGTAGCGCCATCTGAGATCCTCGTCACCCTGCCAGTCGGTGATCTGACCTACATCTTTGACCTCCGCCGTTAGAGCCTCGCGTCTCCTATTTTCCCTGCTTAAGCGCAGTCCCAGCACCGTGACGAGCACGGCGTTGGCCAGCAGATAGCCGAGGGCCACCGAGTGGCCCACGATGTACCTTGGCCCGTCGTCTGCGCGGTAGAGCTGCGTCCCGATCACCGCACCGCAGTTTCCGATGCTGATCTGCATCGCGTTCGCGACCGCGCGCTTCGTCTGGCCTGACACGTTGATGGCGGGCCAGGAGAGGACGAGCGCGGTGGCTGGGAAGATGCCGCCTGCGGCGAAGAAGAGCGCCAGGTAGCTCACGCCAGGTCTTGCCACGGGATCGGTGTTGCTTAGGAGGATGGCATATCCTATGGCGCCGAAGACAGCGGAGCCGCCGATAAACCAGGCCCGCTGGCGCAGTCGCTCCGAAAGGACGGCTACTGCGAGGGTTATCAGAAATGCAAACGCATACGGCGGCACAGTGAGTAGCTGTGCAGTGGCGGCGGTGTATCCTAGGTTGTTGATAATCGTTGGCTAGGTAGTGACAAGTCAGTCGCCTTGATACTTGATCTGTCTCAGTAGGTATATCTCATGTTTGGGTAGGCACTTACTAGGAACAACGATAAGGTATAAAGGGGTAAGCTCATTGTGTGAAAACCCAGTCCGTATAACCAGCAGTTTGGATCGCGGAGAGCCTGCTTCACCGCACCCCAGCTGAATGTCTCGTCATGCGTCGCATCGCTGTCCGCTGCCAGCCGTTGGTTGATGAACGTGCGCTCGTCCTCGGACAAGAACTCCGAGGTGGCAGGATAGTTGTACACAAAGCCAAAGGCCGCCACTGCTATGACAACAGTAGCAATTCCCTCCTGCGTCCCATTAGACGTGTCATTCTCAAGTGAATAAACAGTAATAATGAAGGTGAGGGGAAAAGGGGGAAAGGGGGGAACTGACAAGTATAAATATCCAGCGCCAGCCATTCTCCCAGACAATTCCCGCCATCCTCCCAATGCCCTGCACAGAACTACGTCAGTCTTACGACAGTCATATAACCAAAAACCCGTTGTTATATAGGTATATGCAAAATGACGACTTACATAAGCCAACACGCCGCCAAACGCGCCGGCGAGGGATGCCGCGCTGAAGAACAGGGAGACGCGGTATTGCCTCTCCTTGCGCTTATACCACATGGAGAAGTAGAATACCACGCCGGGAAACAGGCCCGACTCGGCCACCCCCAGGAAGAACCGGGAGGCGTAGAATCCCGCCTTGTTGTGGACTATGCCCATCAGTGTTGCGACCACGCCCTGTGCCCCCGGGGTAGGAAGTTGTTAGCCTCGCATTCTTTTTTTTTTTTTTTTTTTTTTTGTAGCCCGAGATACTCAAAGGGGAGGTCTTCTTACCCAGGCGATGGTGAGCAATGGCAGCCATACCCGAGGGCTTGTTCGCTTGAGAATGATATTGCATGGAATCTGTTCTCTCCTAGTAAGCAAAAAAAAAAAAGCACCACATATACCTTCACTGGTTTTTCTCGGCGCTTTCTGACCTCAAACAACACGTAGCCAACGAAATAGAGTGTTAAACCCGTCAGGTATTCGTTTCCAGCTGATCTATGGTATTAGCATCGAAAGAGGCAACCCACAAAGGGGGGTCTATCTGCATACTTATATTCACGTCCACCAAGAGACCTTCAATTCGAGCGTTGCCGACTTCATGTTCCCAATGGCTGTTAGCTAGCTATTCTCTCCTCCAGGTAGGTATTAGAGTAGAATGGACAGAGTAGGATGTCTTACCATTGCTTCGGTCGAGGAAACTCAGCAGATACAGCACCCTACGGGATTCATGATCAGCTAGCTACTCGCGCCCCTGGAGATATAAAAAGCACAGTGTGTGTGAAAAGAGTCAACCGAGAAGGCTATAGAAACTAGTAATAACTAACCCGACCGCCGGCAGAAGCCTAGCGTCTATCTTCCTTAGCAGTGAGCGCTCGTTGATCACGGCACCGCCGCCGCCGCCGGCAGTCTCAGAATCAGAAAGGTTCGGACTGTTGTTCTCGACTGGTACGCCCAGCGGTTCCTTCACTTCAGCAGCCATTGCTGTTATATATCGGTAATGACGACGACGACGATGATGATGATTATGATACCAGTGATGATAGTGTCGTCGAATGGTTACTCCAGGTTACTCGACGGCAAGACAAAAAGAGGAGCTCTCAGAAACCGCGATATAGGTAACTACCTACCTACCTACTCGTCATCCACCCGATAAATGATGTATGTAAAACTGCCCGCCATATTGTTATCGCGAAACGCACACACACACACACAAGCAAGCAGCCGTCGCGATCTCAACTAACTAGGTAGGTTTAGGTTGGATTGTGTGATGCTCGATGCCGCCATTGCTCCAACCCCTGATTGGACGAGATGGCATCACGCCTTGACCCCTGATCGATCACGACATTCGCTGCGCAGCGCACGTAGACCGGCTAGGTTATCAAGAGAGGCTTGGCTAACTACGGCAGATGTAGTCCCATCAAATAGAGCTAAAGAAAATAGATTTGAATCTACAGATCTAAAATTCCTAGCCCTGTTGATATTACTAACACTAGGTATGTAGGTAGACACGGTACTATTATATAGACTACCTACCTATCTGCATACATATATTGACATCTGACTGTATAGAACTCCTTTAACTAATGCAATATATAGGTACTTTACCTAATATCAAAAATCCAAAGCCATTCCTCTTTCTCTCTTCTATTAATGTTGTGATTAGTGTGCTTATCTGTCTTGATGGAACGTCGCACGGAAGCAGTTCACTGGGTAAATATTTACACGAGCTATAGATATATTTCTTTCGACTTATTACTCAGTGCTCTCCAGTTTCCCACCGCTATCACGTAAGCGCCACTACGGCCGAAGCAAGGATTGCACAAAAGTCTTATGTGTATAATATGTACTTGACTCTATTCCACAGTGCTATGAACCTATGATATGTACGTATGTGTGTATGCATGTATGTGCTGTGCTGTGCTGTGCCTATATATGTAAGCTCAAAAACCAAAAAGTGAAAAAAAAAATCAAATCTTTATCAAAACCAGAACCCCCTTATTTGTACACCACCAACAAGAAAAAATCCCTTCCGTCAACCTATGAAAAAAAAATGGAAAAGGAAAATGAACCCCCCATAAACAAGAACAGATGTGTACATCGGCCGTGAGAGTGAGAGTGAGAGAGAGTGAGAGGATACGCCTTTTGTTGTGTATCCCTCATGGGTGGGGGGGAAAGTGAAAAGGGGGAAAAGAGGATTCCTATGTACAGAAAGGGTGATTCTTCTCTTCCCCGTCCTTTCATTTTTTTTTCTTTCGTGACTCTTAGACGATAAGGTGTCATAGGTAATTTAAATACCAGAGTCGTCCTGCTCGATGTTGGCCGCGGTCTGGAAGGCGGACCAGGTGGAGCAGCTGTCGGCCAAGGTGGTCGCGTCGGTGATGGAGGCGATCTCGCTGTAGCGCTCGATGAACTGCAGGGCGAAGCCTTCGCTGGTATGCCAGCCGATGTGGCACTGTGGGGGAGAGAGCGGGTTAGCATGGTGTGTTTTCGGTAGGAAAGGGAGGGGAAGGGGGGGGAGTAAGTAGGTAGGTAGTAATGACTTACGTGCATGAGCCAGGCACCCGGGTTATCGGCCTGGAAGGCCATGACAAGGTATCCGCTAGAGGGCAGCATGGCAGTGTCGCGGCGAGGGGGGTTGGACAGGTTCAGGGTAACATCGCTGGAGTAGGTACCGGTATCCTGGGCCAGGACGAAGAAATCGTGACCGTGCAAGTGGATACTAAGAAGTTAGAGGTTAGTAACGATGAAACAAGCGGTCGAGCCTCTGTGTAGGTAGTGATGGTTGGTTGGAGTGGCACTTACGGGTGAGGGATGGCCAAGTCGGTCTCAATCACCAGGTAGACCCATTGGTCGGCGGTTGCTATCTCGATCACAGCATCGTCGGTCTCGAAGGTAGTCACGTTCTGGACGACTTGCAGCAGAGTCGGGTCCTCCCAGTCGACAAGCATGGAGGTGCTGTTCAGGGTCCACTTGAAGAGACCGTCGACCACAGTGGTTGTTGCGTCCTCGAGAGTAGAGTAGCCGGCGTCGCCCACAGTCTTGCTAATGTAAGGAACGATGTTGTCGGTCTCGTCATCGCACGAGTCAGTGTAGTCGTAGCCAGTGGTGGAGGGAGTCGTCGTGCTCGTGCCGTAGTACACAATTCCCTTGATGTCGTCGCTGTTCGCGTTGTCCGAGCAGGCTGCCTGAGGGATGGCTCTCATCCAGAAGCTGTCGGCGGTGTCGGCCTGGTCAGCCGTGACAATGATGTCGTATCGCTGTCCCATACCAATGTCTAGGACGGTAGTCGTGTATGGCTCAATAGGTACAAGATCAGATGCAATGACTTGCAAAGTGTGGTTGTCGATGGAGAACTTGAAATGAGTGTCGACAGCTGCGTTGACAAGGCGAATTCTGTAAGAAGTTCCCGACGTGAAGGTCGTGTTGTATCGGTAACCGCCATCTTCCCATGTGTTGGTTCCATTGATCAGACCGTTGTCCAGCTCAGGCGGCCCGTTGGTCTGGGCATCGTCCCACAACTCGTCGACAGTAGAGTGATCCCAATCGTTCAAGAAGAGCATACCAAGGTCTTCGTCGTAGTTCGCAGTCGCAGGGCCGTTGATGACAATACCTCCGAAGATACCTTCCCAGGCTTGTAGGGCAAAGTGAGAGTGGTACCAGCTGGATCCGTACTGGAGAGCCCTCCAGGTATAAGTCACGCTCTCTCCAACCGCGGTAGGGCACTGAGTGATGGAAACGACACCATCGTTCTCGTTTGTGTAGTTCTGGCGGATACCGTGCCAGTGGATAGCTGTTGGCGTATAAGTTAGTAAGTTGTTAACACCACGACTGTGTTGATGTCTATATACTTACAGGTACCGTTCTGAGAAGTGGTCAGGGAGTTTGTAACGTGGACAGTGACCGTGTCACCCCAGTCAGCAAAGAGGGTTGGTCCCGGTATCGAGCCCTATTGTAATGAATTAGCAGAGTTCTTCACTCGTAGAGTAGATATGAAAGTATAGGGTGTGTCTAGAGAAAACTTACATTGACGGCCATAGCCGAGCGGGAAACTCCATCGGGGGCGACGGTAACGTCTGTCAACTCCAACCAGTACTCCCGAGTGACTCCCGTGTCAGGAGCTTCGGAAGAGTAGTCAGTGTCGATGGAGTAGTCGCACCACTCAGTTCGAGTGGAAGCTGTGTTTCCCGAGCATGTTGCTCGTGGGCTAAGTTCGAACGTAGGGGAGAAAGGAGAAGCGTCAACCGTGCTGGCAAGCAACGGAAGCGCGGCAAGAGTCTGGTACCAGGCGAACATGTTGATGTCCTATGAAGCCCAGTTGTTTTGAATAGAAGTGAAGAGACTGAAAAACGAATGGTATGTCTGATGGTTGAGATAGTAGAGTGTAGGTGGAAGTGATCAAGGAGTGACGATGATGCTTCGATCATAATTCACACTTGGGGCGTGAGGTCGGGAAGGGTTTTATATCCAACTCGACCCGACCTGAAAGTCCTCCTATCTATCGGGTAACATGATATCGTGACCTTTGTGGATCATGGTGGTTGAGGCAGAGTCGCATTCTAGGTATCCATGCAAGAAACCGACGGCGTCAACACGTCCCACAAACTCACCCCCCCCATGCCCCTATCCCAAAGAGCATACTATAGCATGCATGTCCGGCTCTGAGGCCGTGCCATCTTCTAGTGTAGGACTTGGATAAGTTCCTCTCCCCCATCCTCATGTTAACGAGGTACGCGTAGCCGCTGCACAGGCTTTTCGCGACGTAATGGGGCTTCCTGGTCGGATCGTAGCGGCTCTTCAAGGAACCTTGCCTACATTCGGCCCTCCCGCCCGTGTCTGTGAGGCGGAGGAACTATCAAGCTCGCTGATCGACACTCAGGATAGCTCGCCGGAAATGCTTAAGTCTCTTGATCCTGGATTGGGCAACGGTGTGGCACCCGGACACGAATAAGCATAGGTAGTAAGGATAGTGCCTGTTGCATCATCAAGATAGGTTAGTATACACAGGGTCACGGTGGCTTGAACGTGAACTTTTTGAGATGACGAAGCTCTCGAGTGGGCCGCCTTCACGGCAGCTCGCCGAGATTATGTGGATGTTGTGGGCGTTGTGGATGTTTAGTCTAGATCGAACAGGGGTATAGCCTTGATAGAGATCTATTTTAGACAACTATAGCAAGTCTATACGTATGTGTATACTATGCGCCACTGTTTAGAGTATCCCTGAGGGTCGACAATGTTACTTCGGCTCTCTCCATACCATGCGGCTGAACATCATGCACGAGAATGGCAGCTCGCCTTGTAGGAAATATATAGAGCCCCCCCTGAATGTCTACGTAAGTATTAGTGCAGGCCACGCCAAGCACCGCGCATACCCCTTTTGGTGCATTTGCTCTCCATAATTCGGACGACCTTCAAACAGTCGTCATTTTATTAAGACGAAAAAAGCTTGACAGAGAATTATACCGAGTAGGCGCAGCAATTTATATTACGTGTTACTAAAAACGTCTTCTCCCTATGATCCCCTTGTCCCTCCCCTCTTCCCCCCCTTACGCCCACACTCCGCGTGCACGCGCCCACAAAGCATACCTGCCATCACTGCCATCACCCACACCCCGGACACCGGGAGTTGAAATGGACTATACGGACTTTGTACTCGGCGATACCCGAATGGGAGAAGAGGGGCCGACAAAGGCTGACGACGCCATGGCGAATTTTCTGGATAGAATATAGATATGAAAGGCACGCATGTGAACCCTATATCTTCGGTTGCATCCAGACTTTGCCTTCACCACCATCTCCTCCTCTTCCTCCTCCTATCCCCTCACCAGAGAAGTACTAACCGCACATCTCTGTTCTTGTTCTCGTTCTCGCTCGTCTCGATCTTCTATACTTTTCTACCCCCCTCGTTAACACACTTTGCATCCAACTTCAGAAAAGCTCAAGCTCAAAAAGATCTTTGTTGATCCTTTCATCTCAACATGCGTTCGTTTCAGACTGTTCTCCTGGCGGCATCGACCGTTATGGCTGCCAACCCCGCTCTTATGGCGCGAGCTCCTACTGGGAGCTTCAACCTATTTGCCTATGGCTCCGATCTTGGTGGCGCCCCGGTCATCTACGACGGTGGTATGTTTAACCATGCTTCAACTTGCTAGACAACACTAGGCTGACTCTTTTGTAATTAGAAACCGTCTACGTCGGCTTTCCCAGTCTCTTCAACAGCACTGAGGCTGCTCCCGTTCTGTGTAAGTCTTTTATAAAATAGACATGAGTTTTTAAAGTGAGGAAGGTTCTTTATATGCTAACCAAGGTTCGCAGTCGATCTGAGCGACAACGTGCTGACGGGTAGTCCCAACACCACGACTAACTCGTCGCCTTCCTGGTCTAACGTTACGCTGTTCATCCCGTCCACGACCTCGTCTTCGCACGCGGTTGGCTTCATCAGCGGGTCGTCGTCGAACAGCTCCATCTTGACGTCTGGGTTCATGTTCTACGGCCAAGACGTGCTTCACAAGAGCTCCTCGGGCAGCCTCGAGACCGAGTGGTATGCCGTTCCAACCGGCACAGAACATATCTGGACCCTCGAATGGAACATCACCAGTGACGCCGTCAATGGAACCGTCCCCGTCTCGCTGAGAAGCGCGAAGCCCAGCACGCCCATCTCGAGCGTGACCGACAGCACCGACACCACAGAATAAGGAGTAGATGATGCGATGGAGGGGATGAGAAGCATGTCGGGAACATGAGAGATATTTCCCATTCCACTCGTTTTAGTTTGCTTTTTTTCATTCTTGTCTTCGGGCATGGAAGAAGAAGTAAAAAAAGTGTTTTATTCCAACACCCTGTACATTTCCAAAATAGAACACTTTTTTCTTCTTCTTCATCTACCCGCTGACAAAACGCCTTCCTGTTTTTCTGTCTTATTTTTAGGGGGTTTAGGTGTTTCTTTGTTTTGGACTGTATCGCGCACATAAAACAAACCAACAAAAAACAAAAAAAAAAATGAGTCCTGCGTTCGCGTATACGTTGAACGCCGGGCTCGCTTTAAACAACACATTTTATGTTGCGGTTTTACTGTATGTATGACTCGATTTTTGTGTGTGGCGCTCCCAGGACAAGGGAAAAGGGCACAGGCTGTTTAGGGGCAAAGGAAATCCAGAGTTAGAAAGGGGGGGGGGGGAGGTTTTGCACTGTAAATATTTTGAGCATCGGAACATTACTATAGAACTGTTATATACAAATTTAGGGCATACTTTCGTTTTTACTTTCAAATATTTAACATGACTTATGCGACTTCAGTGGTTATCAATAATTGATGGGCAAGTGTTTACTTCAAGTAACACCCAGCAGAAACTTCGGCGTTATACAGATTCTCTATAGAACTACTTGGGATAATCGAGGCAATACGAGAGAGTTGTTGCACATTGGTAGGAACAAGACCTGAGGAATTTCTACCATGGTGTTTTGTTCATACAAAGAAAACTGCATCTCTCTACCTACTTCCTATAGCCAACTTACTTACCTATAACTCCCCACCGCCCCAGTATAGTATGTACATACTCTTCCGATATAGGCCACACTGCCTAAGAGAGCCCCTCAAAGATATGTGACTTGACTGAGCCAGAAGTTTCTACGACTGAGTCCAAAAAAGTCTCGTAGAGTCAAATGACCACTAAGGTTACCATATTACCATCAATATTTGGGGGAGAGGGGCTCGCCTGAGGTTATCTCGTGCACATAGAATCTTTTCGAAACTTAGTCATGATTTCCTAACTGATTATTTTCCTATTGGTTCTATTTACAAACGTTGTATTTGATAGTCCTACGAAAATAAAAGAAGAAAGGAAATTTAATAGGGGGAAAGTGGCTTGCAGCACACAAGGCAATACCTAGATCCAACGGCTTTTCCTTACCCGCCCAACTAATGTTAGGTATGATGTAGTGATTGTCGTTGTTGCGCAACGTCGACGCCACCGCCGTTCCCTATACCTAGGGATCGTGACGAAACGGGTTCAGCTGATTGGGGATTGGGGGAAACAAATTACCGATCTACAGCACGCGCAATTCCTCGGTACAAGTTTCATTTTCGTCCCTCTTGCCTCGTCCTCCTTTTACGTACTGGTGAGATCAAATCATTCAGTCTAGCCTTTAGGTATCTTACCTATCTATCTACCCGCCCGCTTCTCGAGTGCCGGATTGAGTCTTAACCCCAGGTAGGTAGCTGTGGATGTGGGGAAAGGGAAAAGTTCTGTTCTCTCTAGTGGTTGTGGGTGACGATGGGCGATGGGTAGTGTTACGCGTCAATCTATCCTGCTTGCGTACATCCCACAAAGCTCACATGGCTCACAGATCCCTGCTCGCACGCTTCCTTCCGCGATGCCCCCCTTGCTATGGACTTGGACTCTCCCATTTTTATAGCTTATTCATCCTAAACAAACCTAGTGTACCATACCGAGGACACAAGTGGTAGACTGCAGATTTGGCTACTACCACTACTACGTACATATCCTCATGTACGTCCGGCTTTTGCGCCAGGGAATAGGTACGTAGCGATTTCGCAAGCTTTCCCATTTCCACAGCAGCCGACTTGGTTACCTCCTACGGCATAAGCTGCGGCTAGGTTAGGTAGATCCATGTAGTATTGGCTAGACGGACTATCGAAGCCGGAAACGAGTTTGCATTTCATACACGCACACACGGGGGGGGGGGACACAGCAGTGACTCCATTGATATCCCATAATAGCCTTAGTCAACTTTGTCACGATGACAGGACCTTGTAAGAGGCGGGGGGCAGCAATTCCACGAGATTGTGGCGCACGAGAATCTACCTACCTAACCTAGGATCTGATATGCCCAGGGATGGTTGTTAGTGAGAGGTGGCCCCCCTTTTTTCCGCACAGATGCGTACATATGCGTACCTATGTAACAAGGGAGCCGGGAATAATAGAAGAGGGAAAGAAGAAAAAAAAAAGGAAAATTCGAAAAATCTTGATTTGCTCCCAAACAAGGCTGTACCTGTCGATCAAACCCCACGAAGGGTTAGCTGCAAGATCTGCCCGACCATCTCCCCAGCTCCATAATGTATCCATAGGGGCTTTTTTGGTAGATCTAAAACTGGAACTATGTAGTGTACATAGATTACCAGAAACTGCCCTGTTGGCTTTTCGAGTTGCTGTATAAAGAAACTCTTAGGGCATATTAGAAATCATGCTAGGTAGGTAAGTATTTACCTACCTAATTTATGGTGATTAGGTAACTTATCCACTTTGCAATAACCTCTCTTCTCGTCTCCCTCCCCTGTTATCCCCCCCGCCGAGGGGGTTCGGCGGTACAGCAGCAAGTACCTACATACCTAGGTAGGTAGTGCAATATGTAGCACCGTTACTTGTATGAGGCTACAAGGGTTCTAGAGGTAGAGAGGTACACACGCACGGAGAGAAAGACCTAGGTTGGTTTAGAAGCAATAGACTAACCTGGTTGCCGTCTATCCGGGTATCTTCTTGTCTATAGACAGTTCTAGCCCTCCGCGTGACAGGAACGACATCCATCGTTGTGGGTGTCGTCGGCGTCGTCGTCGTCGTCGTCAAGCCTCTATCACGTAGATCCAGCGAAAGGCGCGTGTCGTGATTTGACCACGGCCGCGGTATCCATCCGCCCCTTGTTCTGTTATTATTCTCGCTAGGGCTGGTCTGGCTTACACCACACACTATAGAGACCTATCGAATCCGAAGCTGACTTCGACTGAGTGGTAATCATATCCATCGGGTTAACGCGCGTCAGGGCGCTGTGCCACAGACCGACTCCAGCTCAGCTCGGGTCGGTAGGTAGGTACTGTAACCTAAACAGAGATCACCATTTTATCATATCCATGTTTAAGCATTCCATGCAAGGGACATACGAGATAGAGATGCAAGTAAGGTAGATAGGGGTTGTCGCTGAAGATGTGTTACTGTGGCTCGTAATAGTAACTCGTGTCTTTACACCACTTACCTATCTGCAGGTCCGTGGATATTCTTACATACGTACCTGTCTGCGTATGTAGATCCCGTAGGTACTACCTACCTATGCTTGATACACGATTCGCTCAGAGTTCAGATGACCATGTCCTGATTTATCGACTCCATGTCATCTTTGCTTGCCTTCGCTATATTAGCCCTCGCTCTCTCGGTGATATACGAATGCCAGATAGTGAATTGCTGCTGAAGTTGGGTATCTCGGTGAGCGTGGCGGGTAAGGTAATACGGGACTTTTCGTCTCAAGTTTTTTATTTTCTCTTCCTTGTTCAGTAGTTCGCTATGCAGTATATGTTTTGTTTATATTTGCAAATGCCGATGGGGTTGAGGTCATGCTTCTCGAATAAGTCCACGGCATATACCGAATTCCCTAACTAGGTATGTAGGGAAGGTCGCGGAGGTTAAAAATATATCTAGTAGCATTAATTAATGTAGTTTCCAATGCTTAAATTTCTTGGCCTCTTGGAAAGCCGCCATTACACAGCCAACCACCCAAACCCGCATCGAGGTGCGGAATATTCCGACCTCATCGTCGCCCTTCATCGGACAGGGGTCTGTGACATATGGATGCCAGGCTAAGAACACTAGCGTACCCAATGTAGTTTAAACTGGCCAGGCTTACCAGCTAGAAACTGGCGGCATCGGCATTAAACCGGAGCCCCGCCAGCCCACCAGTCTGAAGTAGGGCGCAGCTCAGGGCGTACGTCCCGCCCGTATAACCAGGACGTAGGTAAGGTACTTATACCGAGCAAGGGTCTACCTACATACCTAGTAACCTAAGTATGTGAAGTCCATCGCATGCTTACTTCTGGTTAGGCCAACAACTGAGTGGTGGTATTTGGAAGCCTCGCGCTAACACGGGTTAATATCTTATACCTTTAGAATCGATTCCCATTCACCTCGCCATGGCGCCTCCATCTTGCAAAGTCCGCCATGCTCGGCGCGAAGGTGACCTTGGCAACCTCTCCTCCCCCCTCTTCGCCCCCTCTCTTCCCTTCATCTCGTCTCATCTCGTCTCATGTCTTTACCTCGCGTCCGTCCGAACCATAGCGAGGCCCAGGTGCTAACCTCGTTCTGGGTTAGATGTACCTGCCATCCTCGAAATGATTCGGGAGCTGGCCGACTACGAGCACGAGCTCGACGCTGTCGAGGCTACCGAGGCTACACTTCTCTCCACTATCGCGTTTGCGCCCGACAATGTCGAGTCTACTTCGATAGCCCCTAACACCGAGCCTACGTCGCCGACGAAGCCGGCACGGTGCCTACTGCTCTTCAACGAGCAGGACAAGCCGGCTGGCATGGCTCTGTACTTCTACAACTACAGCACGTGGCGCTCTAAGGCTGGTATCTACCTCGAGGACCTGTACGTCCGGTCGAGCGAGAGGAAGAAGGGATACGGCAAGAGGCTGCTGGTGGAATTGGCTAAGGAGGTCGTCGCTATGGAGGGCGGAAGACTCGAGTGGAGTGTTCTCAAGTGGAATGAGCCCAGCATCAAATTTTACGAATCGATCGGCGCCAGCCCGATGAACGAATGGGTCGGCATGCGGGTGGATCGTGAACGTCTGACCAAGCTGGCCAGCTTGCTAGACTGACACGCCGCGTGGCGGAGATCATATGCTAGAAAGTGAATAGCGTCGAGCTTATAGTCCAGCAGCTGGCTTTGGTTCGACCGGTGGCAACGCTCGAGTGCCGTCCAAGTTAACCCCTTTGAAGAACACAAGGTCCGTAGGTTTGGGACGAGCCACTTTTCTCTCCTCGTTGCCCCATACCACAATCCATTTGTTGTTACGACTTTTGTACATTATCGGGCACGCTTCCCACACGCGGGCATAGAGACGTCGTAGTTTTCTGCTCTTGTAGTTAAAGTCTCGTGTGCCGATAGGACGGCCATGGCCACGAGGATCTTGGTCTTCCTCCCAAGTCAAGCTCTTCATCTTGCGCGAACTACCCCTCTCGACCAAGCGTGCGGGCGTTGTGACGTATCTGGTCCAATTCCCCTGGGGAGTACGCTCTCCAGACTCTTCAGGATGCCCAAGGTCTTCTTCAGCACCCGACAAAGGCTGTGCGACCGGTCTCCTCGGGCGAAGGCAGTACTCTTCTTTGAGGGCTTCACCCCGTGCCAAAACACCCAATCGATCCCATTCTTCTTGGGGCAGGGGCGGCAGTAATTGACGGAGAACGGTGACCCAATACTTCTTGAGCTTGTTCCTCGCCAGCCTCGGGACCAGAGGGCGGCCACAGGCATTCTCGGTGGGAATGACTTTCGCGGGGTCTAGGCTACCACGCATATCGTGGGGCCAAGAGGGTGTCTGTTTCTCGACCTGAGCCAAGGCGAGAGCGCGGACCTTGTCGAGCATCCAGTTATCCAGCCAGTCGGGTTTCCGTTCAGGCTCGCTCTTGGCACCATCCTCCGGGGCAGGAGTATCGGGGTCGGGGGGCTTGCACAGGTAGGCCCTGCATAGCTGATGGTGACGCTTGCCAAGGCGGCCGGTGGCCATGTAGAACAAACGCAGCATGCGATCAACATGGCCGGCATTAGCGGAGCGTAGGAAGCGTAGGTCGTGGTGGGCGTGTCGGATGTATTGGGGCTCGGAGGTGTGGCGATGATCGCGGTACCGCGATTTTATGCGATCGAAGACCCAGGACCGGCAGAGATTAGGGAGGTAGGTAGCTTCTCGGAGGAGGTGCCGGTAGAGGTGGAGGGAGGTGCTTGGGCGAGGGATTTGCAGAGGCATGGCGGTGTCGATGTTGGCATTGACATGTTGAAGGAAGAGTGTTGAAATATTGAGGCAGAAAAGATTATACACTACTTACTACTTACAAGATGGCTTAGGTAAGGTTGGGTAGGTACCTACATATGTACCTACTAGGTAAGGTTAAGCTGAAAGGTGGGATCTATCAGATTGAAGGTTCTCAGATAAGATAATACCTACGGATTAAGTATAAGGTAGGAGATTAGATAACATGTTGGTAGGTACTTAGGTAAGCTTTCCTCTGCTCCCCTCCTTTATTATAGGTAGGATACATCGATAAGTACCTTCCTAGGTAAGTGGCCTGTGCGTCAAGGTTCTCCGGAAGTGAATCGTTTTTTGTTTCCCACCAAATCAAATTTCATTTCCCATTCTTTAGGTAGTCGTCTCCTCTCATTGGTCAAGAACTTACCTACCTACAGTCATCTTTCGCACACACACCCCTCCCTCCTCTTCTTTCTCAACCCCCTTCACGCGACTCCTCCACTCGTTGCACATACAACTTTTATACACGCAAAAACACGAACACACGAAACTGACACGTCCTTCTCTCAAACCCCCCCCCCCATTCCTTTCCATCCCTTCACTCCCCCAACACTATTCCCAATCCCTACCTTTTAATTGAATTTCTTCTTTGGGAACATCAATTCTTTTCCCTTCCCTCTGACTTCGCGACACGACCCAATCTTTGGAACGCGAGAAAAGCGTGTAAAGTGAAAAAAAAAAGTCGCGATTCTCGCATCAGCGCGTCTTCTGCCCTCGCATTCACTTCTACTACCTATCTCGTCATCCTATCTGACCTCCAGATACTACCTCATCTATAGGTCTGATACGCCCTTTGCGAACTCGTGGGTTCGGTCTGCAAAGGAGAGACAGAAGAAAAAGAGAGATAAAAAAAAGAAAACAAAAAAGAAGCCCACCTCTACACCAACCAACCTATCACCATTCCCATCTCCATCCCCCTGTCTCCAGTCCTCTCTAGGCATTTGTATGTTCCTATCTTATACCCGAGGAGGAGCCTCTACTACTGCTGCCACTGCTGCTGCCGCCACCATCTGATGCTGATGCTGCTGCTGCTGATGCTGCTGCCGCTGCAGTCATTTCATGCATATCGACTCCCCACTGAATAATTACAAAATCCCACTTCTTTCACGGCGATCCAAACCTGCGTCAATAATCAAGCAATCCTATTGTGTCCCCTGCTGCATTGTTTGTAGTGCAGTGCACCTATTCTTCTAATACAACCCTCGCATATGCGATTGTATCACTGACTCTCACCACCCTCAACTCTCTGATATTTCGTCTCTTTCTACTTCTCTGTTGTATCTACCACCAACACCACCGCCATCAACGAAAATATTATCTATGTCCATGCACCTGTCATCCTTGTTGATGCTATATTGATCCTTGTCGGTGCTCATAGAGCCTTGGTCCTCAACCTCAGCCTCAACCTCGACCTTTGTTATTGTCGGTTGCGCTTAGCGGTTATATCTTGGCCCTTCCTACTCGGCTGCCCATGGCCTCGACAATTGTCACAGCTCAACACCAACCCTCTTCGATTTCCGACCCAGCTGCTGCTGCCGCTGCCGCTGCCGCTGGTGCTGGTGCTGGTACTGGTGCTGCCGTCACCGCCGAATCCTCCTTGTCCGCTCCCCCACCGCCACCGAGTACCAACCTCAAGTCGGATCCCGCTTCGGCACCACCACCACTACCGCCACCGACCACACTGCCCGTCTCCACGAGCACGAATAGCAACACTACTAATATCAATTTTGATGCCCCCACGAGAACTCCCAACATGTCACAATCCCAGCCATCTTCACAGCAGTCCTTCACTATGAGCCAGCCACAGCAATACCGCCATCAGTTACCCGACCATGGAAGGAGGATGGACCATAGCCAAGAGCCCCCCCAGATCTACTCGGTAAGCAATGCTACCAGATCCCAAATCCCCCCTGTTATCTCCTACCTAGCGCACTAACCTGCTCCCCACTGAAGGCCGTATATTCCGGCGTGGACGTGTATGAAATGGAAGTCAATGGTATTGCCGTCATGCGCCGGCGAAACGATAGCTGGCTTAATGCCACGCAAATCCTCAAGGTTGCTCGGATCGACAAGGGAAAGCGCACCAAGATCCTCGAAAAGGAGATACAGACTGGAGAGCATGAAAAGGTCCAGGGCGGCTATGGCAAATACCAGGGAACATGGATCCGATTCGAGCGAGGTGTCGAGGTATGCCAGCACTATGGCGTTGAAGAGCTATTGCGTCCGCTCTTGACGTATGACATGGGCCAGGATGGAGGGGTGGCAGGTAGGGGAGACCTCAACACGCCCACGAAAGAACAGGCGATGGCTGCGCAGAGGAAGCGCATGTATAGCGCGAATAACGAGGCGCGGACTAACGGCTTGGCGGGCACTTTCTTCAAGAATATTTCGAGCACAGCATCCAATGCGGTCGCTGCTATTAGCAAGGCCCGCTTCGATTCACCAGGCCCCAGAGGACGTAATGGCCCGACGAGACCTCCTAGTTTTAGTCGTCAACCGTCGATGCAGAGTATCGAAGAGTTCCCGGGCAACTCGCAACAAAGCTTTACCTCTGAGTATGGCCAGAACGTAGATTCCGCCTACTCGACCCAAAATACCCAGAATCTAAATGGCGACGAACCGCCGCGCAAGCGCCAGCGCGTGGTCACCCCAGCCGATAGTTTTGGATATGCGTCGCAGTCCATGGAGGTATATGCGAATAACTATCCCGGATCGCCAACCGAACCTAATGAATCGTTTGTCTATTCTCAGGCTCGGATGAACGTTCACGAATCTGATATCATGCCACTCGAACCCTTACCATTCGAAGCATCTCCCGAGGCCGAGCGCAAACGCAACCTGTTAATGGGTCTGTTTCTAGATACGGGGACCAACGCCACTACTGTCGATTATATGCAGAACGAAGCCTTCCAGACGCTGAATCCAATGGACCTTGACGCGCCGATCGATACCTCTAGCCATACTGCTTTGCACTGGGCCGCGACGTTGGCTCGGATGCCATTACTACGAGCGCTGATAGCCGCCGGTGCGAATCCGTGCCGAGTGAACGCCTCGGGGGAGACCGCCTTGATGAGGGCCTCGGCCGTTACCAATAACTCGGACCAAGTTTCCTTCCCGGAGCTTCTCGATGTCCTCGGCAACACGATTGAGATTCGTGATATCAAGGGCCGTACCGTTCTGCACCACATAGCGCTAACTAGTGCTGTCAAGGGTCGGAGTAATTCCAGTAGATACTACCTCGAAAGCCTGCTCGAGTGGGTTGTGAGGCAAGGGAGCGCACCGAGCAGCCAGAATACGGCGGCCAACGGCAACACTACCGTGCCTAAAATGGGCATCGGCCGGTTTATGAGCGAAATTGTCAATGCACAGGACAAGTCGGGAGATACAGCTCTGAGTATTGCATCCCGAATTGGCAACAGGAGTATCATCTCACAGCTGCTTGAGGTGGGGGCTGACCCCAAAATTGCGAACGCAGCTGGCCTAAGACCGGTTGACTTTGGCGTCGGCGTAGATGAGGATGGTGTGAATGGTGAACCAGCTGATGGGAGCAAGATGGGTGTCGTTGGCAATAGCCATGTCAGCCGGGAGAGCAGCGATGATATTATTAACTGTAAATCACCCCCTCCCTCCCCCTTCTTTTCTTCCTACTTGGGATACGCTAACATGAGCCAGCAATCACCCATCTCCTAAATGAAACTTCAAGTAGTTTCCAGGCAGATATGAAGAAGAAGCAGGCGGACTTGGATTCCCTGCATGCCTCATTACGGGCAACATCGACCCAAGTAGGCGACGCTCGGCGGACGCTAGAGTCATTACAGGCCGCAGCCAAATCCCAAGCTTTTACACGCCAGAAGATATTTAACCTGAGTCGGGGTCGCGACGAGGAGCAGAAACGTCTGCTCCGACTAGAGCAAACCCATAGCCCGTTGGATCCCAATAACTCGTGGGAGACAGAACTCGACTCCGTATTGGAGGCTAGGGGAGGCGATGGCCTCAAGCCTCCTCCCCCGCTACCAAGTGCCACCATCTTGCGTGCTCGGATACAAGCCCTCAAAAACCGTACCGACCTGACAAGAAAAGGGGTGGGTTCTCTCAAAGGGCGTAGCAAAGATATCGAAATCAAATACCGGCGGGTGGTAGCGCTCTGTACGGGTGTGCACGAGAGCGAGGTCGATACGGTGGTAGATGGACTCTTGCGCGCGGTGGAGAGCGAAAAGGGCGAGCTCGAGATTGGGCGCGTACGGCGATTCCTGGGCGGTGTTGATGGTGTTGTACATTGATGGACAGATGGTATGGGATGAACGGTTTGCTTGATATACCCTTGGGACCCTGAGGAAGGGAACGCATACAAAAATACCTGTACTGATGGGACGAATGATTGCGTGGTTGTATTTGACTTGACGTAGAGAGTGTATTATGTGTGTCTGTGGCATTGAAGTCGGTGTTTTTGGCAACGGTACTTGGCATGGCAGTGTTTAAGGGCATGGGGGGTTCTATTTTCAGTTTCTTCCCCCCCTTCTTTCTCCTAGAGCTGCGATAGTTCGTTCTATTAGGTTACCTACGTAGGTAGCCGTCTGTTCAGTCAGTCTGCCTATGCCTACATCAGGGGGAGACGGATTCTGTTTGATTACGAGCTAGCTATCACCATTGTTTGTGAATGGCGGTCGATATTTTGCATTGCTCCAAGGTAGAGAGAGAGAGAGAAGTATATATTAGTGGACTGACCTAACCCCTAGGGCATATCAATATACCTAGGTCAGGTTCAGGTTCAGGTTCAGGTTCAGGTTCAGGTCAGGTCAGACTAGGTTAGGTTAAGTTGTGGTTGTGGTCGTGGTCGTGTGCACCAGACCTACCTACCTAACCTAACCTAATCTTACGAAGGGGATTCTGCTGCTAACAAATGGCACAGCCCCACCACGAAAAGCACATATTCATCATGTATGTAATGTATGTATGTATGTGCGTATGTATGTTATAAAGGACAGAGAGAGTGAAGAGGGAAGAGAGATAAGAGGGACATGCCAAAAAGAGGTGGGTTCCTATTAATAACCCAGTCCTCCGTCCCCCCCTCTTCTCCTTTTTTCTCCTTTTCCCTCCCTCCCCTTTTCTGTGTTCAGAGAGAGAGAGAGGTTACTTCTAGACACGGGTATTGCATTGCAAGGATCAATATTGTGATGAATGATTTGGTTGCTTTTTTTCTTTTCTTTTTTTTAATAATTAAAAAAAGAATTTACTGATATCCGCTTGTCTTTTTCTTTTTTGGGGTGTTGAAAAATAGTAACCTAGGTAGGTAACCAAACCTTTAGGTAGATAGATAGATATCAGGTATATATATCTCTTCCTTCCCTCCCCCCTTCTCCTATCCAGTACCCGCTCCCCATGCCGTTTTTCTTATCCTCCTCCCCCTCGCACACCCTACCAGGTCTCTCACAAACGTCCACGAGCCAGCACCAGCACCAGCACCAGCACCGTCGGCAGAAGCGAAGACCTTGACCCTGCCGCCCGAGGACAGGGCGAAGCCGTCGCAGGCGACGCGCAGGACCCGCACGCCCGGGTGGAATAGGTCGAGCGCGAGGTGGGCGTCTAGGTAGGCGGCTAGGGCCTCGGCGAAGGGCTGGTCGAAGGTATCGGCTCCCCTTTTTACTACTACTACTACTTCCTCTCCCCCCCCTATCTTGCCTCTGCCCTTGCTGCTGTTTTTTTTCAAGTCGTCGTCGTCACCGGTGGGATCCTCGTGCCGCCATCCCCAGCCCTCCTCGTCTCGGCCACCGGCCAGCTTCCTGCGGCGCTGCCGCTTTTCCTCTTCGTTCTTGCCGTCTGGTGGGGAGAGACCCCGTTTCTTGCTAGGCTTACTGATGATCTGGCGTCCCGCGCGCGCAAACCGTTGGACTTGGCCCGCGGGCACGATAATGTCAATGGATTTGAGGCCAAGCCGGAGCTCCTGATCACCCATCTTCTCGTTCTCGTTCTCGTCCACGTCCTTGTCCGCGGGGGGTTGCTCGTCCGGGACGTAGAAGCCCAACGTGAGAGCGGCGTCTTTGACCGGGGTGCCGGAGGCGGAGGCCAGCCAAGTCTCCCAGCTGCGCACGAGGGTCCGGGTCCCTAGGTGCAAGGGGCTGATGCGACAGTCGAACGTGCTGGAGAGAAAGTCTATCAGGACGGACTTCAGGGCCGCGGGCATGCGGAGGAGGAGGAGGGGGAGGTGAATAAATGACGAGTTAGAGCCGGACTTGGGGTCGGCGGCGGCAGGTTGCCAAGTCCACAATGGCTTTGTTTCCTCTTCGTCACCATCGTTCTCTTGGTTGCCTTCTAGGTCGGGGAGCAGAAAAGCGCCGTATGTAGCGTTCTCATACTCGAGGCTTAAGCAGAGCGCGCGCGCATTCTTCACTGCTCTCTGGTCGCCATGGTCATCTTCATCGTTGCCGCCACCTCCCAATTCTTCGCTGCCGTCCCGCGCCCGCCTCCGGCCGTCGTACCCCAGCAGGCTATTGACCGCCCGCCATCGCCACTCTACCCGTAGCAGCGCGCCAGTCCGCCCCAGCGCCGCTGCGTCGCTCTCGAGACCTCCCAGTCCGACCTGTACGCCGCGCACCACGTCGCCGACGAGGGTGTCGCGCAGGCGTTTCGAGAGTGTTTCTAGGGCTTTCGGGCCCGACAAGACGGAGGAGGAGGAGGATGCTTGTTTCTCCTGCTGTCGATTACCCGCACTAGCGCCTAGGCTTGGGTTTACGTAGAGCGGAGATGCGCGATAGGTGGAGAATGTGGTATTGTAGAAGCGTAGGTTGAGGGGGGACGAGTCGCCATCGTCGTTGTCGTCGTCGTCGTCGTTGTCGTTGTCGTCGTCGTTGTCGTTGTTGTTGTCATCATTGTCATCTTCGTGATCAGAAGCCGAAGCCGGGATTGGATCTTCGGCGGGGCGCTTTCGTCTTCGTGGAGGCATTCTCTGGTATGTGGGTAGGTTTGTGTGATGTATACTAGGTACCTACGCGTCGTTTTCGGACGCAACGGGGATGCGATGGAAAATATTTAAACTCGGGTGGGCAGACAGATTCAGACTACACGTCGGAGAGGAAGGAAAACTCGAATTGGTGCCGTGGTTGGGTGGGAAAACGACACGGATCGTGACTCGAGAGAACTTTGGTTTGCGATTTTGTGGTGGTGCAAGTTACGTTGAGTAGGTAGAAGTTATATGTAGGTGGGTTGGGTTAGTGGATGATACCAGTCCACTGATGGATAAAAGTGATAGGGAGTGATAGCTATGATAAGGATCCCTTCCATGTTGCGTCATCCAATCCAATCAATCTCTCCCAACTTAGGTAATTAAGTAGTACTTACTTAACCTTAGTAGGTACTAGTACCAAGTACCTACCTACTAAGTAAGGTTACCTACCTACATAGTATTTCCTTTTCTCTCCTCCCTTTTCCTCATTCACCCCTACTTCTTAACTAACCTAAAGCCATCACCATCACCATCACCCACCATGTTTCTCCTACGCTCACCCTCTCCCTCCCCCTCCCCCTCCTCGCCATCCCTCCAACAATTCTCCCGCTTCCCTGACCTCCCCCCGGAGATCCGCCACCAGATCTGGCTTGCTGCCGTGCCCAGCCCCGGCATCAACTTCTTCAACGTGCATGTGATTCCCAACGACCACCCGGGCGCAAACCGGAGCACCTCTCCACCCCTCGCCCGCCTAGACGTGCGCCGCCTCGACATCGACGACGACGACGATGAGCACGTCGCCACTTACGACCCCTCCGCCTGGCGCGCCCGCGATGCTTTGCGCCGTACCTGCCGCGAGGCCAGGCTCGTGTGCGCCATCCCTGACACAAAGTCCGCCCATGTTATCCTGACGCGCCCACGTCGCGGCCTATTCGTGCGCGCCGGAGATGGCCAGCTGAGGTGCTTGACGCCCCTAAGGGAACCACCGCGTAGATTGTCGCCGACGAGCGTCAACGCTAACGGAGGAGTAGGGGGAGACTCGGACGTCGGACTCGCAGCAGCAGCAGTCACCGTTGAGGAAGATTCAACAGTAGATGCCACTACCCAGCAGCCCTCTAGTACGAAGAATCTAGGGGAGCGCGAAACAGAGAAGAGGCAGCAGCAGCAGCAGCAGCAGACAGAGCCAGAACCTCTTGTCTATCGCACTATCCGTGTGCATATAGACGACATGTTCTGCCTCTCCATCGAGAACTGCAGCTTCAACCTGCCCTACGAGGAGTCCCCCATCCTCCGGGGCGCCAGCGACTTCGATTACCGCGGTTGTGACTATGACGAGGACGAGGATGAGGACGCAGACGCAGATCTAGGCTGGGTCTACGACCCCCAGTTCCACCCTCCCTTACCCTCCTCCATTCCCCTGCATCGATACTGCATCAACCTAGCGCGCGGTAACCGCGTCGCCCTCCGCGCCGTCCAGGACATAATCACAGGGCTCATACAGACCATATCGCTTCCTCCTTCTCTTCCTTCTCTTCCTTCTCAGCCCACACAACCCCAACACCTCGTCATGCTCGACTCCGTGACCCAAGACCCTGGGGAGCGCACCCTCGCAGAGCTGAACCCCGCCCTCGCCGCAGGTAACGAGGGCAAAAAGGACAACGATGCCGCAGTGGCCGTGTTCAGGGACAGGTACGGCGACCGCTACGCGCCCCTCCCCTGGGACTCGCGGGACCTGCAGGCCCGCTACCGGCTCACCAAGCTCTGGCCCGAGGCAAACGACATCCGCGAGAGGTACCTGCGCTCCGCCCTCTTGCGCTCGCCGAAGCGGCTGCATACTGCCCGGTCGCTTTACGGCCAGTCTGGGGTATGAAGGAGAAGGTAAACTTATGGTATGGTATGGTACGGTAGGGTACGTTCTTTTTTTTTTTTTTTCCCTTTTTCTTTTCTGAGAACGACGAGGATTAGGAAGATTGTTTTTCTAGATACCATATCTTCTAAGGGAGGGTATGAAGGCAGCACTTTGATTTTTTTTCTTCTCGGAGAAAAACACTAAAAAGAAAAAGAAAAGAAAAAAAAGGGGGGCGGGGGGGGGGAGATACGTAAGTAAGTAAATACGAGGGGGGGGGGGGGGGGCATGAGGAGGATACATCATCATGTCAAATAGGTATCTTCCAACCATACCCCCTCCAATCCCCCCTTTCCCCCTCCCATCTATCTCAAAGATGGAAAATAAAGGGAGCAACATTACCTGCTGAAAACAAATAAATAAAATATGGTCAATAAATCACTCAATCAATCAATCAATCAATCATATTGAATAATATAAAACAGCCTCCCTAGGCCCTTAGACCTTGCTTTAGCATCATACATAACCAAGGTTTGATCGTTAGGTCCATCTCTTCTCTTTTTTTCCAGATACATACCTAGGTAACCTACCTACCCACCTAGGTTAGGTCAGGCTAGGTACACACAAGGCAACATACAGAGGAGACAACCCTAGGTCAGGTAAATACTTCCCCCCCCCCCCCCCCCCCCTTTTTTTTTTCCTCGGATTTTCATTCCTACTAAAACTGAAATATATATATATGTAAAACCCTGTCTTTCTGAGATTAATTGATGGGCTGGTGATTTCATGACGAGGACGAGGACGACAACGATGATGATAATAATATCCCTCTTCCTATCCAATGACGCCTTGCCATGCTCGCAATGATAAGAACCGTACATGATACATGTCGAGAAGAGCCGAACAATAAAAAATAAAAAATAAATAAAACATCAACCCTCGCAAAATTTTTGTTGACTGGCTTCCCATATGAATGTCCCGTATAAACCCTCCAAAACCGCCGTATAACTTCCCCCCCAAACTTTCTACGCCAGAGCCGGCCCACTGCCATTAGCATATAGCCCCTGCCACCTATCCTCCACAACCACCACCTGGTCTCTGACGTTCTCGATCTCCCTATCGAGCTCTTCCACGTTCCTCGTGAGCGCGCTCACTTCCTCGAAGCGTCGCGCCCCCTGGGAATTAGCGATCATCTTTTGCACCATGTAGCGCTGCTCCTCGAGCACGACGAGCCGTTCGCGCAGCTCCTTCTCCTCCGTCTCGAGTGCCGACACCACCGTGCTCGTCTCGCTCGTCTGGCTCGCCGTGTCGAACCCTTCGCCGTGGCGCAGGGGACTGGCCGCGTGCCCGTTGGTGAGGAGAAGCCGGTTCTTGGCAGAGCCAGAGGAGCTCGCGCTATTGCTGTGTTTGAGCATCCGCGGCAGGTTCTTCAGAGGTAGCATGTGCATGTGTAGGAATGATGATCCGGCCTGGTATATGGCTCTCTGGAGCTGCTTCTGTGCCGGGCTGTCCGTTTTCATGTCGCGGATGCGCCGTGCCGCCACATCGTACTTGGTGAAGCTATCCGTGAGTCTCTTCCTGAGCTTAGCCGCCTCCTGGATCTGGGCATGGCTCGGTGGATTATTTTCATCTTGTAGGGGCAGTAACGCCCTCTGAAACGAAGGCAACAGTTGTTTGATCCCGCGCTCGAACTGCCGTAACGTTTCGTAAGCCCGCTGGTCAGGCGGTTTGTACATGATGGAGTCGACAAAGTCACGTTTGGCAAAGATGGTGGACTTGCAGTCCCGGCACATTCTGATATCTATGCTTATCGAGTTGGCACCCGGCTTCTCCGACGTGGGAATGGTCGAGTTGGCGACATTCAATCCCACCTCTGAAGAACAGGCCGTCTGCGGATCGGCGCACACGACACGCCCACATATCCGGCAATGATGCCGGCGAAATGTCCAGGAGCCGAATTCCTGCTGGCAAAAGGGGCACTTGGAGACCTTGGCATCATCCTCCCACGTTACCACCGACTGCTCGAGGGCCTTACGCTGGTTCCTCTGCGCAGCCAGTGAGGTCACCGGCGCCAGGAGGCTCCCACTGCCGTTAGCCGATATCTCCTCGGGGGGATTTGCCAATAACTGTGTCAGCTTGGTGAGCCTCTTCTCCAGACGGGATATCTCGAGCGTCTGCCTGTCGACCTTCTTCCTCCGGATCACGGCAAAGTCCTTGGTGTGGTCTCTCGAGAAGCCGTTGTGATCATTGTACCCTTCCCTCGACTTGTAGCAGGTTTCGCACACTCTATACCAGTACCCTCTCACGGGCTCATGGGCGGCCGATCTAGATAGTTTCATCTGATACATGGTATGCTCTTCGCAGAACAGGCGGCCGCATTGTCTACAGTTCACGTTACCGTTAACAGCGCCTAAGCGCTTGCCGCATGCCGGATCGGTGCATAGGTCGCCAGGACCTTGACGTTGCCAGTGGGATTTAGTAATTAGGTCGTCGGGGTCGAGGGGCAGTTCGAGAGGGGGGGGTCGCGCGGTCCGGTTCGCGACGATAGGCGGAGCGGGCGGGGTGGTTTCGTTGGACTCGAAGACGTCGAGCCCGCGAAGTTTCTGGTTGATGAGAGAAAGGGGCTGGAAACGCTTGGCTTTGAGGACCTGCTTGTCTATCCAGGTCTTGACCTCGTCTTGCTCGAACTCGGGCAGCTCCTGGTGGTTGTCGTCAATGTGGCGGTTCAGTTGTAACAGGGTCAGCATCTCCTCGTTGCATATGGGACAGACGAGGGTGGAAGCGTCATGGCGGCCGTTGCTGGGGCCGCCAATGCTGATATTGGAGACTAGGTCCTGGGCGAAGTTGGGTA
The DNA here is from genome assembly GCA_022544895.1 of Biscogniauxia sp. FL1348. Lineage (NCBI taxonomy): Eukaryota > Fungi > Ascomycota > Sordariomycetes > Xylariales > Xylariaceae > Biscogniauxia > Biscogniauxia sp. FL1348. The sequence continues at coordinate 144,397 of JAJNNV010000049.1, read as the reverse complement.
GGGAGTCGGGGGTGCCGGGCGAGAAGGAGGCAGCAGGAGAGCCTACAGAGACGGTGCTGTCGGAGGGTGCGGACGGGCTCGAGGCTCTCTCTCTCTGCACAGCCGGGGGGGCAGGAGGAGCGAGGCCCCTTCCACTGCCTAGAACCCTCCCCCCACCTAGCTTGCGACTAGACATTTGCAAGGTGAGGTGAGGCGAGAGGAGGATGTGTCTTCTCGTTTGGTTACGGCGTCTGCAAAGCCATGTGTATATATAAAGTTGGTAGGAGATTATTATCGTTGTCGTCGCTTTCGTTCTTGTTATGGGATTGAGTCGAGTTTGTCGAGTCGCAAAGAAGTAATCAGGAGTAGAGAGAGAGGAAGAGAGAGAGAGAGAGAGATCGTGGCTGGCTCAGGCTTTTTTTTTTTACCTGTGGTAGGATTCGGATAGGGTTGATCGGTGGGGAGGGCGGTGCTTGTAACAAGTAGGTAGGTAGGTTAGAATATTGATACCTAGACAGTACGATATGCGTTTCGTTTGTTCGTTCGTTTTTGTTTGTTCATTCGTTCGTTCGTTGGTTCGTTCGTGGGTGAGGTTTCTTAGTTAGGGTTAGAGGAGGAGGAGGAAGAAGGAAAGGAAGGGGAAAGGAAAAGGAAAAGGGAAAGGAAAAGGAAGGGAAGGAGAAGTCGGGACGAGACAAGACGTAAGACTGTTGGAAGGGGAAACGACGATGCAAAATGATGCGCGCGTGCCGATGCACCTTGGACATTGGAGATAACCTGTGTATGTAATCTGTAGTGTGCTTTTTAGGTTACTTTATTTAAATGAGGGGCGATTGTTGTACCTTATCATACAACTTATGCATGCAGAGTACCTTTCTTGTAGGTGGTATAAGTACCTACACTTCCTAGTACTTATGTATGTAGGTACCTAGTGCGTACATATATGGAGCGGCTGAAAACTAACCAACGCACAGGGGGGATTACAGGTAATGTAGGTACTTACGTAGGTAGATACTGTAGGTAGATAATTAGGTTCAGCAGTTATCGATAATAGGTAATATTCCATCCAATAATTTTCATACCACTATATTTTTTGAACTCTCTCTCTCTCTTACAACTATCATCACCACCTCGTGCTGTTGAATTGAATGTCGCTATACTTCATCCGCCCTCCAATTGGATATTTATGGAAATGGCATGATGAACATTTCCTATAGTTCCTTTTCTCTTCTTCCTCCTCTTCCTCCTCTTCCTCCTCCTCCCTCCTCCCTCCTCCCACTACCTACTAGGTACTCCTACGATAGTGATCTCATGATATATTTATATCCACCATGGCCACTACTAATCCCCGTACCAACGATACTACCACCGATGACTCGAAGAAGTTCCCCCAGGTTCAGGGTGGAGGCAGCCTGATCCTAGCCTGGCAGATCAAGAATAAAACCGTCTTGGTCGTTGGCGGAGGAGAAGTAAGTACACCTATACCTACGCCTACACCTACACCTACACCTACATTATCCTCCAAGTCTCGGTCAGTCTGACCGTGACCTTGACCAGGTTGCTGCTGGCCGCATCCTCAACGTCCTCAACGCCGATGCCAAAGTCGTCGTGGTATGCCCTTCCTCCGGTCTGAACCCAGAAGTACGGCATCGCGTCTCCCACCAAGAGGTTATCCACCTCGACCGCTTGTTCCAGCCCTCTGACCTCGAAACCCTCCCCCCAAACCATGCGCCTCCCGACATGGTCCTCGTCGCCGTCGACGACCCCGCCGCTTCCACCCAGATCTGGAAGCTCTGCAAGCAACATCGCATCCCCGCCAACATCGCCGACGTTCCTCCTGAGTGCGACTTCTACTTCGGCAGTATTCACCGGGACGGGCCCCTTCAGATCATGGTCAGCACCAACGGCAAGGGCCCCAGGCTCGCCGCCAGCATCCGGAAGCTCATCGGAAAGCAATTGCCCCCCGGCGTTGGCAGCGCCATCGAGAGGATAGGCGTGCTACGCGCCAAGCTGCGCGAGGTCGCACCCAACCCCGAGGACGGCCCCAAAAGGATGCGCTGGATAACGAGGGTCAGCGATGCCTTCACCTGGGATGACATGTGCGGCCTGACCGACGAGGATATGGATAACCTCCTCACCTTTTACGAGCCCAATGAGGTGCCACCCCTGGATATGCTGAAAGCTATGCGGGGCGGTAGAGCACCCGAAGATGTCGATGTGTTCGATGGCTCATTTGGCTTTAGTGTCGTCGCATGAGACCAGGCGCACAATCTCTCTCTCTCACTCTCTATCATCAACCCCTTTACATCATAATCTTGCTACCACTACGTGTGATAAATCATACCATCTTGCTTAAGTCCTAAGGTGGGGACTATCAGCCTCGATATGGATACTTAAAGTACATACTCCTTTGAAAGAGAAGAGAGCAAGAGTAAGGTCACGCATGCTCGTACATGCATATTAGCTGCTATATCAGCCGTGGTGTTCCGAAAACTTTACTGTGCATTATTTGGCATCCACTACAAGGATGATAAGGCAAAATTGGTGAGTCTTATATAGCCCATCTCATGTCGAAGGCCTATACTCGATAGGAATCCAATATTCAATATTATATCTGGGGGCTTTCTTCTTTTTGGTTATGCCCTTCAATGTCTATGGTTAATAGAGTCGTAAAGTATGATAGCAGCAACATGATGAATAGTTTCGTTATTTGCAACGTGATTCTTATCAATAATACTAAGCTAAATTATTCAATGTTTATGGTTAACATACCTTGACCACACCACAAAGCCTTCTCGCTCCAGAGTCCGTCGTCATCTCCTTAGAGTTGGCAGTAATAGCAGAGCCCTAGACCCTATTGGGAGGGATATACTGAAGGGGGAAGAGTGGATGGGTTATATCTATGAGCTAATTAGGGGATGATGTTGCAAGTATTCGTACTAATTAATTTCCCTTTTCTAGGGATGAAGCAACTATGTTTGTCCCTAGGTGTATTCTGCTATTCTGTAACTAGGTGGTTCGTCACGATGGTAAGAGAGTGTTTCCACGGGCTGTGAATACAGCTTCTTTCTGGAAACGAATAACGTGGACTATCGCAACAGCGATGCCGCTCCTGTTTTGATAGTGCTACTGTCCTGCCTTGGCATCATGAAATCTGGAAATTTCTAGTTGTCTATCAAGCCTCGGACTAGCCAGACTGTTTTCCTCACTAAAGGGTAATTATGAGTCGAATACCTACCTAACCTAGACATCTTCATTCACGCACAAAGAAAGAGTAGATGTTTATAAACAACAAACTTCAGGCCATTGCATCCACATCCATACTGGAGTTGTAAATACGGTTTGGATATATCTCTTATGCCATCTCCTGGAAGAAGTCGAATGCCTCTTAGTCATGGGTTCAGCCTCCTATATACGGCTTTGGTATGGTCTGTTTATAAGGTGGATGTCATCTTTTCTCTCTCATATCTTTTTTACAGCAGACAGGACTACTTTTCTCCTGGGCAGGGTCAAAAATAGACACTTAAAAGACTCTGTTCACTTCTAAACTTAACGTCTTACTCATGATCTCTAATCGATGAGAGGAAATAGATGAGTAATCTTTACAAATCTTACAAAACCAATACTGAGAAATGCCTCCGGAAAGGAAACCGACCGGGTTGGTTGACCTAGTCATAGTAGTTCCTTGATTAAATTAAAAAAGCCTCATATAGGAGCTCACAACGAGATGGGTAGAGGGAACTAGAATACACCTACCAGAATCGGGAGACCCGACCACTCCCCCCCCCTAAAAGATTTCGGTCCGAAAATTGTCCCCGCGCAGTGAGGGAGTCGAGAGAATTAAATGCATTACCTAGCCAGCACCGAAGAGGATTTGCGTACTATAGAGTTCCCGTTACGCCTGGTCCCATCTGCCACTTCATACGCTTTAGCTGTTTGGGGCAGGTGCCTCCTACATCGAAGCAGTGTTCCTATATTACTGATTTGCACCCTCTCTGTGGGCATGTGGACGGTTTGCTACCAAATAGCGTCGCTGTCATGCAGAACGGTGCTGTCCGTCCCGGCTACCCGTATCCAAAAATCGATATTGGAATCAGGGGCCAGGTCTGTTGGGGAGTAGTACGGAGACCCCGGGATTTCCTCGTTGCCTTTGCTTTCTAGGACCTTTTTTTTTTGTGTAGAGTATCGTATTAGTAAACACGGCACTCTTGGATTTAGCAGAATATAGAAAATTGTTGGCTTGGGTGGCAAGTAAGTGATACATTGGCTTTTTCAAGGCATTTTTAGTATGTTCTAGTACTTATTATTCATATTAGTCTACAAACTTGACAGAGTCATTTATATTCTGCGTCTTTCAAGTTTTATCGTATACAAATCTATGACTATTGAGTATAGTTGCTCAACAGCGTTCTTTACCATATGGGGGGTAGTTAAGGGCCTAAGGTTGTGCCTCGTGCTCGATTCTGGTAATGTGGCCTGCTTCACATCAACTCCATATAGAAAATTTGGAAAGAAAGAAGAAAAAAACTAAGCTGTCTATTTGCCTTGACTGTAGATCGACATCGGTCCCGATAATTTGACGTTATTGGGTAGAGGGGAAATCCACGGTCAACTAGTCAAGTATTTGTGTGGATGAATAATCTTTGATATTGCTTATTAGACGCCAAACGGGCAAACGCAGTGATGGCCGTGTCCAATAAAGCCTCAAGATGCTTCCTCGGTGAGCCTTTTTTTGACGCGGCGACCTGAAAACTAGTGTAAGACCGGTTGCTAGTTTTCCTGTCTCTGCAAGAGCAGACATAATGGCCAAAGATCACCAGTATCTCGTCGCGAATAAACATACTAATACTAAACGGGGCTTGTAATACAGAGCTCCCACATCACTGTCGAGGTTTTGTTGTGTATAGCATCTAGCTCAGCCCGGCCAATTACACGAGATACTGCTATCACAATTTAGGTGGACAGCCACTTATCACCGTAATATGTATATATATATTTATATAGTCGTAGACGTGGTCCGCTCCAAGCGGACAGAGGCGTAGGAGTTTATGTTACATTGTCCATATTAAGCAAGGTGACTGGCCTGCTTGCATAATAACGCCGGGGAAGGAATCCTAGGGGCGGCGGACATCTATGATATTGATAGAAACTACACCAAGACAGACACTCCTACTCTAATTATATCAACACCCTCAACGCTAGGGGCGGAAATGTACACTATAAGTGCCCAGATTAGGTGCTTACGTGGCAGCCTAGGTCGGTGAGATACCAGCAAGTAAAAAAACAGCAATGGCTTTCCCATTTTCAGGAGAGAGGCCAGCTCTTGACTGGCAGGACGACCTGGATGCCTCTGATCTTGGCTTGTCCTTGGCATAATGACTTCATCGGCATTGTGAGCTCATATTAAAAACTACCCATGTTAACAAATCGCAAAAGCTCTTGCTAAAGATCAACACCGCCGTTGCGTACTTATTACGGATGTAGACGGGATAGTCCCAGATGCAAAGGAGCTTCGGTAATATGGACCAGAAAAAGCAAAAGGGGGGGGGGATTTCTTTGCTTTGGTTTTTTTCTTCCCTTTTCTAATGGAACGGGCGCCTCAATGTGTACTTTTCTTTTTATATTCCTAGGGTTCCCCTGTACTGAAGTGCCAATAGGAAGCTAGCCAGAGCGAACTCGGTCTGAACAAGGGGACATACGCAAATAGGTGGTGGTGTGGATAGGGGTCTGGTCACAGAACTTGTGGCTAACCATCTAGAATTTTCACATTAGAACCTTTTTGGCCCCCCCGTCTCAACCACTATATGTATATTTATTGGAAGTTACATAGTACTCTCCAGACCCCTGGTACCCCACGAGTACCCTTTGACGAGAACATGTATAACCTTGAGCTACCGCGAGAGCCTAGCACGGCCCTGGCGAGCACGAGTTATGTTTCAACCCTCCAGAACCCCCCTCCCCTCCTCCCCCCCAAGCTTCTTTATGCGAGATCCAGCGATCCCTAGGTAAAGGACAGCTCGAGGGCGCGGGTAACTGCATGCAGTGGAAACATGCCGTGGGAAATTTACGTGTGGTATCGTGTTATGCTTGCCAACGATTCATTGGCCCCGTCTCCTATCTCTCATCCTGATGCTCGACCAGATTGGCTGGTTTCGAGTGATGATATGATCGTGGTGTGTTTCGGTCATCATGGCAAGGAGAAGATTGGATATCGATGACATACCTTAACTCATGACATCCGGAAATAAAAACAAAAATAAGGCACAGGCGACGGAAAGGGCTGAAAGACAAACAACAGGGCCAGCCTGCCGAGCTGGCAATGGTGAACACAAATCCCACGTGCGGTTCGTCTGCGGGAAGCTAAGACACTGGGCTCAATTTTCATCACTGGGTAGGGCGGGAGTCTTGATATCTGTTCGCTAAGGCTCCTCGTGCGAACGAGGATCATCCGAATTGTTGGAGAGTAACACGCTCGCTCAGTATAAATCAGGACACTGATTTCCCCCTAGCATGTCTCTCGCGATATTTGCGATATTTCATCGAGACGGGTGCTGCCACAGCACACACACTCTGCAGCCGTGGAGATATTTTCTACTATGACCTGCATGGAGGAGGAGGGAGGCAGGGAGGGAGGCAGAGGTTATGCTTGTAGCTCACTAGCGATTATAAGCCCGATCTGAATGGTCTATCACTGCATCATCAGATCCTAGATCGGCGGGACCCGGCATGTAAAGGCAATCAACACACCACTAGCACGGGTGCTCTGGTCCCAGGACTCCGGTAACAGGTCCACCTGGACAATCAAGTCAAGTGTCTACCCGATCGTGAACCCCTACTAGAACGTCATTGCAACCCCGTCGAAAGGTCTAGGTAGGTCCTTCACCATCCGCCTCGACTCCCTCCCACCCCCCCCCTCTCCCCCCTGACCGGCCAGAGACATGGAGGATGCGGTTCTTCCGGGGCGCTTTGCAGGACCCATCAGCTCCGTTGTCGTCCTTCTGTGGTGTAGTAGCTAGCAGTTGTTTGGAAATACCATAGACACGATCCCGTCGGAACCAGTTCATACGATTACCCGCTTCCTAGTAACGGCTGGGTGCATAATCTCATAGGTAATTTCTTCATCGAAGGTCATCGTGCGTTGTTTCTTAACTCCAACGTCACCACGAGATATCCTCAACCCGCTATAGGTAGTGGCTTGCTCTTCAAACAGGAGGCTAAGCGAGGAGGGGGGGGGGGAGCCCATATCCTTTTCGTGAGCCTTATAAAGTATTGTTGTTCAAGCTCGCTATGTTGAACTTTTTAGTCATCTGCTACCGATCATTGCTAAGCTGCTCGACATTGCGAATCTTACCTCATTTTATAGCCTCCTCCCATGATACCCCTATTAGTGTCTTTCTTCCTTCTGACTCCGATGTCGTTCTAGATACTTCACTGCGATCTAGGAAGAAATCTGACGATGCACAAGACTCGTCCCAGAATCAACCCAACCCTAAGCTTGTCGGTTGGTGACACGGCAGGGCACGCACGTCTGTTTTACGGGCGTAAATCTGGGTGAGCGTCGGAGTACGCGCACTGCTGCAGGATCGAGGGACAAACCGAGATGAGGTACTCAGAACGGATGGCTGCCTCTGGTTGCATGTCCCACGTACCAAATAAACCGACACTTTGCTATTCATCCGAAGCATGGAGCTGATAAGGATGAGAAAAATGGCACCCGATATCATCATGAGGTATCATAGAATAGAGAAGATGCCACCGTCGATTTTCACTAAGCGCTAAATCTACTGAAGGCGACATGAACATAAATATAAACATACTAAATATATATACCTATATCGCTATATCAAACGGATGAACAACAAGATAATCGACTTGTTATCATCACTAGTAGAGAGCTCTTGGTCTCAGTGAATCCTTTTGTGTGCAGTATTATATATCAGGGTATCACGATGGCCGTGCCGAGCTGCCATTGCTATAGATGACGACTAGTCCGATTCTTATGCGGTATTCTATGAATACTTTGGGATTTGCTCCATTTGAATACCAGACATACAACTAGGACCTGTTTACAAAGACCATTCATCAAAAAAACGACCTGGCTGAGGTATCAATGGTTACTCATCTGAGCCTCATCATGGGTTCCTTGTGGCTTGGAACACCACGTTCAGCAAGTTGTGAGAAAAGAAAAGAAAAAAACGTGGAGCAACGATGACTTAGGTACCGCGTTTCAGTAAAGATACTGCAAGGGCTCGAGACAATCAATAAGATTTGGGTATTCACAAGCCTTGGCTCTGTCATCCAAAGAGTGTAGCTCAAGTTTGGGGGGGTGGGCGGCAAGGACGAGCCGTCCAAATGTCCGGATAGATCTTTATGAACGCTTTTACACTTCATGATCGGTCACACAGCCAGGAGCCCAGACGAAGGGTTAAGGGGATTGCCTATTCGAGAGAGGAGATTTACCAAGCGAGTAGAACAGTCACACAGGAGGATGGTCCCAAGGGGCCGGACATGGAGACCGGCTACGCGCAGACGTTGCGAATCATGAAGAACATCGCCTCGCTAGGCTAACAGCAATCGAAAAAAAAATGATTCCGTAATTGACGATGGGATCTCCAGTCTGATGGGTGCCTCCTCACCGCCGGCCAATGACAGGAAGGACACATTTCCCAGCTGATCCTGGAATCGCTGCTGTGCTCGTGGTACAGCATGAAGTATGGATGGGGTGATGCCGCATGTTCCCAAGCGCCGGGATCGAAGCCCCCCCCCTCTCTCTCTCCCTCCCCTTCCTAAACCCCCCATGCTTGCTCCCTTTCCCCTCTACATGGGGAAGGGAGGGCGCGAGATCTGAGAAGAGAAAATATCTCCGTGCATGATCTCAGCGCATCTAAGCGTGTTTCCTCGTTTCCCGTTACTCTTCTTAGCCAAACTCGGCGCTGACGATTAATGAATGTCGTGTCTCCAGGTGTAGCCCCAGATTAGTCCTGCATCCCATGGTGATGGGGATGTAACGTTGGGATGAGAGGAGGAGGAGGAGTGGATGCCAGCGGACATCCTCCCAGGGGCAACAACAAATCCATCTCACCAGGTTGCAGGACAAACGTTGCTCCCTGTACTGCACATGCTAGTTACAACTTGGCGTAGTGTAAGTAACCATAGGTTTATTAACCTTGACCTCCTAGGTAGAGAGGGAGAGAGTAGGTAGAAAAAAAAAGGAAACAGACAAAAAAAAGAAAAAACCGCATAAGTACAGAACAAGAAAATATTAAAAGAAGGGGAAAAAAAAGAAAAGAGAAGCTGTAAGAGGGCATCTTTTTGGAGTGCCGAGAGGAAGATCATCCAGGGCCTCCCCCCCTGGTCGGCTAAATAACCTCTGAAACCATGCCACCACTAAATCGATCTCTGCTCGGCCTGAGCCGACTGGTCCTCGTCGATGTGGCTGCGTCAGGCTATCACAAGTGTATGCGGTTATGTATGTAGGTGCTAAAACTAGTACGGATTATATCGTACAGTAGGTATTATGATGTGACCTGTGTACATAACCTAGAGTGTACGTACATGAGTAAAAGAAAAAGAAAAGGGACGCCCGGTTTTCTGTAGAGAGTTTAGCTTCGTTCCTTTCTTTTTCTTTAATGTTCTCTTTTTTTTTTCTTCTCACACTCCCTTTCTTCTCATCTTTCCTTTTCTTTCCCTCTTATACTAACCTACCTTAGCTTTGTTCCGGTTCGAAGATTTCACCGACTACGGTGCCTGGTGAAATAGGTAACATATGTCTTTCGCGAATGAATACGACTGACTCTACTGCAGGCACTCGCTAGAAAATATAGGAGCTAGTGTCAGCTCGGGGAAATAGAACCTCTCTGCGAGATCTACTCGCTTAAAGTAACACGCCCAGGACAGCGTAGGGTCTACTAGGAAGAGTTGAGAGCAGACCGCTTGTGATAGTTCGTCTTGCTACTAACTATGAATCGATGGTGTCGCTCTCATATGCTATCGAGGGCGACCATGGAGTGCTTTTTGCTTTTTTTCGTTTTGGTTTGTTTTTTTGGTAGTGATAGCATGTTCACGATCATATCAGAAAGGCCCCCCATATGAATTTCGATGGAGGAGATCAGGGCCTACGATCATGAGAGTTACTGGAGATCAGTGAGGCCGTATTAGCTAACTAGTACCGATCCTAAGCTAAGATTGAAGAGAAGTTCATGAGGTCCGTCCGTCCCAAGGGGGCGGGACGTGTCACTAGGATTAACATCGCGAATCTGCGACACGCCTTGTCCTGATGACAAGGTGCAGCCTTGAGGGCCGAGTCATGTCCCTGTTCCTGACCTTCCCCCCCTCCCCCTGGAAACCGGGCTCTACTCCTTCGTCCAGACGGTTGGCTGGAAAAGAACCCCCGGGACTTATTATGATTATTACGTACTTACATACATAACCTACCTGGGTAGATAGAATGCCAGCATACACACGCAGGCCCGCGGCCCAGCAGTCTTTCCTTGTGTCCGGGATTCAAGGACCCGGCTGAGCGTTCCTCCCCAGGAGGTGTGTAACGAAGGGGATCTCAGTCTCTAGACAACAAGCTGGACATTACACCTTAAACGCACCGTCGAGCGTCCTCTGCGTGTGACGAGAACTTTGCAAGCGAGGTCCCGAAAGTACTCGTACCGCCAGCGCCTTGGCAGACTGAATACCCGAATATAGATATTACCTAGGTGCTCACTTGCTTTTGGCGCCTTTGCCATCATCATCTCCCTCTTGACGACCCACTGGTGTCCAGTGTGGGGATCACATCATATCATCAACAAGCTCCTGTCCGACACTACATTACGCATAACCCATCATTAGTTGAACGTCTTCCCTCGTAGGCTGTCCGGCCCGGCGGCGGCCGGCCTCTCTAGCATCTTAATTGTCGCTTCTATTATTATAGCGTTCCATGTACGGCCGTAGGTACAATTGGGAAATGCGTGTAACTATCCAAGTTTGTGGATATCTCCCACATAACGGATGAGGCCCGCGGAAATGTTACGAGACCCCCATACCTTAAGAGGTAAACCGCGTTGGTAACATGGCGGAGTGCTAGGTAGTGTTTGCAGCTACTCTAGGAAGTCTAGAAAGATGTCAAAAGGACGACAATGCGCTAAGCTACCATCTCAGCCCCGGAATTGTCATCCCATCGCGGCCTTCCTGGTTAGGTTCAGATCACTTATTATTAGCCTACGTCCCTAGGTAGTCTGCCAAACAGGAGCTACGCTTCGTAACATCATGTATCAGGACAACCTGTGACAGGGTCCCCCGCCGCCGCCAAGGGCGATCACGGCACAAAGTCCATCTAAGACTCATCTAGTAGGGCTCGGTCGCGTCGCCCTGACTATTGTATCTTGTACATGTACATATATCCCTTACATTGTGGCATGACGATCTAATCACCTCTAGATTGGATCACCCAGTAGCTACAATGCCCCCTCGCCATACCTACCAACCTTACCCATATGGAAGTTGACAAGCTACGTAACTGGATATCGACAATAGTGTCTAATAGCGATGTCAGGGTCGTTTAAAGAACGGCGACTACTACGAAAGGACCCTCGGTGGCGTGTACCCTTTACCTTGCCAGTCTAGATACTATCCAAACACATTGTAGGATGGAACGAACTATATTGCCATTAATAGAGTCCTATAGGAAACTCTAATGCCACTCACCATCTTTTTTTCCTTTTCGGTCTGGGTTGTTGACAGTGGCTCGCAGACGTACTCATAAACCGTCGAAAAGCATGTGGCCACCATTAGTGCTAGCTCGAGGCAGCATTCACCCTTCCTTTGCAGTAACGCTAGGTTTGGTGGAATGTAGGTATTATTGAATTGACTCTCTACAATGTGTTGTCCGTACCAGTGCCATACTATCTGGTTGATTCCTTACAGGCCGGATTATTTTGGCTTGAGCCAACCTATTCTTTCTTATATCAACCTAGATTGTAGTATTGTATCTGCCTACCTAACCTAGACCTAGACCTGGACCTGCTGGACCTGGCTACATAGGATGATGAACCTGTAGTAAGTAGCAACATTGAAGTGAACAAAATAATCTGAACATCTCGCTTGCTTCATCGAAACTCATAGTTAAACTTCTAAACGGGCATAACGCTCTCAAACCCTAATATACCGCCTACAACTCGATACGAAAATGGCATTCGTTTTATTGTCTTGATCATTAATCTTCATCTATAAAAAGGTCTTACTCCAAGATGGATCGTCGGAAAAGATATTGGTTGAATAGTAATCCGTCAGCTAAGGATTCCTATTGTTTATGTGCCAGCCACCTTTCGATCATAGTATGTACACTCTTTTTTCCCCATCCCCTTCCCCATCCCCATCTCCTTCCCCTTCCCTAGTAACCGCCCCAGTTGCCCGAATCCGTAGAAGAAGTGTCAATGACATTCCAGCAACCGGAAATGCATGAGAACGCCACGATCTCTGATGTCAAAGATCAAGGAGGCAATGATCGTGGCTATCGTCTTGGCAAGGCCAAGACCGGGAGTCGAGTTAGAGAACGACAAAAACATCTGCGTCGTCATCATTAGCGACGCCCTCTGCTGGTTTTATCAATGATCTCCCATTTCACCCAGTTGCCAGACCGACTTTGGGGTTCGCAGGCGGCTGATGCCGTTGTCCCAATTCCGGCCTGCTCTACACTAGGGTAGGTAGGTATGTATTATTTTATTTTTATTCTATTTAATTTCATTTCATTTTTCTGCGGTCTACCCAGATGGGATGAGCAAATCTCGCCGAGTGGCACATATTTGAATGCTAGTGCCACCGAGTGTATCAAGCACACACATACACACACTCTCTCTATGTATGTGTGAGAGTTAGAGAGAGTGAGAGAGTGAGAGAGTGAGAGAGTGAGAGAGGACGCCGAGGAGATGGAAGATATGGACATTAGGGCCACGAGCGTAATAGTTATTCTACATGCCTAAGGTACTTTACTTATACCTTACTTACATGCACATACACGCACGCATATACATACGTACATACTTACTTACTTTTACTTATACACAAACCCACTACGCATACATGTATAATACAAGGCATACCTATATGTGTATGTACACTACACACATGATATACATATACATACCTACCTATAGTACACTCATCATACTCATGGAGGTACGCACATACTTTTACCTGCATACATGCATGCATATAGGTACGTACATGCGTACATACCTCCATACCACCTACATGCGTACCCAACCTACCACACAGCCATCCCTGGTCATTCTACCCACCTCACCTCTACCTAGTCGGCAGGGTTGTTTGAGATGGCTGCCATCGCCCCTCCATTGGCTTTTGCAGATCGTCCAATAGATGCTTCAGCTAGGTTAGCTTCATGGCGAACCAATAGTATGCCCGGTCTTCTTTTTTTTTTGTGCCCTTTTCTTTCATCAACTACTACTACGGCAACTCACGCGCCTCCCCCCCATCCCCTCCTCCTATAGTTATTACCATAGTCGCCTTAGTCCCATTCTTTCCAAGCCCTCTCGGATCTCCCCAGATCTACCTGCTGCTAGGTAAGATGGGAAGCACGGGTCACTCCACCCCCTGTACATACCTATGTATCCTCGTGTCGGGGATTCAGGCATTTACTCTACGGGTCACCGGACGATTGCTGCTGGCGCGGCGCGTATGATATTATTCAGTGGTAGTGGTGGTGTCCATAATAAACAATAATGACGGTTATGATGGTGGTGATGGCGGTGGTGATGGTGGTGATGGTGGTGATTATTTGTTACTGTTATTGTTGCCAACCCCCAAACCCTGTCAGTCTACCTACTCTGTATCCTCAAATCCTGCTCGATGCTGGCTTACACCGATTTCCACGCCAGATCGCTCACAAATCTAAGATCAGATAGAGAGATATCTCTATACCCAAATATACGTAGTACACTGATGCGTACTCTAACCTAGTACTATGCACCGTCTACCCGTACCTCCCTCTCTCCCTCTCCCTCCCTGCCTAGTACCTATTTACCTACCTACCTACCTACCTACTTACCTTACCTGCCTTGCCTATCTTACCTACCTACCCTAAACCTGGACCTCTTTTGGCTAGTCCCGTCAGCTAGTCTCTCGACTTATATCACGTCGTGCAGTTAGGTTAGTAGTTTACTCTCACTTACACACGGGAATCTCGCTCTATTCTATGTACACCCTCCTCGCCTCCCTACCCTGAAGTTGTGTAAGTCCAACCATCCTTGTCTTGCCCTTCCCAATCGCTCATTGCTCTTTTTGTCTGTGTTCCTCCGCCTCTTCCCTCCCTGCTTTCTCCTACGAGACTGCGAGATGACCACTGTCGACCGTGGAGAGGAACCCAAGTGATCTTCCCTATGCCGGCCCCATCCCTTTCGACCCACTCCATCCCGTTGAATGTGGGGATGGATAGGTAGCTTATTGACAGTGTATATCTGGCTCTAGGAGGTATAACGTATAACCCGTCTCCTTCCTGATCGTAGATACCCTTGCATGATTTGCAGGTCCTTTAAGACATTGAAATCTCGCATTTCAACGGCCAGCATCCCTGCCGGTCGTTGTTGTCTCCACCGCTAGCTATACTTTACCTCACCATCAGGGCCAGGGCCGGCGTTATCATCATCATTGCCGTATGCCCAAAAACAGCCGTTCGACTTGGTTCTATACACTCCCCCATTCCGCGTAACAAAATATCGGGGAATAAGTCAATAGAAAGAAGCAATAACCTAACCTAGAGGCTCTTCTCCTAGCGGGCATGTGGAGAACAGAATACGGCCGCCATCTCCGTACGTGATCTTCAGAGGGGAAGTCCTAAACGAAGCGGAGAAGGAAAGAGAGGAGGCTTGGGATAAATGACCGAGAAGCAAAAAGGTACATCGATAGTAGATAACTTGTGTAATGTATGGTCTCGACCGGCCACAGTTACAGGATTCTTAAACTACCGCCCCATTACTTTTACAAGCCTCACCACCTCTATCCGATCCGAGCAAATGTCTCTCGTTCCTACTCCTTCTAACCCCTTTATCTTTTCCCATCTCCTTCGAAGAATTCTTTCAGTTCTGTCCCAGCTTGAGGAACAACGTCTCACTCACATCTGAGAAACAGAAGTAGCCCTGGCATTGCCTCCTTCGTTTGCCCACAGTTCACCTGGCAATCGCCGCAGCAGTCTCTTTGGCCCGTTTACATCGTTTCGTTGTTGGCAGTCCGTGGTCCCTTCTTTTATTTTCTGGTTCACCTACGACACGAACCACGCGAACCTCACGGATACCCGCCTTTACCTGATTGCCGTGCTTCCAACTCACCTTCATGCGAACAGGTTCGGGCTACCTGCATACGAGCGAACTGGATCTCCGCTATCAATCAAAGAATTACCTCGCTGGGTTGTTTCTATGCAAGTAAGTATGGAGTATCCCTTTATTACCGGCTCCGCCATGTCATATATCATTTCCCGGCCGCAAGCTCCCAGGTTACATAGGAACCGCTACTAGTTTCTTACGAACAGCTACGACCCTATTCCGCAGCTTTCTTCGCTGCTATAGAAAATTGCCTCATCGAACTAACCAAGGACTAGACTTGCAAATAATTTACACTCCTAATTCACTATTGAGCGGGGAAGAGGTTTTGGGACGCTTCAACTTTCCGAGACCGACTCAGACTCAGTTTGTTGGTTGTTAGCCCCGACCAATGAACATCTCTGAGTTGTTCTCTACACCTGCGGACATAACTGTCAAACACTTCAGACCTACTGGAAGAAAGAAGGCTCATCCTATTAATCTGGCCCTCCGATCAGTTGTAGTAGCCTGCGGTTTCTGATCAGCTTGTTGAAGTCAGTCATAAACGGCTCTCTGACATTAACTTGTTTTGATACCCGTGGCCTTCCAACCACCCTTGGGAACGCCTATCGACAACTTGAAGGACAATTGTTTCACCTGTAGCTTTAGCGGAAAAGCTAAGAAGGAAAGGGGGATAGGAAAAAGAAAAGAGAAGACTGGACACTATTCGATAGCCTCGATTGCGTATAAGACAACCAGAGAGTGCGGTGTGGGAGAAGAAGAAAAAAAAGGTACGGACAACTAGGAGAAAATAGTCTCTTTTCCCGCATCCCTCCCTCCTCTCTCATAGAAAAGCCCTTCCATAGGTAATATCCCTCACAACTCACGGTATCCTGACTTGTCTATAACGCAGCTCCCGAAACAGGTCTTCGTCCGTTGGTCCTATTTGGAACAAACCCCTCCCAGAATCTCAGAGTTTCCCAGGAACAGACAGATTAATGTCTACCTCTGTCAAGTTTGATTATCCACCTTACAAACTATTCGAGGTGAGTCAATAACCTTGGAAGCTTTTCAACCCGATTCTTCTGCTCTGGCGTGTCGCGAAGAACACTGATGGATATGGTAGCCTCATTATCACCCGCAGAGGCCAATAATTGTCGACGCAGACGCGCTCGAGTCTCCCGAGACGGTGACGCTCAGATACGAGGAAGAGGCAGCGGCGAGAGCGAACGGCGGAGACCTTCGTGGGGACTCCCCGCCTGGTCTCCTGTCTATGCCTGCGTATTCCAAAGCGCAACCGCCCCAAATGCACGGTAAGTGTTGTATCTATCGCCCTCGCCTTCATGGGCAGGAAGGGGGGGGGGTATGGAGCAGTGCCAGCGCCCTCCCCCGATCGCAGTCTTGTCATAGTACGGAATAACTAATGCTCTCTGGTCCTGTCCAGCGTTTGACTCGTCGAGGCCGTACCAAGATCCTCAGTATCAATATTCGGCACAACACTTTGCGGCGCAGCAGTCTGAGAATGCGCAACTCAACCAGATGGCCTTCGCGGCCAACAACCCGGCAGACCCGTACATGGTGCCGACAGTATTATCGTGCCAGCCGACGAACGGCGGGCCAGGAACAAAGGTTGGGATCAGAATATCAGCGCCGTACGACCTGATAGCAGTCACGAGCCATTTCTACCTGGCCTTTGGATCCCACAAAAGCGCTGCCCACGCTATTCGCGATGCAAGTGATAGCAGTGGACTCGGGTACGCTGTCAGCGGAGAGGCACCACAGCTCGAAGACACGAGGAGCGATGGGAACAACGTGCCTTTATCACTCCTGATCGAAAGTCCAGACGGACAATCCCTGGCCAGCATTAATGTTGGCACGTTCACTTATCATAACACTCAGGTCGGGGCGGCTGAGGGCCCACATGAGACCATCACGCGGAGGGCCGAGTCCAAGTCACCTGAACATCGGGCACAAAGCCCTCCTAAGCAAGATCCCGTCCAGATCGATGATACTCCTACAAATACTTACGGCTATGCTCCGACCGCCCATCAAGCCGTCGCCTCAAGCTATGACACCAACTATACCAACACTAACAGCATGATCGGCCCATATCACCGCTCCTCGTACGGGGCCGACTACCCTCGGCCGCCGCCCCTGTTGAAAGCACCCTCGTGGAGTCCCTACGGCTCGTCCCTGGGAAGTTCACGAAGTCCCAGCGCGATCAACCATACCACAATAACCCGTCCCAGCATCACAACCCTGCCGATGCCAGCATCAAGCGCACCCCAGCTCATCCGAACCAGCACACTGCAGACTTCGGGGTCTTCGAACGGCGGACAGCTAAATCCGTACGCATTTCACTCGACAAAGGCGGTCCTCAAGATAAATGGTGATCTGGAGTCGATGGCAAGCAACTGGACGCAGGAGGAATGGGACAACCGCAGACGGATAGTCATGTTCAACAAGAAGCAACAGGGATCAACCCTCTCGACGACTTTCAAGCCCGTGACGGTCAGTGAGCGGCCACCAAACAGCATATGCATCAGTTGCATATATTGGCGGGAGAAGGGCGAGTGCTACGTAACCAGCGTCGACACCATCTCCCTGCTGGAGCAGCTCGTTGCAGCACCCGCGAGATTCACGGTGGAGGAAAAGAACCGCATCCGGCGCAATCTCGAGGGCTTCCGACCTCTGACAGTCAGCAAGGCCAAGGCGGATAGCGAGGAGTTCTTTAAGATCATCATGGCGTTCCCGAACCCGAAGCCGCGGAACATCGAGAAGGATGTCAAGGTGTTCCCCTGGAAGATATTAGGCCCCGCGCTCAAGAAGATCATTTCTAAATATGTGAGTTTAGCACTCTAAGCCCTTTGCCTTTAATTTTCTGTATCTTCTCTATAATTCCCTGGTCTTTTCCCCTCGTCCTTTATTGAGGATATTACCTACTAGGGGGGCTACCACGTTACGCTCACCTAAATATCTTTATTATACGCGGTTCAAGATACAGATAACTAACATCCATCACAGTCTGCTACTCCTTCATCCACGCTACCCCCAGGCCCAGGGGCAGCGCTCCTTACACCCGTCAGCAGTACGAGCCCAGGATTATACGGTCCACCTCACACGCCAACAGTGTCCGACAGTCCCTACTCACACCATGACTCGCACACGATGGCTTCCCCGCGCTCTCTGGCAGGCGTACCGCCGGCCTGGTCAACATATTCCGGCCGGACACTGTCGCCAGGGCTCAAATCCCATTCTCCTCAGACAGGCACGGGAATCAGAATCCCCAGCATCCCTTCCTACGGGGCCCAGACCGACAGCAGACACCACTCAGGGCACAACTACGACCTCGCGTCACACGGGCAGCGCTGGGACGCCACGGTGACAAATGGCTACGGCGACACATCTACAGCGCCTGCCTACACGAGCCACCATCACCAGAGTCATGTGTACGGGACGAGTGCATATGGCAATGGTGGTCACCGGGAGTAAACCGGGCGGCGGCCCTGACCCTGTCGCTCAGATGAAGTACACAGATCCCCTCCCCCCCCCTTTTTTTTTTTCTCTCTCACAACACGGGCGTTTTCTCGACCACCCGCGCATGATGATGGATGATGAAATTAGATCACGATAAAAAAAAAGGCGAAGACTTGGACCTCTCTTTGTTGTTGTTTTTTACGCCCCCAAATTCACCTCCACCAATGATAGAAAGAAGAAATCTCATCCCTCAATCTTCTCCTGCATCCACCAAAACCCGCCCCTCGGTCGTTTCAACTGTTTTTGTTTTCTTGGCCTCCTCAAAACGAAACAGGCGATCGAGGCGCAATCCACACGCGCATGCATATGTGGTGGCGGCCCTGCCAATCCGGGGAACTTTTTTTTTCTCCCTCTTCCTCTTTTTTTCATGAGCTGCTTGTGCGGTTCATGATAATTGATGGGGGTCACGGCACGGCAGGTATACAAGTCACAGGAGGCGGCGCGGATCTGCGCTAGGATGTCATTGTCAAAGAGTGCCTAAATTAAGTGGTGGTGGGGAAGACGGTTGATTGGCTGGTTGGTCGACGATGTTGCCATTATAGTCCGTCCGGGTATAACATGAAAAGGGGGGCGGACATCATCATCCAGTATAGCGACAGACACAAGAGGGAGAGAGAAGGGGTGCGTGCGTGTGGGCCACGGGTTGAACTTCGATTTAAAGGAACCGAAAGGTCAGCTGCGTGACCCCCTTTCAGCCAATCACGACTATTCCCACGACTCCATCTTCTCTTCTGTCGATAGCTTCCCTTTTACCCCCCCCTGATTTGGTTCGGCCCCCATCATCATTATCATCACCACCACCACCACTACCTTACACGGGAATATTAGACTTATTCGACTATGAGGCGCACTTTGACACGACAACCTCGCCTGCTGCTTCGTGTCAGAAATTCACTTTCTTTTTTTTTCTTTCTTTTTGTTATGTTTTAGTATTTCTTCATCATCATCAACTTACCTACCTACTTTTACCCCCCCCCCCCCCCCCTTGTACTTCCTCGCCGTAACCACAAGAGGGTCCCCATGTGTGGAACTCCGGCTGGTCTAGACTTGGTCACAAGCACATCGTCTCCTTGCATCCATGTCAGTAGACCGACCGCGACCAGCTCTGCCTATTTACCTACACTACATACATGTGTGCAAAAAAAAAAAAAAAACTCACATGTAATGCATGTCTGGTCTAATCTGGTCCGCCGGGTGCGTGCCGCAACCGCTTGCATGATGCAGATGATCTGCGTCACCCTACCCTACTCTACTCTTCACTAGGTAGGTACTCTACAACTACCTATTGTCTCTTTTTCTTGCCCACACACACACACATACACACACACCTACCTACGGCCCTCCCTCCGAGTGCTCCTAGCCTCCGGGTACAAAGTTAGTCATCGAGAGACTTATTTCGACGTTCAGGCACACCCACCTCTACCCGCACGCACACACACGCACACACACACACACTCCCTCTCTCTCGGGTCATCATATTCTGAGGGGGGAGTGGGACTGCTGAACTCGAGGGCCGGGACTACCTAGTAGGTAGGTAGATAACCTACCTACCTTACCTTCTCAACCCACCAACCAACCGCCAAGCTCATCTCTCATCCTCTCATCCAGCACAATACGGGAATATGGATCCCCTTAGATCCATCGACAAATCTTCCTAGTGGACGGGATGATTCACAGATAGACATGCACGGCGCGCACCCGCCCACACACACACATCTCGCTTGTCAGCAGAACACGGGCAGCCAGGGGACTAGGTACCTACCTACTTACTTACTTACGCGCAAAAAGGTTGGGCTGAGTCTCGTACACCATCTCCTTTCTCTCTGCCCTTCTGGTGTGCAAAACGGGTAGGCAGAGTGGGCCCGACCTGTAACGAGTAGTAGTAGTAGTAGTAGTGTACTATAGTGTGGTGTGGTGTGGTGTGGTGTCTGTCTGTCTGTCTGCTATATTTCGACCATTCATGACCCGGAACCTCACCGAAAAGGCAACACGAATGAGTAGGGAAGATGTGAAAGCCCCTCGGGGAAAGGGGAATCCTCCATTTTTCGCGGGTAGTCGGGTGACGGGACTGGTTACGGGGTTATGATGGTACGAACGACGACACTTCGGGCGCTACGAACGTTCAACTAGCTACCTGATGTCGTTGATCCTACCATTGCCCCCCTTTGCCCCTTTCCTAGTTCTTCTTCTTCTTCTTCTCCTTTTTCCCCGTCTGCGTGCTGCTAGTGGTGGCATAGGTAACTTAGATGGCTTCCCTCCCCTCCCCTCCCCCGCTCCCCTGACACTTAACTACCTACATTTCTACCAATATCAATGTATTACATAAACTTGGTTTTTCTCATTTCTATTTTTTTTTTGTTTTTGTTTTTCTTAGATCGGATGGGGGTCTATTTCTTCTGTGGGTTGGCTCTTATTTGGAATGACTTCTCTTTTTTTTTTAATTCTCTTTCTTTCTCTTCCTTTTCTCTCTCTCCTTATTCTTCTTCTAACATTGATATGGGAGTTTTGAATTAGGGAGGGCGAACGCAATCGGGTCTAGATAGGCAGGGATGGGTCGGTAACTGGGTTTAGGGCTTCTTTTTTTTTTCCTTTTTTTTTCTCTTTTTCAACTTTGTTGGTTTGGACTTTTTTTTGGAAATACAATGGTCTCGAAAGAACAAGATATGCACGATTACCAGACATGTAACCATTTTCTTTATTAGGGGGGAAGGGAGTGGACGGAATTTTCGATGGGAATCGCGATTCAGGCTTAGGGGTGATTTGTTCAGTTGAACTCAGCCAAAGGGGGGCTTCAGGAATTTAGCATAGCATTATACCCTTCATCTTCTTTTACATCTACCTACTTAGTCTCACACACTTACACACTTACACACACACACGCTGGCCTTTTCTTCCCACACCTCACTAGTTCTTTCTTAAAACCTTTTTTTGTCACTCAAACCTCGTTTTCCTATTAACATCTCAGAGAGGGGAAGAGGGAGGAAAAATTCAATCAAAAGATGAAAAGAAGACAACTAGTTTTGAGAAGGGAAGAGGGGGGGTTGTCACTGGTGTTATACCTGATTTCGGTTAGGTTGTCTATCTATTACAGGTAAAGGGTGTGAACTGAGATACTACTTATTATTGCTGGCTAATTAGCTACCGGTACCGTTAGACAAAAAGGGAAGGAAGGGAAGGCTTTAAACCTTTATTTTTATTTTTTCGAGATGAGAAGAGATGATATGGTTACCTATGTATGGTTTTTTGTATGGGCGGATGAGAGGAGTTCGACGGTTTTCTTACGTATGGAAGATTTCTTTTTGATAGCCACACCCAAATTTGAGGAGGATAATTTGGTAATTTAGAAGAATATTACCCTTATCTTTCTCTTTGAAAAAATACACCTATAGAGTTGCGAGATACGTCCTGAAAGAAGAAAAAAAAGACCCGAATACGAACCTACTAGGAGGGTAAATGAGGGTTTAAAGGTCGAATATGTAGAAACATAGTGCCTTAGGGCATGGAGGTAGCTAAAGTTACAACGAAGAAAGTAATAGGCTATATATTTTATAAAGAGCACACCTCTTCCGCATCTATTCTACAGCTCAGGGCAACTATCTGTGTAAACCGGGAACACCTCGCTGCAGACCAGGGATAATTAGGCACTTATCGTAGGATACTTGTGCCTTGCTTCGTCTCGTGAGAGGATTTATATATATACCCACATGAGTACACCAGTACTTTCCTTCTCAGTATCACACAGGCCTGGAAAGAAATCATATAGGTATATATTATGTAGTCGAACAATCCCCAATGCATACAATTGTGTGACCCCTCCTTACCTAGGAAAATCCCAAAGTTGGCTACATGCTCATCTAACCTAAGTCAATCGATCGTCAAACTCCCGGGGATACAGAGTGAAACCAAGACAATGGGGTCCGTTTTCATTATGTTCCGTCATTTACAGACCTACCTACCTACCTAGCCACCTGGTGTTAATAGCCAACATACTTTTTGATTCATGTAACTAAGCTTTACACTAGAAACGACTGGAACGCGCGGCTTCAGTAGGTACAGACGGAACAACCCTGGGTTAGGTTGGGTGAAAGGAGACAGACAGGTCGAGACGGGTCGAGTCGAGACGCTCACGTTTCAGGTACGCTGTTGCGTCTTTACGGAGATGCTTTGGACTGGCCCATGACGAGCAATGGGTGTGCTGTGTTGAGTGCGTTTTGGTTCCCGTTGTCAACTTACGTAGTGTAGCTGGTCCCTGCTTGCATACGCCCTGAGCTGAGCCATTTCCCCTTTTCGAATACTAAGAACGAGTAAATGACGAAGTTTCTCGAACCAATCATAGTATCACGTATACATCAGACTGGTACATCATGTAGCATAACTCAATCTAGTAAGGCAGGTAAAATGATCTTTAAAAATTCAGCAATACTGATGCTAATGTATATGTGTACGCTCCGAATAAAAAAATGTATGTCATATATATGTACAAGCTCCCAATATTCAACACATCCTCTGTCTATGCTTAGTTCATGAAAGCTTCTTTTATCTTATCTCATCTGACTGAGTTGACTAGGTAGTGACACGTTATGTTCATCAATCAAACGTGCGTCGCGAAACCGAGCGAGTTGTTGCCGCCGTTAAAAGCGACAAAATTGCTCTTAAAGAATATATCCCCGTAAACAGAGAGCCCAGCGGTCGTGGCCTGGAGACCTCCAAAGCAATCTAGAAAGTGAATATTAGTATATGTATAAACAGACTCATAGTGTAAGAGTAACTTACTCTGATCATCAACGGCGGTAAAGTTGATATCAGCCCCCTTGACAGTAGCCATTGTACCACCAACGTCCAATTGGAGATCGGGCATTTGGGTGCTGCAAGGGAACGTAATACCTCCTTGGTTTGGATCGTCAACAGCACCGTCTACCTGGGAATAGTAACCCTGGACGACGGCGGGGTCAGCCAAGAGCAGGGTGGTACCAGTGTCCGCAATGGCCTGGTTACCAGCAGTGCCCTGCTGCGTAGCGCCGCCATTAACTGCAAACTTCTCACTCGTGAACTGCCAGAAGCCCTGGGTTGTGTTGACCGGGACCCAGGTCATCGCTCCAGTGAACTTGGATGTGTCAACGCGGCCAAACTCGTACGCACCAACGGCTTGGGCACGGAGGTCAGCAGTGAAGAGAGGCTCGGCAAGAGACGACATAACATTGTCGAAGAAGGTCTTTTGCTGGGCTGGCTGTACAGTGTTGAGCTTGCTAAAGGCAAGCCCGAGCAAACCGTTGTTGGAAGTATCCTGAACGAACGACTTGGATACAGCTGTGGCCATTTCGACAGCTTGGGCAGTCACAGTAGCGCCACCAACATCGACTACATCGGTGCCGACGTTACCAGCTGCACCAGATCCATCGCCATACGAGATTTCAAACGATGCACCTTGCATAAGAGCGAATGTTTTCGACGCCGTAGGGTCGTAGACTTGATGACCATTCGTCGCCGCAGTACTCAACTGAGAGTTGAAAACCCAGAGATCGGAAGAGCCCGAATCAAAGTCAAGGTTCAAGGTTTGGCCACCGATGTTGACAGGAGACAAATATTCGACATCATTGGCTTCTGGGGTTGTGGTGACGAGTCCTGTGGAAGATCCGTTGGCGGCGGCAGTAGTAGCACCACCGGCAGTAGCACCGGCGGCAGCACCAGCACCAGCACCGGCGCCGGCAGCAGCACCTCCATTCTTCCGGCCCTTTCCTTTTCTTCTCTTATTTAGGCCCTCCTCTCTTTTCGTAATCATTTCATTCTGGCCCGCAACAACGTTCGTGAGAGATGCCGGAATAGGCATGCGGTATTTCCGAAGCGTCTTCAACAATGCTCGAGGTCCATTTCGGCCAGTAAAGCTCGGGTTGGCGACTCGTTCGACCTTGTAAACACCACGTTTCTGAATTTGTGCCGGGGAGGCAGACACCAGGGCTAACAAGCCCAGGAGGAAGAGGAAATTTGTGAAGGAATGCATTCTCCCACCGTCACTAAGGATACTGGGTATGACAAGCCTACCACTCCAGGTGGTGGAAAAGAATGGATATAGAAAGAAACAAATGTATCAAAAGGTTCTTGCCCGTAGGGTGGATCGACCACCTATCGAGGTAACGAAAGATGTACAGAGAAGGGAAGTAACGTGGTGAGGGAGAAGGTAATGGAGAAAGGAAAAGAACAAAAACAGAAACAGAAGAGAATGCTTAGCAGAAGCACAAGCAGTGAAGAAACAGAAGCTTGCCAAGAAAAATATTTTACAAGAAAGATGGGTGGGTGGAAATCTCAAGATATAAATCTTGAAGATTTGCTCATGGTAAGACTAGCAGCAACATTCGATGGCTGCCCCCGGGATGGGACCCCCCTGTGAACCAAGACTGATCCACATGGAGATCTAGAAACAAGCTCTAGCCAAGGCGGGGCACGACGATCAAAGATGTGTTGCAAATCCTGTCTCGAATATAACTGAATGGTAAGGTCCTCTTACCCGCAACAAGCCAGCAGCATCGTCATGACTGAAGCTGAGCGATGGCGACCCACACACCAGAAACCGCAGGAGACGCAGGGGGCAAGGCCATAGGAGCCGCCAGGCAGCATGTTGGGAGCAATCATATCCAAAGATGGTGGTGTTCCCAGAGACAGAGCAGGGTCCCCGACAGGGGTCTGTAACAGTCTGGGGGTTTCGAGCTTCGATACGGCCTCTTCGGGGACTTACCGAAATGCTCAATTTCGAGGTGATTCAGTCCCCTACACCTTCGAAAATAGACTGGGAAGCTGATGACTAAGGAAGTAGCAGTAAAGAAGGAGGCGATGCTGTAGTCTTGAACGACTCGCTCAAGGCCCACTGGAGAAGACTCTGACCCTGAATACGAGTCAATCCCGACTGGCGAAGCTAGGTAGACCAGGGACTTCTGAAAACCTAAATGGAGTACTAAAGTCTCCATCAAGAAGTCGGAAGAAATGCCTACGCGGCTTCGTCCGGCGCCTAAGCCCGTCGATGAATTGGAATCTCCGCGTCCGAAGTTATTAGGTAACCTACCGAGGTAGGAGATGATATAGAAAACATGACTTCGGTTGGGGTTTCCAATCGCCATTCCCCCTAAGGCGCGTTTGTCAGCGTTTCAAGAGCAAAAGCAACCCAGTGCAGGTCACCGTTGATCCTCCCAGCGATCATTCACCTCGTTCCTTGGCTTGAGAGCCAAGTTTGCCTAGCCTTAGTTTTCTTGTCATCTTGTCGAC
The DNA here is from genome assembly GCA_022544895.1 of Biscogniauxia sp. FL1348. Lineage (NCBI taxonomy): Eukaryota > Fungi > Ascomycota > Sordariomycetes > Xylariales > Xylariaceae > Biscogniauxia > Biscogniauxia sp. FL1348. The sequence continues at coordinate 118,328 of JAJNNV010000049.1, read as the reverse complement.
AAGCTTTGTCGGGATATTTTGTGCTTATACATGGGGCTTTAACGTAGCACTACCTATATAATACTGCATAGGTAGTCTGCCAAACAGGATTTAAGGTAGAGTGAATTCAGATGAAAAGGGGGAAACATAAAAAAGAAGCATAAAAGCAACTTTGCAGGGGCTCATAGAGAGGGAGAGGCTCTTTTCTTCTTTTCGGACACCAGATTCGGATTTGAACTGGGGAACTGGTCCACTCGGCCAGCCGAATGAGCAGAAATGGCATCAAATACCTACCTAGGTAAGTGACGGGACTGCATAGAATGGTAGGTAGGATGAAAATACCACACCAGAGCGTCGAAGAGATAAGTACCTAATGTGTGCGTGGGGAATCAAGGCTCCGTTTTCGGTTTTCGGGTTCCCTCAATCAGCTGTCAAAGAGGCCATGAAATCTGCTCGTGCTGAAACAGCAACAGAGGCTCGCCAGACATTTGGGATGTGAAACGTGCACTTACGCGTCCATCCACGAATACCTCGCTCCACGAATTGATTTTTGAGATTCATGTTTTTCTTTTTCTTTTCTTCTTCTGGCGAGGGGCAGTAGTCGTAGAGTGAGTCAGTTGTTTTACGCTATAAATAATTACCTCTTACTTGCTTCGTGATCTACCTCGGTGTGCTTTGCTTTGCATCTCGATGGATTCCCGGGTGACTTTCTATGTCCGACCTTGCCAGAGATAATATTGGGTACCTTCCTCAAATGCCGATTTGGGTATGTGGTTTTTATATATCCTACCTAGGGTTGGTCGTGTTTGCGCACTGGAACGACACGTGGGGATGCACCCAGCGAGGGTGGTCCTGAGGTCAGTGTCGTTGCCAGCACAGAGCCGCAAAGCTGCCCGCCTCGCTAGTGTTGTACGTTGTATAGTACCCTAGGTAGATAGACGGCATTGTTGGAAGCTCAGACTTAAGCATCGAAGGCTTGTTAGGTAGCTAGCCTATAGGTATTAGCACCGAGTGCTTGCAAGCGTCCAAGCTGGGAAGGGGGTGAGTGAGTGAGTAGGTAAGTGGATGCCCGACTCCGACTTTCTAGAACGTGTCAGAGTCTTGGCTAGCCAAATCATCTCGACGAGATGAATTCACCAAGTGGGTAGATAGTGGATAAACAAGTGGTAAATGTAAGTAGGTAGGTGAGGAAGAAGGTCACGATACTACCTATTGATGATCTGTAGGTCGTAGGCTAATCGACTTCAGGTTCGACGTGCATACAAGCCTCCAAATATATAGGTATCTTGTTATACCTACCTATCTATACTTGAATGTATGGGGGGGTATAAGGAAATATCGGCGTGGCTTGGCGTGGAGGTTTCCAAGTCGTTATGTATTGGGGTTTGGGTTTTCTCAAGAGAAGGGGGAAAAGAGAGAGAACTTTAGACCTCGAGCCCAAGAGCAGCAGGGGAGGGGAATGAGGTACATAGGTACATACCTAGGTACTACCGATGTACTAAGGTAAGTAACCTTCTCAGGTACAACACGAGTATGGGCAGCAGAGAGAAGTGGGCACGTGATCAGCTATTCTAATATAGTGGAGACAATACCTATAAAAAAAAGGTACATACCTAGTAGGTAGACCGTTTCAAACCGGAATCACCAGAATCTCCACCGTACATCACTCAACTCTGCGTTGTTCACACACGCACCTTTTTTAAACCAGACGTACACCTACAATTCCATACCGTATATAGGTACCCGGGATACAGCTGCCTACCTGTCTGATACTACCTCAGGTACCTACCTGACCTGACCTGACCTAACCTACTAGTAGTACCTAACCTACATACCTAACCCAGGCCTATCAATATTCTGGTACTTAAGTAGTTGTATGTTGATCTGGTAGGAAAAGGTCGAGCAGCTATATCGATAACGGGCCCTGCCCATTTATCGCCGGTTTCCCATCCCAAAGTTTCAACCCAGCTTCAACTATCCCCAGCTTCATACTAACTAACAATACACGGCCCATTTACCCGCCTATCTACCTACCTATGTAGGTATCTACCACTTACCTAAGGTTACTACCTTTGCCAATCCCATAGAGGTATACCTTAATATACACTAGACATACATCTACGACCAACCAACACCGACCAACCACCCACCACTACCAATACCAATACCAATACCAATACCACCACCACTCACTGCATTACCTCGCAGCATCAACAATCTTGATATAACCTCCCCCTTCTGCGTGGCCGCCGCCGTCATGTCGGACGAAGATGTCGAGATCACGGCCGCCCGAACCACGTCGCGTCGCAATGCCGATCGCCGCACCCCGCGCTTCAGCTGGAACCTGGCCTACGAAGAGACCTTCTTCCGCTCACTATGCGAGTCCATGCAGATGGGATTTAAAGAGAACCACAGCTTCAAGTCGGGGGCTTGGGAGCGCGCCGCCATTGCATTGCGCGACAAGCACGGCGCCTATCCCGAGAAGAGCCACCTCATCAACAAGGCCGACAACGCCCGCAAGAAGTTCCGGATGTGGAGAGGTCTAAGGGAGGACCCCGAATTTCTGTATAACCCGGCCAGCAAGATGGTCACGGCGAGCGAGGAGGCTTGGAGACGGCATTTTGAGGTTGGTTGCTGCTCCCCCCTCCCCCTTTTTTAACCTTCCCCCGCCCAGCATACGACACCGCCGCCCGAGGGATGAGATAAGGTGCTCAGAGCAAGCTCTAACCCGGGAATCTAGAAAGAACCTCTGTCTAAGGCACTGAGAGGCCGGCCATTCGACCATGAAGAGTATATGGAGATACTGTTTCCCGACGTGGTAGGATCCGGTGGTGCCCCGAAACGAATCATGAAGCCCCGGCGTAAGAATCCCGACGGCACCCCCGCCGGCCGCGCTGGAAACGTAGAGCAGCAAACCGTCATCGACCCGTCCCTCGACTCATCCATATATACCCAGACCCCCCTGCAGAACTCGACGCAGCAGCCGATGCAGCAGCAAACATCACAGCAGCCACATATACCTACGCCTTCTGTCTCCCAGTCCACCATGCAGACAACCATCCCGCCCGCCTCCTCGATACCCGCGGCTTCGAACGCGCTCACACCGCCGGAAGAGCACCCCCCAAACTCACAGCAGGCGCGGAAACGGCCTCATCATCCGGACTCGGCCGCCTCCCCCAGCTATGCCGAGAAACGACGCGGCCGGCCCTCACGCTTCTCCTCCGGCTTCTATAGCCAGCCATCCATGTCTACGTCCGCCTCTTCTTCCGCGCCCGCGCCTCCTTCAACCTCCACCCCCCGCCCGACAGCTTCAGCCTCTCACGGCATACATTCCTCCTTTAGCCACACTTCTACCAACTTAGCCGAAGACGGTAGCAGCAGCAACAGCAGCGGCAACAACCTCCTTTCCTCCCTCGCCGAGATCCTAAAGTCATCATCACGTGCCGTACATCAACCACTACCGCCGCCGCCACCGCCACAGAAATGGCCCGAACAGGCGGTCGAGATATTCTTCCGCGAATTCGCGGACGAGGACGCCGACCTCCAACTCAAGATTGCTGAAAAGGCCCTCACGGACGAGAACAAGGCCATGGTGTTCGTCAAGATGCCTCCGCCCCTGCGGCGCCACTGGGTCGGCCGCCTGCGGGACGTGCATATGCGTAATCTGGGGGGTGGCGGGCTCGGGGGCATCGGCGGCATCGGGATCGGGATCGGGGGCAGGGTCGGCGAGGAGGGCGCGGAGGGGGGTGGGAATGCGCGGTTGTAAAGGGTTGGGAGTGTGTCAACTTGGGTTGGAAGAGCAATAATAGGAGAGAAAAAAAAGGGGGGGAGGGAAATATCCACAGGTTTTCCGTACCGTTTGACGGTTTGCATAACCTGACATGGCATAAATGGCCACCGGAGAGGGGGGGGGGGTCGTCGCAAGCAGCTGACGTACGGCTTATCGAGGGTTTGGATTGTGTCATATTGGATAGTTGACGGAGAACGAAACTTTTACCGGACAAACCAGTACGCACACCAGACATATATAGGGATATACCTAAGAGCTAGATTTACCTAGCTGTGGGTAAATCCAACCCTGACCAAACTATGCCGGACTGGATATTTTAATACAACAACAATTTACTAACGTGATGAAAGTTGAAGTGAACAAATATATATATATATAGGTTGGAGGGGGGGAGGGGGTTTTCTAGTAAACCGACTCCTTTTATCATTGATATGAGAACTTCATGATAATAAATACCTAGTAAGTAGTTAAATGGTAGTGGGTAATTACGGTACCATCCCGGGCATCTTGTTTATAAAACTTGTCTACCAAAATATCAATCTACGAGTGAATCGGATCGAAATACATCTTACCCCCCCCCCCCCCCCCCCCCCTTACCATAAACAACCTACCTAACCTTAGAGGCACGGGGGCTAGGTAGATATTTATATTTGATATACCTAGGTATCTACCGAGGTTCTCATGGTACTAGGTGCGTGCACTTACATAGATATTCCAAGGTGGGGACCATATGAGGCTTAAAAGTCATTAATTGGGTAAAGTCTAGGATTCAGAGGCTGGTTTGCGTAGCTTGAGATGGGGCATATGTATATAATATACCTGCCTAATCCATTCGAACCCAGTTTTTCCTCTCTCGTCTAACCTAATGATCTCCGTGATCGACGTGGGATGACGATTATAGAAGTAAGTAAGAATTCTATCAGCTCACTCGATGGCATATATGCATACGATGTTTGAATCGTGCGGCTATAAATAGACGTGTTTTTTTTTGACTGATATTTCCAATTCACTAAGTTAGGACCATCTAGAGTTTGGTGTTGCGCATATGTACCCAGGTATGGCATTGCGACTAGATAAACTAACTTTTCTTGTTATTGGAGAAGGGTTATCCAGCCATATGGCAAATCCATGCCGGAATGAGGCCTTATTTACACGGCGATCCAGGGAAGCAGGGTAAGCATTTAGGTTCTGCATCTCATTGTCGCCAGCAGCCTGAATCCGTCAACATAAGAAGATTTACCTACGTCCAATTACCGAGAGGGGTGAGATGGTAACTCGAGGGTCTTTCATGACCGCTTCTCCTTTTTCCCCTTGTAGAGATAGCTATAAATAGTTAGCTGTTGTTCTCGGCTGCTTCTCACCCAGTTGGAGGTTACTTACGGGCCTAGAATACCCTCAACAAGGCCGAGACCCAGGAAAATGCCAGCTCCGATTCCGATGTTGCTCCAGGTCAGCCGTCCACGCTCGTACAGGCCCAGGGCTTTGTAGCCAGTATAAACGCTGATTCCAGCAACAGCTGCTAGGTTTGTGACGGCAAGGGCGGTGGCGGTATTGTCATTGAGCTCGCTGAACCATTGGGTCAGGAAGCTGGCGGCTTCCTTCGCTTTGCCGGCCCCCTTCTTCTTCTTTAATTCAGCCTCGGCACGGGCACGGGCAGCAACATCTTCCTGGGCTAGACGGTTGGCTTGAGTCTCGGTCTGCACCTCCTGCTCTAGGAAATCCGAAGGCACGGTGCGGACAGAGGGGGTATCCACATCAACGAGAGATGAGGTGCTGGCCGACTGAGATGTCTCGAGTTGGGGGGGCTGAGGGGCAGCAGCCTATGCAGAACATTGTTAGGTAACTATCTGCAGGCAACACGGCGCGGATATATATGGCATCGTCACGCATGAATCAGGTAGGTAATTAGATTCAGTAGGTGGCTAAGTACTAGCTAAGTTGACTCACCTCCTCGGGAGTCTGCCTGGGACCAGAGGCAGCAGCTTCTGCATACGACACTACAATGGAGGATTTGGTCAACGGTGGGCTTCCCTCTCAAATGGCTGGAGGTTTATTACGTACTCGTAGCAGTTGGCGTTTTGGTGGGAATAGTGTCAGGGACAAAGAGAGGTGGCAAATGTAGGTAGCTTCGACTTGTTGGCGGTATCGTCTGCGGCAGTGGATATGTCGATACGGCAGAGGCGAAGTAGAGGTAGAGGTGGAAGAGATGAGAGGGTATATTTAGTGGTAGGTAGGTATGTAGGTTAGGTACAGGTAGGCAAGGTACCTGAGGTGTAAAGAGGCAAGGTAGGTAGGTCGGTAGGAGAAGAAGAAAAGAAAAAAAAGTTGCAAGAGGAAGAGAATTGCTAGCTTAGACCATGTGATGTGATGCAATGTACCTAACAACTGGACAGCTAAAGTGCCTTTACCTCTTAGTGCCCTATAACCAGTGTAGGTACAGTACTTAGTAGCGAAGACCTCAGGGAAAAAAACAAAACTTGTCGCAACTTCATGTTAAAAGAGGTACCTAAGGTGTGAGGTACACACCACCCACATACAAACACATCACATCGCATCACATCACCTAGGTACTAGGTACTAACTTATACACGTACTTGACGGGCTCTTACCTACAGTACATCTAATGAGATACATGTACCTGGGTAATATCAGGTAGCTACTATTAGCAGCTGTAGTTGTGGTACATAATCACTGGTTAAAAGGTCTAGTGGTGGTGTTGGAAGTCGCATGTTTTTACTTTTTAACTCTACCATTCGGTGTGTGGGTGATGGGCATTACATACTTTGTAGGTATGTACCTATGTACCAAAGGAGATAAGGTAAGTATGTATGTAGGTAGGTACTCTGAAGCTACTTACTATTAGTCCAGTTACCTAAGGTGAATTGCCCAGATCGCCCCGCTGTAAGTACGATCTTGTCATGTAATCGGCATGTACCTAGGTAGGTATTCCCCTCCTCCGAGCCCATCTTGCCCTCGTGCCTGACAAGAGCAACTCGTGACGTCAGATCGACCCCACAATTGTTCCAGGTACCCTTAGTATGTAGGTACTTACTGAAGGTACCTGCCTACCTAAAGGTAACCACTTATGTACATATACACTTAGGTATTGCATATTCTCCCAAGACGTTTATTTCTTAGCAAATATGCAAGTATGCGTCGAGTCCCCTCCTGCCTGCCACTTTTCTTTACCCCAGATCATGCATCGCGTCAGGAAATTGCCGTAAGGGTTCTGAGGAGAACCCCTGTTCGTCCTTACCACCTACCTACTTAGTATTTTCCCACCTTGTAGTCCTTCCATTGGCTTTGGCCCCCGACTTACCTAACCAGCCTACTCCTATATGGATACTCTCACTCTCACTCTCACTCTCATTCTCACCCTCACCTTCACTCTCACCTTCACCTTACATACCTAACTAGTAGGCTACTACCTACCTCTCTACCTCCACCTATGTCCCATACCCAGGCATAGGTATCATGTCTTCTCGGCTCTGGTATTCCTCTGTCCAATTCAGGCATGACGCTACCTATACCGCAAGGAGGAGATCATCCGGCTGGTCCGCCTGCCTCTAGTCATGCGCCATCTCGTGGCAGCGATGGTGGTGGTGGTAGTAATAGTAGTAGTACTACTACTACGGTGAGACGAGACACCGCGACTGGCACACCACGCGCAAAACGTGTCCAGGTCTCACGCGCCTGTCCGCGATGCAGGCGGCTTCAGAAGGCCTGCAGCGACTCTCGCCCGTGTCCGAGGTGCACCAAAGCTGGTCTCGCCAACGAGTGCAGCGGCCTCACTACCCCGTCGCAGCCTCTAGCCACGCCTAGTGTCGATGCCCATCCCGAGACCGCTTCGGCTGCTTCGCCCGTGCTCGTAGCCTCGTCGCCCTTTGCGAGTCTGGACATCCCTACCACTCCCCAGGCTTTTACCAGCTTTGCGCGGGAATTGTTCCAGAGGCAGGTCGATCTGCTGCCTCCCCAGGTCCTCGAACATTGCTCTGCTCGCTTCTTTGAACGTCTCAGCCCGACTATCCCCATTCTATCTCCTGAATATGTCATGAATCTCAGGACCCGCGCCAGCCCGTGCGAGGCTGGCAGTGAGCCATACTGCGTGCTCATCAGCCTGTGCGCCATGGTGATGCTGCAAGTCGAGGATCCCAGCGGCAACTTGTTCGGCGACCTCGTCAAAGCCGACAGCAATGCTGCCTATGGCTGGTTACTTCTTGAAGAGGCCTTGGCGGCCCACCGGCATCTAACGCGCAAGTCTACCCCCTCTCTCGACCACGTGCTGCTGCTCTTCTTCATCTATGCCTGCCACGCCAGGCTATCTCACCATAGCCAAGCTTTCTTCTTCATTCGCGAAGCGACGACGTTATTTCTTCTGGTTAAGCCCGAGAACCTGGACAAAGAGGCGCAGGAACTGGCTGGTCATTTATACTGGATTTTATTGATATCTGAGCGATCCCATGCTATCCGCTATCGACGCCCCATTACCCTCCTGGTCACCCCCGGCAGTAGCTTCAGTTTGCCCTCAACCGACCATAATGATCCCTCTCTCATCGGTTTATGCTGCCTTGCCAAGCTTTTCCGACCTCTAGACTCCTCATTCATCGCACTCCTCAACCAAGAGGTTGTTTCTATTTCTCTGAGCCCCGAAGCACTCAATGGTGTGGAAATGGGCATAAATACAGCTCTTGATCATCCCTCCATCACCAATCTTCAGGCCACCCAGAAGGCGAATCTGCGTGTCACCCAGCTATGGCTCCGTGTCGTCCTCTGGCAGTTGCGCCTGCGTCTGGGCCACCTTGACGAGAAAAATATTATCAGTAGTCGCACCTATCATTACCCTCTAGAGATTGCCAAGGACTTGATGCTCTCCACTTGCGATCTTCCCCCTGATAGTATCCAGGTCCACGGCAACGGCATCACTGAAAAGTTTTTCGACATCGCGTGTGTAGTAGTGAATGTCCTCTCCCGAGTGCCCCTGGAGATGGCGAGAACGGTGGCCGAGGATAATCTCGAGTACATCAGGCGGCTAATAAGACAGTTACCGGGTGGTTTGGCAGTCTACGATGCTTTGCTAATCAAACATATCCAACAAACTCTGCCTAGTATGGCTACGAGACTAAGCAGTTGATGAAACTACCCTTCCACTTCATCTTCGTCTTATACATAGGAGCAAGATATGGAGAATATCCGACCTGGAAATCCGGGGCTTGACATGACACAAGTGAGAGCTAACGGAGTAGCACCAAACGCCAACTTCAATTGTTGAGATATTTTCTATTACAAGGGGTTTGACTTCATGGCTCCTTTTCAACCTTGATGACCTCTTTTTCCGTCGATACCCGTTTAATACCATTATTCTGTGATAAAGCGTAGGGGTCGATTTTTGTCTCGGCAAACTTGCGCGCTTGAACTCGGTGCTCAAAAAGCAGGTCTAATTCTGCGTATGACCGTCCTATATAAAAAAGAAGGTTAGTCGTTGATCCAGGTCGGATATATTTGTTGGCTGGCTCTGACACTCACCTTTGGGCTCAGGCAGGCGGAAGAATACCCATACTGTGGACAGGAGACAAGTACCAGCCCAAAAATAAGCTGTCTTGGCTCCCCAGTTCCACGCTCCGGAAGAAAGTTGATAATTGGTCATGACATTCACAAAGATGTTGCTCGCATTATAGGCGGCACGTGCTAAAACGATAGTTTTGGCCTTGAGGCGCGTCGAGGACAGCTCGGAGATCAGGGAGTACGTCACAGGTCCAACCGTGAAGTCGTATACGAAGGTGAAAACGATAAGCATAGCACCGATACCCCAGATAGAACTATTAGTACCTGCGAATGCTAGTGAACCGACGATGATGAGAAGAAGCAACTGGCAGCAAAGCCCGCTGAAGTGAATGGTGCGCCGGCCAACTCGTGACATGAGGAACCAAGACCCGGCCGTCCCGACCATCCCTAGTGCATACTGCCCCATAGACAGAGAGAAGGAATTTGAGGCATCCATGCCTGCTTGCGTCCTATTCAGATTTAGCATATCATCTAATGCCCAAGATCAGGATGAGCCAAGGTAGCTGGAACATACAGGAAGTACGCAAAATAGCCCATGAGATTTTGACCACCTAGGGTCTGTACTAGCCAGATCCCGACGACGATCTCTGTCCGGCGCAAATCAACGCCTCTAAAACAGTCTCTATATGTCAGACCTGCCTTCATACTCTTTTCTAGTTCATTCGTGTGTTCAATCATGGCAATGGTATCATCAGGATTGAAAGTAGGATCGTTCCGCGACGTCAGTCTCAAAAGAGACGCCTTCGCCGCTTCTTTATTGCCGTGACGAACGTGCCACCAGGGGGACCTAGTACCGTTAGCATTTAAGATGTTATAGCCAAAAGCAGGAATGCGAAGAAGAAAAAACCACGTACTCGGGGGCGAATAATACGCCGACCAGAATGGGCACCGGCCAAACCCACTGCACACCGAATGGTATCCTGTAGGCCCATTCATCGTGTCGACCAACTGAGCCCTTATTGACCGCGGCAGCGAAGAACTGGCCGATCACCCAGCACATGTTGATGAACGTCGTCAAGTATGGGCGAAGGACTACGGGCGCAACCTCCGATGCGTAGGCCGGCGTTACCGACTGAAATGCTCCCCATGGGATGCCTACGTGTCTTGGTCAGATGCCACGTACTCTTGCTAACACACCAGTTACGGATATGTCGGATCACTAACCACATAGCACTTCGCCGACCACCAGCACCTGGACGTTCGGCGCAAAGAAGAGGACGAAGACGAACAGGATCATCAGAATCAAGGACATGATGGTCGTCATCTTGTAGCCGTATCTGTCAGACACCCAACCGGCGAGGATAAGACCTAGGATCTCTCCCGCGCGAGCGCCGTTCGAAAGCCCGGACTGCCACGCAGCGGAGACGGCCCACTTCTCGTTGGCCTCGTCCCAAGCGCCGTACTTCCGGTTGAACACGGGCGACGCGTAGAGGCTGCCGAGGAGCGCGAGATCGTAGCCCTCCATGATGAGCGTCGAGGACAGCAGCACGGACCAGCCGATGGCCTTGGGGTACAACTTGAGGGCTCTCAGGAGCGTCATGTGCTGCTCTGCGTCGGACGCGTGCTTCGCGCCCGAGACGAGCGCCGCGTCGCGCAGTTTCTCCCCGGCGGCGTCATCGTGGGGCCGGGAGGCTACCTCTAGGTCATCCGCTTGGGCGGCTTGCTTGTCCATCGCGCAGAGGTTGCTCCGTCAGATAGGTGGATAATACACGTGGCTTACGAGGGGCCGAGCCGGACCGGTGTGCTTTGAAAAGATCTCGAAAGAAATATATTACCGAAAAATGAGCGAGGCAGACCCGCCAGTGTTTCTTTAGATGCTAGCTACATGGGTAGCACCGAGAGGGGAGCATCACATCTATTTATTATCAATTTCCTCTTTTTTCTTTTTTTTTTCTTTTCTTTTCTTCTTCTTTTTTTTGCACTTTCTCCAACTCCGACTTGAGGCGGTCTTCATACGAGTAGAGATCCACCGAGTCTGAGCCTAGGCCGTTGGAGTTCTAGATCTAGCATAGTAGTATACCTAGGTACTACTAATTACCCACGTAAAGGGGTCCGCGGGTGTGGAGAAGCGAACCACTCTCACGCGGGGTTGGAATCCGGGGGATGGATGGTCCCATGGCGATGGGACGACAGAGCGAGGTAGCATAGGTATGTAGATGAAGAAGCGGAGTTGCGGCCTACGGCGAGGGCGGAGTTTCGACCTCTTGATTGGGGGTGATTCTATTTGACCGATATTGGAATCGATTATTTCGGAGGTCCTTGCGAACCGCCTTGGCATCACGTCAGCCCCTCCGCCCCTCCACCCCTCGAGGGGTCCATCCTAGGTCATAAAGGGACGACGCTGCCGGGATCCAGTATTGGCGGCTTTTCTTGGTTGTAGGGAGTAGGAAGATGGCCATCCGATGTTGCGGGACCGGACCAGCCACCAGGGGACCGAAAGATGGTGATAAAGAGTCTAGGTGTCGGCTCAGGTTTCCCCCTCCTCGTGTGTCGGGACCAGTTAACATGGTCAAAAGAACCCCCGAGGAATTCTCTGTCTTCCTTTTCGATAAGTAGTTGTTACCCCTTTTTAATTCGAAGACAAAGAAAAAAGGAACGAAAAAGGGGGGGAAGGCAATGAGAGAGAGAGAGAGAAAAGAAGAAGAGAAAGAAAAAAAATAGGAGCCAAGAAGAAACATACGCCATGGAAGGCCTCTATCATGAAAATGGGTGTGTCGGCAAGGAACCTTGGTGGAAGGCAGCTACGTTCTACCAGGTCTACCCAGCCAGCTTCAAAGACTCCAACGGGGACGGCTGGGGGGACATCCCCGGCCTCATCTCCAAGATGGACTACCTACACGATCTAGGCGTCGACGTGGTCTGGCTGTCGCCCGTGTTCGAATCGCCCCAGGCGGACATGGGCTACGACGTGTCGGACTACCAGAAGATCTACGCGCCGTACGGCACCATCGAGGACGTCGACGAGCTGGTGGCGGCGTGCCACGCGCGGGGCATGAGGCTGATCCTCGACCTCGTGGTGAACCACACGTCCGTCGAGCACGAGTGGTTCAAGGAGTCGCGCTCCTCGAGGGACAACCCGAAGCGGGACTGGTACATCTGGAAGCCGGCGCGGCACGACGCGCAGGGGAAGCGCGTGCCGCCGACCAACTGGCGCGGCTACTTCGCGGGCCCGACCTGGACGTGGGACGAGCACACGCAGGAGTACTACCTGCACCTGTACGCGCCCGACCAGCCGGACCTCAACTGGGAGTCGGCGGCGTGCCGCGAGGCCATCTACGACAACACGATGCGCTTCTGGCTCGCCCGCGGCGTCGACGGGTTCCGCATCGACACGGTCAACAAGTACAGCAAGCGCACCGAGTACGCCGACGCGCCCGTGACCGACCCGGCGTCGCCCCACCAGCCCGCGCCCGAGATGTGGTGCAACGGGCCGCGGATCCACGAGTTCATCCGCGAGATGCGGGCGAAGGCGCTCGCGCCCTACGGCGCCGTGTCGGTCGGCGAGCTCTCCAACACGCCGCTCCCGAGCCAGGTGGTGCCGTACGTGTCGGCCGCCGCGCGCGAGCTCGACATGGTCTTCGAGTTCAGCCTGATCCGGCTCGGCACGGGGGGCATGTTCGGGCCCAAGTACCACTACGTGCCGTTCGGGCTGCCGCAGCTCAAGGCGCTCGTGCGCCGCTGGCAGACCTTCATCGAGGGCACCGACGCCTGGACCACGGTCTTCTGCGAGAACCACGACAACGGCCGGGCCGTGAGCCGGTTCGGCGACGGCTCCGGGGGAGCCGAGGCCTGGCGCCGGAGCGCCCGCGCCATCGCCCTCTGGCAGGCCACCCTCACCGGCACCCTGTTCCTGTACCAGGGCCAGGAGATCGGCATGACCAACATGCCGCCCGACTGGGGCATCGACGAGTACAAGGACGTCGAGAGCCGGAACTTCTACGCCGAGGCGGCCGCGGGCGGGAGCGCGGGCGACCTGGAGCGGACGATGCACGGGCTGCGCATCCTGGCGCGCGACCACGCGCGCCTGCCCTTCCAGTGGGACGCGTCGTCGCCGCACGCCGGGTTCTCGTCCGGGGCGGCGCCGTGGATGCGCGTGCACGACAACTACCGGGAGGTCAACGCGGCGGCGCAGGCGCGGGACCCGGCGTCGGTGCTGAGCTTCTACCGGGCGGTGCTGCGCCTGCGCAAGAGCCGCGGCCTGAGGGGCCTGTTCGTGTTCGGCAACTTCAGGCTCCGCGAGGAGGCCGACGAGGCGCTGTTTGCGTACGTGAAGGAGGAGAAAGGGGAGGAGGAAGAAGGGAAGAATATGATGAAGAGCAGGACAAGGAGGAGACAGAGAAAGGCGTTCGTGGTGCTGAACTTCTCGAGGGAAACCAGGGAGTGTCCAGATGTATGGGAGGCCCTGGGGATTTCGAAGCAAGAAGAGGAAGAGGAAGGGGAAGAGGTTCCGAGATTGCTGATTAGTACGTATGACGATAACGACAACAGCAGTAGCAATAGCAATAAGGCTGGATCGTCAACATCAACAACTACTATCACTACTCTCTTGGATAAGGAAAGAGGGCCGCCGCCAGCTCTGGGTCCGTGGGAGGGGAGGGTTTACGTCAATTTTGAACCGACGGTGTTGGAGGAGGTCTCGAATTGAGAAGAGAGAGAGAGAGAGGACAACACCGAGTCTGTACACACACACACACATATATATATATATCCCCATCCCTTTCTCTTACCTAGTTAGTTCGTTAGTCCTCCCAATTTAAACACACCTTCATCTCTCTATATATCTCCTTCTTTTTCTTCTTCTTTTTCGTTGCAGTAAAGTCTGTCAAGTATCCCCATGTCTTTTTTTTTATGAGGAGGAGGAGGAGGAGAAAAGAAAGAGAAAAATAAAGTAAAAGAAAATGAAGCCATTTTCAAAACGTACTAACCAATACCTAAGGTAGTAGTGGTTTGTGTTATTGTATATGCCGTGCCTGGTGTTATCTCGTCCATCGTGTGTCAATTATATGTAGTATATACATAGGTACATCAAATAACACATCTATTTGTAGGTAATACATATTTACAACTCCCCCCATCTCTCTTTTTCTATCCCCCTTGCCGCTGTGCTTGCTTTCTTGCTGAAGGTCAAGGATGTAAATAGCCACCACTTCCCCCCCCCTTTTTTTTTTTCAAATAGACTGTTGTACAGAGTAGTGTTTTTTTTCCCTTCCTTCTTCCTATTTGATATGTTTCCATCAATCTGGGTATTTATAAAAATTACCCTAGATAGATAGATTTTGTTTGACCCGGATCTTCTGCAATGTCGATCATGGTTTGTTGTTGGGAGGAGATACTGCGGTTGCGTCCCGTTTCGGGTCTGGCACTGGTTCGCCCGATCGCCTCTCGACTTGGGGCTCCGGAGTGACTGCAGATCTCGTGGGATCTTCGGGTTCCTTGGCGGGTTCTGATGTAGGTTTTGTACTCGGCGTGACATCAGCACCAGTAGGTTCTGGTTTTGTTATACTCTTCTCGGCAACAGCATCGGTGGGATGCGTCTGGGTGCTAGCTCCATCTGTGGGCTCCTCAGCATCGGCAGCAGCGGCAGCAGCGTCTTCGCCCGCTAGCTCTTCACCGTAAACGTCGGGATGTAATCTAAAGCAGTCTTGCATGCCCCTATAATCAAGCGCATATTGTCAGCCCCCTTTGTTCTATTCTCAGCTTGGGTGGAGAGAAACGACGTACTGGAACTTGTCGATACAGTCCATGCCCTTGGGTTCCTCTTTCGAATATACGAAGCAACTGAAAGCAGCCTTGAACTCTTCTCCGCAGGGTCCATGGGCCATGCCGCCCAAGCAAGGGCAGTCCCAGTTGATCTCGCCCGTCTCGGGATTGAATGCGCCCTGCTGGTCTGCCTCCTCTTCAAGGGCCTCGGGGCTCCCCTCGAGGGGCGGGGCTTGGGCGGAGGTCTCTACATCCTTCACAGGGGCTGAGGGGGCAGTGGTATCGGCTAGCGAAGCGGATGCGGGCTCGGGGTTAGAGTCGGCGGCGGCCTTCCGCAACCGTTCCTCGGCTTCTCTCCGTTTTTGCGCGACAACGGCTTCTATGGTAGGGAGGTCCTCGTCGGAGAACTGCGGCGGTGGCTGTATGGTTCTTACTTGTAGGTCGTCAGCTTGGGCACGGCATATGCATATATATAGGCACCGGCATGTAAGAAGAAATGTCGCATACGCTGTGGCTCCTCGGCAAAGACGGCGCTCGTGCTGTACCAGTAGACCGCGCCGACAGCCAGACCCAATCTCAAGACAGAGCTCTTCCAGCTGCGTTTCTTGTCGGCGGGCGCAGTGGAGGCAAAGCGACGGCCGGTAGGAACGAGGACATTGTGACGGAGGGTATTTGCGATGCGCGGGGACGACGACCGCAGCGCTGATCTGTACATGGCGGCGGCGGTGGTGGTGATGGTGATGCAATTTGTGTTGCTGTTCTATTACGCCAGGTACTACCTCCGGTTAATTAAGGGAAAACAGTCATGAGAAGAATAAGAAGAGGAGGAGGAGGAGAGAAAAGAGAAGGCCGCGCCGATTTGGATCGTGATGGAAGCTCTGGTTAGATCTGGTGTAGGGAATTGGTAAGCGATGGGACGAACCAAATTCGTCACTTGGGATTTTACTTAGTTCCAGATAAATTTTAGTTGCACAGAGGGCGATTCGGTATCGATAGTGGGGAGGTGGAAGCTTCCATCAAATCGCAGCAGCTACTTCCTAGGTAATACTACATATAAAGTTGAAGATAAGATAAGAAGATCGAGTAGCATCATCCCTAACCTTAAGTTACATCATTGACTAATCCATTGATGCTAGTACTTCTATAGATTATGTACTTACTAACCTTAAGTAAGATGGATGTACACTGATAGTACGTACCGGCAGTACCTATTTATTACCAAGTACATAAGACCTTAGGTACCATATGTATGTCTGGTACTTACCTACATCAAATACATACTAACACTACTAGTAGGCTACAATAACACAGTCTAACATTAAAACACCCTACCTACATAGGATCTATCTTTTATCTCTTTTTAGATCTTCTTCCTACAACTACATCTACATCTACAACTACAACCACAGCTAAATACTTAGCTTACTTAGCTTCTATTTTGTTTTGACATTGAAATGCCTCAACATCAACCAACGTCATCATCGTCCTCATCATCACCAATTGGACCTCGTCGATAGGTATCAAACAAACAATCAATAATAATAATACCATTCTATGTCCCAGGGGCTCATCAATCGCAAATATCACCTCTCTCTCTCCCTCTCTCTCTCTCTCTCTAGTCTCCATATCATCTTATATCACCTAGGCTAGGTAGGTCTGGCAGGTTAGGTAGGACATAGGCAGCTGGGGCTTGAGTCTTCAAAGTCAAAGTCGAGTTCAAGTTCAAGTTCAAGTTCAAGTTCAAATTCTCATCATGGAAACTCCCGAGACCGGATCCCCCCAGACGAATTCGTCTAGGACCATCTCAGTCGGGGAGCCCTATAATACAGAATGGAACCCCATCCGCCTGTTTCTGAGCGAGCCGGGATATAGCTTTGCCTTGGTCATCCTGAACCAACGCATCAAGGACGAAGCCTTGTTTAGGGACCTCTGGTGCGTTGGTATGTTGACCTTGTCTACTCTACCACACCACCGCTAATCACTCCATCAGCCGAAACTCGCGTGGCTGCCGATGGCGGTGCCAACCACGTCCATCAGCTCAATATAGCATGCGTCGCCCGCGACGAGGTCGCCCTCCCGGGCTTCCAGGGCTATTTTGTAAGTCCTGCCGAGTCATCTCATCATCTTCTCCGTCGGCCACCGCCCTCCGACATAGCTGAGACTTAGAGAACATCACGTAAACCCAGACGAACCTGGATACCATCATCGGAGATCTAGACTCGTTGTCCAACGACACGCGCCACTTCTTCACCACCCACTTCCCCGAATGCCGTATTATCCAAGACCCGGACCAGGACTCGTCCGACTTCACCAAGGCCGTCCGCCACGTGCGCCGTGAATTCCCCGGACAGGACATCGTCTGCATGGGCGGCCTCGGCGGCCGCGTCGACCAGGGCCTGAGCCAGCTGCACCACCTATATAAGTTCCAGACCTCGCTCACCTACGGCGAAGGCCGTATGTACCTCGTCTCGGGCGAGAGCCTGACCTTCCTGCTCAAGGGCGGCCACGTCTGCCACCGGATCCGCGTGCGCGATGCCGACGCCGACTTCAGGACCTCGCACCGCCTGACGGGCGATCCCTTCGCCAAGTACGTCGGCATCATACCCATCGGCGGGCCCAGCGTCATCACCACCCGCGGCCTCGAGTGGGACGTGGAGAGCTGGGAGACCGAGTTCGGCGGCCAGATGAGCACTAGCAATCATGTCCTCCCCCAGACCGAGGTAATCGAGATTGAGACTACGCGTGACGTGCTGTTTACCATTGCCTTCAAGCAAGTGCTCGATTCAGATACTACGTTGTAGGATAGGGACTGAGCCCCATGCGCAGAGAGATAGTAGGTGCTTGCAGACACACAGACTAATATTCTACCGCGCTTGAACTTGCGTAGTGGAAGATGGCTGGTTTGGATGTCGGACGACGTCGAGTAATGTAGAGAGCAATGGGAGAGAAGGTAAACGGCATAGGTCGCATTGGCTGGGAGGGGGTGCGACCGGAATACGTCTCATTGGTCACTTGGGTATCATTATCGGGTTGCGACATGTCCTAGACGGGAAGACGTACATATATCGAACGGAGGGACCACTGAAGGATATATAACTCTCTTCAGGTTGGCGACAGGATAGGGAGGAAGGGTAAAACATAGACAGCTTCATCTTGCAAGGCCGCAAGACTAGAGAAAATAGATTTTCCCAAGATACCTCGTTCAAACTTTCCATGTTGAGAAATCAAAACCAAATCAAACAAATGCTTTTTCTTCCTACCTAACCCCTTACGAACGCCTCGCTGTGCTTTTCTTCTTCTTCTTCTTCTTCTCTCCTTTTTAAAGTGGAGGGAAAGGGGGGAGTGTTCCCTTCCTAAGAGATGAAGCCGAAGATTATTCCAAAAAAAATAAAAAATGAAAATAAAGAAAAGGAAAAATCATGTTAATACCTTCTTCTCGAACCCAATATCGCTTTCCTATTTCATCGTTTCAACGCTAGCTCTCCTCCCCCCCTTATAACGTGTTCTAAACCCTTACCTCTTTTCTTTCCTCTTCCTCTTCCTCTTCCCTTCTCTCGTCTCCACCTCACCCTCACCCTCACTCTCACCTCAGAAAATGCAGACACAGCCAGCAGAAGAGGAAGAAGACGACGACGCCGGCGCCGAAGATCCACTTGTCCTGGCGGGCGCGCCGCTCGACCATGCGGATGGTGTCGCCGCTGACGCCGAGCGTGTTGGCCACGCTGTAGAGGCGCTTCTGCGTGCCCTTGAGCATCTCGCGCTGGGCGCCCAGGTCGCCCAGCACGGCCTGGCCGCGCGCGATGTACTCGTCCAGCGCGCTGTTGGTGCTGGCGAAGAAGCTCTGCTCCCGCAGCGCGTGGGACTCGCGCGTGGGGTCCGCGCTACCCAGCATGCTCAGCGGCGCGCCGTCGTAGCGGTTCGTTGTTGTTGCTGCTGTCGGTGATGGCTGTGATGAGGCGTGGGCGTAGGGGTTCTCGGGGGTGCTGCTGCTCGCGGCGAAGGGGTGCCGGCGGCCCAGGAGCTCGGACCGGTTCTGGGCGTAGATCTCGTCGTCGCGGGAGGCCTTGAGGGCGTCGAACTGGGCGCGGAACTCGGTCAGGTCGGCGCGGAAGTTGCGCACGCGCTCGAGGGCCTTGTCCTGCTTCGCCGGGTTGAGCTCCTGCCGCGCTAGCGACCCGTACTCGTCGAGCGTGCGGGAGAAGGCCGTGAGGGAGGCTGAGAGGGAGCCCAGGGCGGCGGGCGTGGGCGTCGACGTGGAGGAGGAGAGGGAGGCGAGGTCTCGCTTGATGGAGGTGGATTGCTTGAGGGCGGAGTTGAATTGGGTATTCTGCGTTTTGGGGGAGAGGAATTAAGCGTTAGATCGTATTAGATATAGTAGAGAGGAAAAGAAGAGGAGGAGGGGTTAAGAAGACTAACCATTGTGATTGTGTGTGTATGTGTAAGAGAGGGAGAGCGAGATGGGAAGATATTTGTAGAGATTCTGGTTATAAGGAGGTGTTCTTTTTTTTTCTTTTCTTTTTTTGTCTTCGCTCCTTATTTTGTCTCGCCCCGTTGGTGCATCCAGTATAACATGCCAAGTTCAATCCGTTCTTGCTAAAGTAGGTAGATACTCGAGGCGCAATGTGGTTTTGTTGGCGTTGCGATGTTGGTTATACATAGGTTGTAGGAGAGAGATCAGGTTAGGTCCAACTATGCCTCAGTAATCGAAGGCCCATATTTTGATTCTTGGGTTATCTGGTATCAGCTAAGTTAGGTAAGTACTACGTACATAAGGTTAGGTAGGTCAGTTAAGGCATTACTACCTACATACATATGTATGTAGGTACGTGCTAGGTTAGTATGTAGGTAGGTAAGTACTTAAGTACTAAAGTACTTCAATTGGTTATGTAATCTCGGATAAGCTCCATCGTAGTCTATCGTCATCCACCTGCAGTCCACTCTACCTACATCTATTATGTACATATGTACGAAGTCCACTATGTATGTAGGTAGGTAGTAGATAGAATGCTTGGGCTTGTGTCATCACGCTAACGCAACTTACCGCATGTAAGTAAAGGTATACGGTAACCTACTTACCTACCAACTTTGGTATGTATATACCAGACATACATGTATTGATGTACGTATAGGTCACATTTTTAAACACTGCACCCTTTCTATTGATACATTTATAAAAGCCTCCCTTATTAGCCGTCATCGGAAGCGAGATGTCGTCTCGTGCTAGGCCATAGACTTGCTTCTTAGTCTAACCTCTTACATACTTACAACTTGTTAGCCGAAACGGCTCCGAACTGAAGTCCTGTTATAGATAATTTTGTTTACATCAATTACGCCAGGTACTTTGATCAACGCCCACCTCGCCATTGTGAGACATGTATTGCTGTGATCTTTCTTTTTCATCCATGATGTATTTACATAAGGTAGAGTATAAAACCAACCGTCCTCCCCCACCCCCTTGCCATAAGTTAAGTAGGTAGCTTGTCTTTCTCCTACCATCCAGCTATTCAACTACCTACTCGGCTCTATCCATTGCACCATCGAATATGGACGCCCAAAGACAATCGGAAGAAAAACAAGGGGATACTGAGCCTCCAAGTGAGGCCCAGGTTGTTAACACTCAGCCCAAGTATTCCGTCCTCACCACATTCCAGAAAAGGGGTATCGTCATGGCTGCTGCCGCCGGCGCCTTCTTCTCCCCCTTGAGTGGCCAGATATATTTTCCAGCTTTGAACCTCTTGTCTAAAGATTTACATGTCTCTTCAGACCAGATCAACCTAACTGTCACAACGTATATGGTAAGTGGAAAAGAAAATTGAAAAGAAAAGAAGCAAAGAAAAAAGGGGGTGGGGGGAGAGGGATAGGCCAAATTCGAATTCCTCACCCAAACTCCCCTTTTGATCTTGGCGAAATAGGTTAACCTTAGCTAACTCTCACCCTTATTCTCCATCCTATAGATCTTTCAGGGTATTACCCCTATGTTTGTTGGGAGCTTCGCAGATACCACCGGCCGGCGACCCGCCTATCTTTTCTGCTTTGTCGTCTATATAGCAGCAAATATCGGGTGTGCTCTGGCCCCTAATTACGCCACTCTCCTCGTCCTACGGATGTTCCAATCAGCAGGTGCGAGTACCACTATTTCCCTCTGTCAGGCTGTAGTATCCGACATCATAACTTCGGCAGAACGAGGCCAATACGTCGGGTGGACGAGCCTGCCCATCGTCCTTGCTCCTTCTCTCGGCCCGGTTTTGGGTGGCATTTTCTCCGAGTATCTTGGTTGGCGTTGGATCTTCTGGTTCCTCACCATCCTCGCCGGCTTTGTATTCATTATGTATGCTCTGTTCATGCCCGAGACCTGCCGGAATATTGTTGGCGATGGCTCCATTCGGCCTCATCTATACTACCGTACGTTCTGGCAACTAGCGAAAGATGCCACACGCAGGAGACGGGCAGCACGACATGACATGGACAACCCGCTTCATCCCACGGTTTCGAGAGCATCAACCAGACAGAGCTTTCACGTGAAACGGCCAAATATATTCCGATCCTTAATCATCCTCTTCGAAACGGAGATGTTCCTCTTGCTTTTCTATAGCAGCTTCATCTACGCTGGTTTCTACGCCGTCGCTACCGCCATGTCTTCGCTATTTGCTGAGATATATGGCTTCAACGACGTTATGATAGGGCTAATGTACCTGCCCCTAGGGGGTGGCTCGATAATAGCCGCGTTCACGATGGGGAAACTGTCCAACTGGAACTACCGGCGCCACTGCAAGAAGCTCAACGTGCCCTTCGACCGCCTGCGCCAACAGGATCTCACCAACTTCCCCATAGAACAGGCTCGTCTTCAGATCAGCAGCCCACCCCTCATTATGTTTGCCCTCGTATTGAGCGGCTGGGGATGGGCACTGGAATACCGCGCTCCTCTCGCAGTGCCCATCGTGCTTCTGTTCCTGATGGGCATTACCCTAGTCGGATTCACGAACACTGTCAATATTCTTATTGTCGATATTAACCCCGGCCAGGCCGCTTCGGCCACGGCAGCCAATAATCTAACCCGATGCCTCATAGGGGCCGCTGCTACCGCCCTCATCAGCCCTATGCTCTCCGGCATAGGCGCCGGCTGGTCCTTTACGATATTCTCCCTCGTATATATCATTTTCTGCCCCGTGTTGTGGCTTATCATGAAAAATGGTGTCAAGTGGCGCAAGGCGAAACTAGAAAAGAAGGAAAAGAAAGCACGGGAAAAGCAGCTCAGGGAATCCGAGGTCGTAGCTGGACAAGAAAATGACAGCGAATCGACAAGGTAGAGTTTCTTTAGATGCCTTTATGGGGCCACGTCAAGGTTGGTCGGTACATGAGACAGATGTGACTTTACCTCTCAGCCTTCTTAGATACATCGAGGGTCATTAGTACGGTAGACGTAGGAGTAAGTAGGTTAGAACATAGAGGGGTTTTTTATAGATAGTTCTATTGAAATTTACATAGAAATCGATATTTTATATTAGTTCAACTAGTATTTCGAATACTTTAGCCGCGAATGTTTTAAGGGGTACAGGAAGTCATATTTAGGTATATTTAATACCTAGAGACTTAGTCCTGCTATAAATCAAATTATTAACCTCAAGCTTCATTAACATTCATCATGTTACGTGCATATAACTAAATATATCTGACCTAGGACGATCCTACCAGTCGCAAGAGCAAGACCACCAAACCCAACTGTTTTCCTACCTAAAAGGGATCTTCGGAAAGCTCATGATTGGTCCTCGTTTCGACAGTGTACCGAAGGTTAGGATTCCTTGGTGCAGAAATTCCGGGCTGACATACATACTTAACCTAGTGCATTGGATATTGATTCATGTACCTACCTAATCATCCGTAAGATTTTTCATAGGATAATTGGGGGTAGATATCATACGTAAGTAGGTAGAAAAACGAGTTTCTTGCCGACTCCAAAATAAACAGTTTTAGTATCATCGTATGGCCATGGATGAGAAGCTAGTCGGTATATATTCGTAGACTTGGTATCAATAAAAAAAAACTTTTTGCTATTGCGAAGGTGGTCGGGCCTTTTGCCCGGATCGTGAGCCGTATTCCATCTTTCCATGCCTGGAACTGATCCTGATGGAGGGAATAGCATCGTATTCACTCTAGCCTCTGAGAGAAACAGTTTCTTCAGACTGCTGCTTTGTACAATAGATCACACGTCAACGAGTCTGGAATGTAGGCTCTGGTAAGCTGTATTATCTATAGTTCCCCCAACCTACCCACAATAAGGGGGTACATTCATAACCCATAGTCCACGGCAGGAGAGACATAATACGCAAAAGTAAGGCAAACATCCTAGATGTTTACTGTGTCTTCATTTTCATTTTCATGTAGTTAAATTCGTTCTTGCTCCGGGGCCTTTTCTAGATAACTACGACCCATCCTGTCAAAACTCATGATGATATATATATAGGTTAGGTATGCACAAGATACTAACAGCAACGACAACAATATAACAACAAAATCACTGCTCATTGACAAACAACCCGGCCATGCCCATGCCCGTCCCGATGCACATGCTCGTCAGCAGGATCTTCTTGCCGGTGCGGCGCAGCTCGCTGAGGCCGGTGACGATCTGGCGCGTGCCGGTGGCGCCGAGGGGATGGCCGAGGGCGATGGCGCCGCCGCGCGGGTTCATCTTGGCGTGGTCGAGCTTGAGGAAGTCGCGCGTGTACACGGCCATGGTGGCGAAGGCCTCGTTGACCTCGACCACGTCGCAGTCGGCGAGGGCGAGCCCGTGCTGCTTCAGCAGCTTGGGGATGGCCACCGTGGGGCCGATGCCCATGATGCGCGGCGCCAGGCCGGCCACCGTCGACCCCACGTACTTGGCCACCACCGGCACGCCCAGCGCGGCCGCCTTGGACCGCTTCATCAGCACCACGGCCGCGGCGCCGTCGGTGACCTGGCTGGCGTTGCCGCCCGTCGTCATGGTCCCCCACTGCGGGAACGCGGGGCGGATCTTGCCCAGCGCCGCGGCCGTCGTGCCCGGCCGGATGCCCTCGTCCCGCGTCAGCGTGACCGTCTTGAGCTCCCCGTCCGGGCCCCGCACCTTGGTGGTGACGGGCACGATCTCGTCGTCGAACCACCCGGCCTTCTGCGCCTCCTCGGCGCGCCGGAAGCTCTCGGCCGCGTACTCGTCGAGGGCGGCGCGCGCGAGCCCGAAGTCACGCGCCACGTTCTCGCTCGTCCACCCCATCTCCTTCATGCAGTCGACCGCCTCCTGGCTGTGCTTGGTCACCTCCTCGTCGAACGGGCTGTCCAGGCTGTCCCCGCCCACCGACATGGACTCGCTGCCCGCCGCGATGCCCACCTCGATCGAGCCCGCCGCGATCTGGTGCGCGATGTCGGCCGTGGCCTTGAGGCCCGAGGAGCAGAATCGGTTCACCGACGACGCGCTCGCCGTGTTCGGGAAGCCGGCCGCGAGTGCCGCCGCGCGCGCCTTGTAGGCGGCCTTACCGTCGGAGACCTATACACAGAGCGGGAGAGAGAGAGGCTTGCGTTAGCATCTGTGTGTCAAAATCGGGGTAGAAAGCAGCAGAAGAAGAATAATAGGTAGGAAAAATAGGAAAGTAGGACTGCGTTGGAACGTACGTTGCCCATGCAGATATCCTCCACGAGATCGGGCGAGAACCCCAGACGCTCGCGCGTGGCCTTAAGGATGGCATACATCAGGTACTCGAGGCTGGTGTCCTTGAATCCGCCCTTCTTACCCTTGCAAAGCGGCGTCCGGATGGCGAGGGTAATGACGATATCATCGGGGTTCTTGGCGGTTCTGGGTTATCGTTGGTGTTAGTGGGTTCAACGAGATCTGTCATTGTTACGGTGATGGCTTTTGCTTGCTAACTCACATGTTGGCCAGCGGAGAACCGGGCGATAGATGCTTCAAGATTGAAGAGACTCGTTCGGTAGCCATGTTGAAGCTGTAGGGAGGGGTATGGCGTTTTCTGAACTGGTCGATTGATCGGTTGATTGAACGGCTGGCACAGGACACGGGGCAGAGGGCAGAGGGTAATGGGTAAAGGATAAAGAGGAGGGATGAGGGATGAAGGATGAGGTAGAGGGAACGGGAACAGGAGGGGGTTGGATAGTCTAACTTTCTGAAATATTTGGTGACGAAAAACAACAACAATAAAAATAAAAATAAATATGAATAATAAACAAGTTACATCTACTAAGAATATTGATATCGCTATGCTTTGCCGGACAAAGGATGAAATAGCCGGGAAGGAAAGGAAGAACACTTAGAGGGTGTCATGTTATGGAGGAAATATCACCGTCAATGGTTATCCGCTTCCAAGTCCAGAGTGTAAATCCACTCTTACATGTTTTTTTGCCGAGGCCATTCCTACTTTCGGTCGATTCGGCCTTCGGCAGATCGTTGCATTAGTTCATAAGGTATGCGTTCATAAAAAGCCCACGATATACCTACCTACCACATTAAGTACCCCGGCTCAAGCTAACTACCTAGGTACAATAAATAGGTCTAAAACTAATTATGTATCTACCACACTAATCCGTACATGTTTACCTACTTAGATGGATAGTTGAGGTAGGTAAATCCGGGGTAAATATCTGTGCTATTAATGTACCTATTAACATTGATGTTCTCTACCCCTATCTTAAACTTCAAAGAATGTTTAATGTTTACTTAGTGTCTGATAGTGTCTAGTCAACTACCTACCTCAATAGCGGGTTTCAGCTGAGGAGGGTTAGAAAAAAGTTCAGAGGGGGTAGCCAAGAAAAACTCCACTTTTTCGGCAAAAGTCCGGAGGGGTTAAAAAAACACATTTAATTTTATTTTACTTCATTTTAATTCCACTTTAATTTTACTTTTTAACAAGGGTTTATAGCATATGTTAAGCATATGCTGTGCATATATTAAAAAATTTTTAAATTTAATTTTTTTAAATTTTAATATAAATATATATGCTATATATTTATTACGCATATGCGTAGCATATGCTATACATATATACAGCATATGCTAAGTATATGTTAAGCATATGCTTTTATATATAATTTAAAAAATTTTTAAATTTTTTTTAAAAAAGAACTTTTAACATATATATAGCATATATTAAGCATATGCTTTTATATATAACTTTTAAAATATATAAAAAAATTTTAAATTTTAAAACTTTTTTTAATATATGCACAGCATATGCGTAACATATGCTATAAACCCTTGTTAAAAATATAGAATTAAATATGGGGGGTTTCTTGGCTAACCTTCCTCAGCTTTTTTTAATTTTAAATTATTTTTAGGTTTCTAACCCCTCTCAGCTTTTTTCTAACCCTCCTCAGCTGATAGCCCCCTCAATAGAGGTAGCTTGAGTATATAACATTAGTATGTAAGGTTACTTAGTGTAGAGCCAAGAGCGGAGTATATCCCCTCAACCCCAACCCCCTGAATCAATATACACTACAAATACACTAATAATAGCCCGGGTATTATTCACACTCGCATTTGATGTTAATATCTAAATACCTATTATAACTTCTCTATTATTACACTAGAATCTATAATCTAGACTCTGGATCAACTCGAAACACGCCCCCTCACCACCCCCATTTCGACATCGACATCAGAACCCGCCGTTTTCAATGTGCCCTTCCTAGAGACTCCAAGTCGCGCACTCCCCAACGTGACGCTGCTCAGGCTCCTCATGTGCCCCTGCTTATCCTCTGTAGGCCCACTACTACTACTACTACCATCATCAGCATCATTATCATCATTGTCGTCTGGCAAGCTAATGATCCTCTGCATTGCCTGCATCTTCTTGAGGTTGGCCTTCCTCTGCAGCACCTCCGCCTTCATCGTCCCCGTCACCCTGGCCTCCCTCTCGCGCAGCATGCTGGCCTTCGCCGCCGCCTTGCGCCCCAGCATGAAGAGCCCCGTGTGCACGGCCAGCCAGGTGGCCCCCGTGTTGTAGGCCAGCGACACGGCGCTGTAGGCGAGCTTCGCGAAGGTGTTGGTCAGCGCCGTCCGGCTGAACGCGAGCACGAACGAGATGAGGATGACCCCCAGGGAAATGGGAACTGGTAGGTAAAGAGGTAGCTCTTTGTTAGCTCGCTAATGAGAGAGAGGGGGAGAGAGCAAAGGGGAAGAAGAAGAAGAGAGGCGTCACTTACATGTGTAGGTAAACTCCTGTGCGAGCGTCAGGGAGCCGTCGTTGAACTCGGCAGCATTCATACCGAAGAGCGAGGTGCAAAATGACAATGGCAACTTCACAGAGGGAATGGGGTCAAGTAGGTAGGTAGGTAGGTATTATTAATTAGCATCATTTTCTGCTGGCGCAAGAAGGGTTCGCGGTAGGTAGGTAAAACTCACGAAGATAATCGTCACGCTCGTGAAAAGCATGATGGACTGGCCTTGCCTCACCGTCTCCGACGCGCTCTTCACGGCTTCGCGTGCTTCGATGACGCCCGCCTGCTGCTGCTTCAGCGTCAACAGGTCCTTCAGGGCCTTGGAAGTGCCCTCCGCATTGCGGAGAAGAGACTGGAGGTCTTGAATCCGCTTATGGATGTCTTCCAGGAGAACCTCTGCCCGACGCAGAGTTCGCTGCGCGCCTGACGTCCATCTCCCGGCCTCCGAGTCCGCGGGCGTGAAGCCATCGACGACTTCCTCCGGATCCCGAGCCCACAACCTCTGCTTGATGTGCTGGACGAACGTTTCCATGACCATCTGCTGCTGGCTTTTGATCTTGATAAGAATGTGGATTTCATCCACTGCGACGTAACTTGTTAGCAACGGACTGATGATTACAAGAGGCGATGAGTTCTCGCGTAGATGAGATATTCGGTCTCTTACTTATGTCCTTGCACTCTTTCAACAAGTCACCCTCCGGATTGATGTTGAGGAGCCTGTTCAGCGCCAATGCGTCTTGTGCTTGGCCCGGTCCGTAATCCCGGGAGGCAAGGTGCGTATATATGAGGAAATCGTCGTATGCGGCAGTCTGCTTGTAATCCTAGTCGCATATTAGCTGCCGAGTCGAGCCCACGCCGTGTTTTTTAAACAACGGTGTCAGGATAACCTACAATGCTCCGGATGGCATCTGCAAATATATCTAGAGGGTCTGGCTTTAGTTCGCCAGGCCTAGCCCTCTCGAAGAAGCTTCGCGAGCATTGGTCGATGATCAGAAGAGCGAGATCAAACACACTTTGTATCTCGTTCTTCCTGACGTGCCTCAGCCGCTGCCGGAGTAGTTTGTGCACATCGGTCGGGTCCGATCTATGCTTGCTCAAGCGACGGGGGAAGCAAGTTATGACGGTGCCTACGCCGGGGTATTAGTCCGCGGAACAACAGATGGGTCGGACGAACAGGTAACCTAGCATACTCTCGTCCAAGATCCAGAGCCACAGCTGATCAACCATGATGAGACGAGGAACCTTTCTGCTGTCTTCTTGGCAGACCTGACAGTTCTCGTCGTCTACGGCGTGGTCGTGCTGGCTAGGGCTTGTCGCACGATATACAACCTGGTCTCTGTCTCGGATCCCCGTGTGTCTGAGTGCGCCGTAGTGCGACTGGTCCAATGTCCTCCGTGGGTGTAATGGGGAGGGGTCGTGGAGGTATCTTGTGACGAGACGCCCTTCTATATCAGAGTCCATTGCCTCAAGCAGCGTCGCTGCGGTCAGCAGGACGTGGCCGATCAATCTCCGCCTTTCCGACCTCCCAACGGATCTCCATTCGAGGGATGTACGGGGCTTATGGTGATAGTCATGGATCTTTGACAACCTGCTTGAATGGATATTCCGCTTGTTTACTGCCACGGCCCGATCAACGGCGTCTGTCATGTCGCCTCGCTCCTGGTTGACTTGCTTGATCTTGTTGGCGCCAACTTTTCTGCCGTGATCTGTCTCCCAGCCAAGGTATGGCATGAACAGGGCCATGGCTTGCGTTTCTGGTCCGTCTTCAGTTGAAATACCATCGCAGAACGGTCTCATATGCCGAGCATGGACCGGCGAGCGGTCATCGTAACCCCGTTGTAGCGCCCAGAACTCGGGCCGCAAAACAGACTGCGTCTTGGTCATGTCGAGTTCGTACCGGTTGTTTAGGTATAGTTCGTCATGTGATGGTTGCTTCTCGTGGAAGTATCTGGCTATTGCCTTTTCCGCCCAGGACATATTGTTAGCTGGCAGGTGGACATATCGGATGGTATTGTCATCGAGGGTGTGCATCAATGGATTGACTTCCGTGTCGTCCTCAAGCAGAGTCTTGACTGAGACTTTCTGGCTTGGGAATGTCCCGTCAACCCTAGGCATATCTAGAGGCTGACCGTTTTTAAAACACATTATCGGTGCTCCGATTTGAGAGTCGACGTCCAGGCCCGTTATATCTTGGTCCTCTGGTCCCCCTGAGGCTCTTCGCGGCAATGGCCACCCCTTGCTCTGCCGGTAGTGATCTAAGCATAGCTGGAAGTCAAGCACAGTATCCATGGCTGAGTTTCCCTCCCCAAGCAACTCAAGCTTTCTCCGTTGCATGTCAATTCGTTTCGCTTCCTTCTCCAGTCGCAAGCGGGAGTTCCTGGGTAACTTTTGGAGAAACGATTGGCGCTGCGAGAATTTCAAGCAACCAGAATAATGTAGAGAGATGTTGGATATGCCTTCGTCATGAGGATATGAGCTAATGCACTTATTCGCACTGGAAGAATAGCTAATGTTGTTCATGATGGCGCATAGAACTTTCACCCTACCGGAGCAGAGATTGTAAGGGCTAGCAACATGCCCAAGCTGCCTATTTATCCATTCTCCCCATATCCCAACATGATCATACACACCCTCTATCATGATCCTTCTAATTAGTCGTAATTGTGTTGGTTTCTTCACCTGTTCGGATTGAAGGCTGAGACGGATAGCTATTCTCAGGGGAAGAGATACATAGGGGTTGGCTGTCGGGGCTTGCAGGGCATTTACTCGAGATGTTGCAATTCACAACCAGTAAGGAGAGGGTGGGAAGCTACCGATGGACGCCACCGCCAGGGTTTAAGAATCCTCCAATTCACAGCTGTAGGAGACTTTGAACACCCCCGGGAACATAAACATATCTTTCTAAGCCAAGTGACTAGGAAATACTGTTAAATTATAGAACCATATGACTACACGCATGTACCTCATATCTCAAGTGTATAAGTAGTAGTTATGCAGCTGAGAGGCACGAATTTTGAAACATCGCTGCTTAACTTCAGACTGTTTCAATGCGTTGCAAAGCATGCTGTTAACACATCAGATGCATGCGTGTTGGTTGGACCAGTTGCATTGTCAGGGGGCAATTACAGAATCGCTTCAACATAAAATCATACATCTAGTCTTCAGGTTGTAATTATAGGATTGAATGTATGTTTGAAAAAGAATCTCTGAGAAATCAAGCCACCAACTTATCCTTGGGCTGTATGCTGTTTCGGAGAGTGCTTGCAACTCTATAGCTAATACTGATCCATCCTCCTTGGATCGTGTTGTTTCATTCCCATTGAATACTCCAACTCATCATCCTGACCTGCTCCCTCTGTCCTTTGATAGCTCGTCATTCCCCTCATTCCCGAAAGTTCCAGCCTTACAATGCCTCTACATACCAGCGCGCTGGCTATGTACCTGGAGACTATGATCAATGAGTCGGTCACGCTGAAGAATAGTAGACTGGATAAGACCAAGGTGCCCCATAGCACGTGGGCGACGATTCCAACACTGAGTCCCCAGCTTAGAACTTGGAACCATAAAGACTCTTTTCGCCACTGAAGCCTCCATGGCTGAAAGGCTGCCGGAATAAGCTCGTTCGGAATCCAATCATGAAAGCCTGTTGCTCTGCGGTGGAGATACTCTCCATCGCCATCGCCGACCTTTCGCAGTTTCACGCGGATGCTCAACGCGATAACGCCGGCGAAATGGATGACTACCGCTAGGAAAGTCCAAAGCGGCATGCAGAAAATGGTTTCGGGGGCAAAGGCGACTATGGCATGGCGGCCTAGCTCGTATGCCAGATCGACGACGTTGGCGACAGCAGCGCCCACGAGGAGATACTCGAAGAAGCTGACCAGAGCTCTCATAGAGGAAGGTATTCTAGACCAAGTGAAGCCAGGGATGGCAAGGGCTCTGGGGTCACCGCCCTCGACAAATGTGGCTACCGTCTCAACGAACTCGCTCCCTTTCATCGTAGAAACAGCAGGGCTGCCGGCAGATAATAGGAAAGCTAGCACGGGACGCCGAAGCCCGAGGAGGGCTGTCTCTGCTGCGGTACTCCCCAGGCTTTGGAGGATCGTGGGAAGGAGACCTAGAACGACTGCACTTGACGCCACTACAAGTAAAACAGAGTTAGAGTTAGAGAGAGCAAGAGAAAGAGAGGGCGTATTTTTAAAGAACATGAGATCAACATACTCTCAGTCTTGCGGTACTCGGGGAATTCGTTTAGAATGCATTCTATGACGGGTGTGACGAGTGCCGACTTGGGTTGCGTAGGGTCAACCTTGCCCTCACGGTACGTAGCAAGTTCGTCTGAACAGTTGTTGCGCAGAATCTCTTGGATCTTGTCATTCCACGCCGGGAAGAAGTGATCGAAATTAGTCGTCGAAATGCAGTGCACTGTCGATGTGAAAAGGCCAACGACGGCCAGGCTGGCAAAGGCAAACTTCATCTTGGACGTGAATCTCTAGTTGTTGTATCAAACTAGAGTACCATGTCAAGTCTTGGGAAGAGGAAATGCGATCACGCATACACGCACAGAAAACACAGATATATATATAACTATACCTACCTATATGGCTATAGAGGCCATATGTAAGCACCGATCGTGAGGCGTGCTGCGTAACTATGGCCACTCTAGTTCAGAGCTGAGTGAGGGATCGAAAACCTTGTCCTGTGTGCGTGTGTGTGAGTGTATGTGTGTATGTATTTGTGTTCTGTGTGTGTGACTGGGGAACGACGATAATATTATATGTAGGAATGGCACTGTGCCTCGAGCAAAATGGGGAATATATCATATATCATATATCATCTGTCAGCCCTATACATAGCTATTGAGCCCATGCTAACAAAGTGTCAGGCTCCTCAAGTATCAGAAAATGGTATCCGGCATGCGTAGCACATCGTGACTAGAACCATCGTGGATCCTCGTTTCTATTGTTGTCTTTAGTCGCTTTCGTCGTACTGCTCATCCAACCAGCACTCGGAATCATATGCATCAGGTTGGCACAGGCGTATGGACCGACCAATTGAATAACTCTGTCGACGATAAAGGCGGAAACCATCTATACCCTCATGGGTCTGGTTTCATCAGAACCAGATGTTACGGGGCGTTGACTAAAGCACCAGGGTTTTCAGCCGCTTCGGGGCAGATGTTCAAAGATGGGATGGGAATGCCACTGCCAGGCTGGTCTGGGTTAGTGATATTCCCTCAAACCAGTCATTCGCCATGACCCTTGCTGTCGCCTCGGGCCGTCTCCCGTTCTATGTAAGTACGTGAACGGCACTCAGCTCTACTACCTACCTATATAGATAGGCTGACCATTGCATCTTGATGCTGATGCTGATGCTGATGATGGGGCTGGGCTGGTGTTGAAGAGGGCCAACGACTACCTAGGGTAGCTACCTGGTAGAGTCAGGTCACGAGAAGATCCTATTGATGTACATAGAGCCGGGCACAAATCGCTACGATGTCTGATCATGAAAATTTTGCCGTCTTGGGCCTCTTGAAGTATTAAAAAATAGTAATGACAAAAAAAGACGAAAACTAGGTAGTAGTATGCGGCGCTATGAAGCATTGGGAAGACAGCCCAACCCCTCCCCTGGTCGAGAATTGGCCCCCAAAAGATAAATCGTAGGATCAAGATCACTAGGCGGTCCGCGATACGCGTGGCATAGCGATCCGGCAGAATCCTACGGGCACCGGCGCCTATGCAGTCGCAAAACTGTCTCGCATGCAGCCATTTAACACAACAG
The DNA here is from genome assembly GCA_022544895.1 of Biscogniauxia sp. FL1348. NCBI lineage: Eukaryota > Fungi > Ascomycota > Sordariomycetes > Xylariales > Xylariaceae > Biscogniauxia > Biscogniauxia sp. FL1348. Next base: position 85,321 of record JAJNNV010000049.1, on the reverse strand, counting down.
ACCAATACTTGTCGCAAGAGAGAGCGCGACCACCAGCAGCACATGGACGCGAGAGCTTCCCGCGGCCGACTGGGGATCGACGCCGGTCGCACTACCACCCAGATACCACGAACCGATATCCGTGAGCTCCCCGTCGTTGTTCAGCATGACGGCATTTGCGCCGACGTTGCTGTCGCTGGACCGGAAAGAACCGAAGTAGCTATAACGACCAACAGAGTCCAGGCGATCGAAATACTCAGAAGATGTATTGTAAAAGTCCTGGGTGGTGGTGAGGTCCTGGTTATCGTAGTTATACTCGGTAATCCACTGAGTCACATTTGGAAAGCTGTATGAGCCCCCTGTCTGTCAGCCCATGCACACCCATGATATGGAGGTATCACGCGCTCTACTTACGCAGCCGAATAAGAACCCAAGTGGCTGGCAAGCCCTTCGAAGTTGCCGTACCAATGGATGTTCACAAAGTCGTATGAGCAGTTCCGAGTAAGTGTATCGTTGCTGATCAACGCTGAGCAATTGCCTAGGAACTGCTGCAACCAGGGGATGCCTCCCCAGCCCCCGGTGCACGCCGGCAGACCCAGCTTTATCCCCTGTTCACCTAGAGGAGCAATGTTTTTAACCCAGACATCCGCCGCCGTCGCAGGGTCGATGCTACTCCCACCACCATCCGTGTTTGCGGCGTCTGGCTCGTTAAACCCCAGAACATGGGTGATGTTGCGTCCCCCCTCGACCAGGCTCTGAACCGTTTCCAGGAAAGAGGTATCGTCAACGGTGCCCCAGAGCATGGGGACGAACTCGAACTCTTCCTGGGTCACACTAGAGAACGCCGGGGACGGGGACGAACCGTAGTTATAGTACCATGTCAAGTCGGAGCCCGACTGGATCCATATCTTGTTGTCCTCCGCGGTCTCCGCATTGGGGATGAATACTAAACCACGTTTCGAAGACCGGGTTTGCGCCAATGTAACAGAGGCGGCTGCGAGAAGCAGATGACAGGTAGACAAAAGACGCATCGTGGGAAAGGTGATTTTGTAACGATAGTGGCGACAGGCGTCAGACGAGAGAGGACACCGTCCCAGAGCCACCGGAGAGAGCCCACAGTTGGAAGAGTCGAGGTTTTGTGAAAGAAGAAACTCGCAATTCTAGGTAAAGGTGCCGGTGTAAGTGGTGTTGAGAAGCCGGTGATAAAAACGAGCGATGAGAGTTAGATGCGAAGAGATGAGATGAAGTTGAAAGGGGCAAAAAAAAAAATAGAAGGCGTTTCTGCACGCTCGGCCAAGGCGGAAGACACCATCGCGGCTGATTTAGCTTGACGATAGAATACAACACGATACGCTTCCGATGTCTTGGTAGGCCAGCTGAAAGAGACCAGAAAAAAAAAGATAGCACGGTAGTAATGTAATGCAGGTGCGGGTTCAGACTACAGACGGGCCTAGACGGGCCTTGGCTACTCGCGAATACGATTGACAGCTAGGCGCCACGCAATTATACGAACGGGATAAATAGTTAAAATAGTTACTATGTACTAGAAGTCTAGACTTTGCCGATTCGACTCTACCTAAGCTGAGATTAGAGACGGTCCAGTCTGGTATGTTTATAGTATACATAACATCACAACTTCAATGTTGCTTAACATGAATTGAGTTGCCGTTAAACCTATTAATTCTAAAAGACTTACCAGACTTACCTTTAAGTATCTCAACTTAGTTGAGACGTTTAAAGTCATGAAATCAAACTATGTAGTAACTAAAAAATCAAAGACATTAACTGATCAACTGTAGACAATATCAATAAAGAGTCCCGGCGTACTGGTTCTACTTACTATGTAAGTACCTAGGTTAGGTAGATAAGTACAGTACATACATACATCCCTAACCCCCATTCAGATTCAGATTCAGATCGGCTACCCATGTAAGTCTTACCTAGGTACGCTCTGTTCACCTCTTGGCGACGATGGCGCCAGACCTAGATGCCCACCAACCCACTACCTACCATGTAACCAAAGATCTGATAGGGCACTTACATCTGGTAAACCTGGTAATATTATGTACGTAGATAAACAGACCCGCCCCCCTCTCCCCCTTCCACCCTTTCCCCTCCATCGTATGCGGGTGAGATTTATTCACGATCGTGATTTACAACCAATCTTCATGGTCTTCACAATAGGCATTTGGAAAGCCGGTAAAACAGTACTTCGGTAGAGAAGACATGGTTTGGAATTTCGTTCATCTACCTAGTAGCTGCTACGACTTACTAGGTACTACCTAGAGAGAGAAAGAGAGAAGAGAGAGAGAGAGCCGAATGCCAACGAGGACATATACCATCCACTCCCCCCTTTTCAAAGCCAAATCCCCCCCGACCCGACTGGGCAACTGAGCTGAGCTCATTCTCGCCGCACGTCACTTTTCGAAAAAAACTCGTAGTGTTGTTATCAGCCCTCAGTCGGTCAGATTGTAGATCTTCTGGATGCTCTTCAGCATCGCCTCGTGATCCACCTTGAGGTCTTTGAGCAGGCCGTCCTGGAACCCGAACACCCAGCCGTGCACGACGGGGAACTGCTTCTCGGCATAGGACTGCTGCACCGCCGCCGTCTTGATCACGTTGCGGCACTGCTCCATGACGCTGAGCTCGACCAAGCGGTCGTACCGGGCATGCTCGTCCTCCACCGCGTCCAGCTCGCTCTCGTGCAGGCGGTAGACGTCGCGGATGTTGCGCAGCCACGGGTTCAGCAGGCCCATGTCCTTCGGCGTCATGGCCGCCTTGACGCCGCCGCAGCCGTAGTGCCCGCACACCACGATGTGCTTGACCTGCAAATGTCGTACGGCATAGTTAATGACGCTCATGACATTGAGATCGGTGTTGACGACCAGGTTGGCGATGTTGCGGTGGATGAAGGCTTCGCCGGGGCCCAGGCCGGTGATCTGCTCGGCGGGGATGCGGGAATCGCTGCACCCGATCCATAGATACTCGGGGCTCTGGCCGGCCGCGAGCTTTGCGAAGAAGTCGGGGTCTTTCTTGGTCTGCTCGGTGGCCCAGGCGCGGTTGTTCTCGAACACGCGATCGTGCGTCTCCTTAAGATACTTGGATATGTCCGATTGCGCCATTTCGCGCCAATTTAAACTAGAACTGCCGTTGTGGGAAGGGTTCGAGCTGCTGGAGTTTTGAGAAAAGCCGCGGAATTGATGCTGTGATCGTGATAGTTGCGCGGTGAACGACCGCCCTAGAGACGAGAACAGAAGGCAGCCCGCCGGTGTTCTTGTAAGCATCAGTTTTTTATTGTTTTATTTCGCGCCCGTATGAGGTAAGACCGAGAGAGAAGGATGAAGAAGGTAGGTAGATAGGTAGGTACTTGGGAATCCTGTGGCCTTCGACATGACGCACATTTTTTGTTGCCGAGAAACGCCAAAGAAACTAAAATGTAAATGGTGCATCTCACGGCAAATACCGAAGCCATTAGATCTACATTAGTTAGTTAGTTCCATGTCCTAGGTTAGGTACAGTAGGTCCTTAATTAAATAACAAACAAATAGAACTCACTGACTTATATAAGAGAGCCGATATCAAGTCGACATGGCTGGAAGTTCCTGGACCTATATGTCTGCATATGCAACTACTCTAACAACGTCTGGGAGGTTGAAATGAAATGTACCTACTAATAAGTAAAAAGGGCGTTTACCATTTATCTAATATTGTTATTCAAATACCTATCTACATACTGAGCATGGTACATAAATAAATAATTTGGTGTGTGTGTGTGTGTGCGTTTACAAACATGTGATAAATAGGGGCAAACACTATTTTCATATTATACACTTGGTTACCTAGGTAGATATATAAGATATATATAAACCCCTTTTCAGAACGGTTACTCCTCAAGTATTTGCTCCTTGGCAACCCACCACCATCATCACCGCCACAGCCGCCTATACTACATTCTACCCTCCTTTCATATCGACCTGATACCCGCAACCAGTCCACGAATGCCCCTTGTGGCCTTTCGAAGCCTCGTCTGGCTCGACTCGCCACCGTCGGGTAATAGCAAGTGAGCTGGCTCTACCCTAGGCTCAACGCGACCATCTTCCATGTTAATCCACTCCAATCTCGGGTATCTTTCCAAGTGAAACGGAGTTTTGTCTCCCTTGAGGTATTGGTAAGACCGCAGCCCGTCAATATGGGTCACCTCGGGAAGCTGGACCGTCAGCCGCCGGGCGAGTATGCCTCGAATCGCGCAGAGAATCCATCTCTCGCGGACCTCAGACCATTGCCGGCCGTCGGATAAGTCGAGCCGGATCACGACCTTCTGGAGCGAGTCAAAGCGAGCCAGGTTGGACAGGCCTGTGCTGAGCTCTGCCCAGTGACCCGGGGATTGTGAAGGCGTGGAGTAGAATCGGTGCTGGTGAAGAGTTTCGTAGGGCACCGCAAACGAGAACATGAGGGAGCGGAGCAGTTTAACCCATGGCGAAGGATGTGCGACGAGGCAGTGGTGTGCCGTGTGGAGATCAGTGAAGACGAAGGCAACAGAAGTATATATGCTATAAGAAGCTTCGAGATACCTAGGCATGGACGTAAGCACTACCTTCTTACCCATAATGTTTAAGGGGAAGGGGGGAGAAAACCTGGGCCGACTCACGTCCTTTTACAGGCCAACAGCATCGACAAAAAGAGCGTGCGTGGGCGCTGACGAGTCTGTACAGCTTGGGCAGACAGCATCACCTCCTCGCAGCGCCAGTGCTCTTGCCATGTAGACGAGAACCTCGACGCCCATTTTTTATCCACGGCTAAGGAGTGGGAACGGGATCTTGACCTGCGGCCGCTCTGGCGACACATTCGATGGATCTCCCCATTTCTCGCGTCAACCTCACCAGGAGCTAACACGCAAGGGGAGTGCGCGAGACGACCGCCACGGCTGAAGATGTGTTGTTTAAGTCCTGAAACGGCCCAGCATTCGGCATATATCATCTCCCGGATCTCGGACGGGAACCGACCAAAAAGACTCGAGTCGAGCTGGATATCTGCCGTGGCTCGAAGATGAGCTAAATCTAGAGTGCCGAGTTCTGACACGATCGACGCCATCGTAATCGCTGAGTTGGGCCATCTCGGAAACGACCTCGACTGGAATCTGCAGCAGCACTGGTTATATACCTACCTACCTATATAGATGGTCACCACGCGGCACTTCTATATGCCCTATGCTCGGAACATACATAGGTAGGTAGGTAGTAGGCTTCTACCCAAGGCGGCACCGCGGCAGCACGCGCTTCTCCGGCCCAGCATGAAGAACAATTTGGTTTAGTCCGGAGGGGAGGGGGTGAGGGGGGGGAAGGGGGGAAGGGAAGAAAGCAGTCTGACTGGTCCATAATCGCCAACTGCATTATCGAGGTCTCGGAAAAGAGGTAGGTGCCAGAGGGGACGATGCGATAAAGCATACACGATCGTCACGATGGCCTGGTCGACTCGCGTCTAGGTAGTTTATTGGCGTGTGACCTTACCCTACCCTACCTACCTTAGTAGGTATGAAGACGAGGGTGTTAACCGCGCTGACTGCCCTACGGGATGCGAGGTTAAAACCAACAGACTGTGCTGCGCCCTCCGATGTAACCCTATGTGAAGCAAGAGAAACGTGATCATGCCCCCTCCCCCTCTCCCTTCCCTTCCATCCGAAAGAGCTGCGCAGATGCAATGTGATACATCACCGCCTATCATGGACGCATTAAGCTTGTTCGCTCGGGGCGGCCATCAGTGTCGTATCTACACACCTTGACCAAATTTTTTTTTCCTATGCTGCCTTGTTCATCTCGCCGAGCATCAAAGCAAACCCGAACCTTGCGATACTATACATACGCACATACACACCCACCCACACACACAAACACTCACATACATACATACATAAACTCACACACATGCGGCGATGGGAGAAGGCTCCCTTACATTATGCTTATTAGGTTGTCATCACCTCTGCACAGAGCTCAACTAGGTAGGTAAGTAGGTAGGTAGTTCCAACGTCTGAACACATAACAACACCCCCCCCCTCTCTTCCAACTCCGGCCGCTCTGTTCAAGGGCGGATGTTCCCCGTGCGCTGATCATACGAGAAAAAAAAAACTCCTTCCTTACATTCTACCTAGGTAAGTAGGTAAAGGAGGGAAGGGCAGCCCTTCTCGGCAATATGCCTCGGCTACCTTACCTTACCTTACCTTACCTTACCTATTGGACAGCCAACTCACCTACCTACCTACCTACCTACCTACCTACTCTCCGTTATCGAGCTTAGCTAGATACGGGTTTGAGATGGCCGTCCCGGTCTTCGCCAGGGTGATCCGGCAGTGGGGTTGGTTGTTGTGTTTGTCGTCGTCGTTCTTGTTGTTCTCTCCCGGGAACGTCTCCCACCTGAAGCGCTCAACCTCGCCAGGGTGGAACTGCCAGTACCTCAGGGGAGGCCGTCGCACGATAATAGCGGAAGGCCTAGTAGTAGCAGCAGTAGTGTCCTGACTAGCGTCGAGGTCTTGCCCGTCGAACAGGTCCGTCTTACCGCCGCCACCGCCGCCGAGCAGCAGCGGGGGGAGCTCGACGGTAAACTTGCCGAGGGCCCGACAGCGCCTGAGGTGCGCCGCCAGGTCCCGCTCCGGGAGCTTGCGCCACGGGCCGCGGTCACAGATGTCTAGGGAGACCCGCAGGGTGTGCAGGCCGGGGAGCGACCCGACAGAGTCGATGACTTGCTTGACCCGGCTCCTCCTCCTCGGCGTGTTGACGACCAAGGGGGAGGAGCATTCGCGGAAAGGCGTGTGGAGGGTGAGGTCCAGATGGCGCAGATGGGGAAGGTAAGGCGAAGGGTGGTGGACGAAGAACCTGTGGGCTGAGAACAAGTCGTTGAAGATAAACTTGTGAGACTCAAATATTGACTCTACGACTTCAGGATACCTTTTTGGGGGGTGGGTTTGGTTTTCACAAAAGGTGGTTAGGTTCAGTCTTCTTCTTGATAGTCCTTCTTTTTCAAGTACAACAGTAGGGGAGCAAGGGGGTTGCGGTTTGTATAGTATAGGTCAAAACTTACATGCGCTTACACACCAACATCATGGACCCAAAGTCGGTCCGGTCGATCGCCCCTATCTGACCGTACTCGATCCTCTCCTCGCATCTCCAGTGCCGGTAGCCCCAGGTCGAGGACAACCGCCGTTGCCACATGAGTAAGTCACCGTGCCCGGTTTCGTAGATGTAATCCATGTTCTTCTGTATGAGATCGTGGTCCTCGTCAGCCTCGGACATGACGCATCGCATATTGTACCAGCGACCCTGTTTGAAGACGATGTGACGCCCGTTGGGGACATGGTACATGTGGTCATACGCGCCAGGCCAGATGTATGCGTATATGGTCTTGCGAATCTCGATGGGCAGCTTCTGGAAGAATGAGCTATCCGGCTGCTCACTATAACCAACAGGCTCTTCCAGCGGCACAACTTCCACCCGCTGCACACATTCGTCTTGGCTCGGATCGTGACATGGAGCCGCCAGCCGCTTCGGCTCTCTCCTTTTGAGCCGCCGCTGGAGACGAAGTAGCAAGGATCTAATTCTCTTCGGGATCCCGGTAGCCATAGGTATTCCCCTCAAGACAGTAAATGATAATAAAGATGAGAAGAAACTGTACCTGCCACACTTGACAGAAAGGGGAAGGGGGGAGGGGGGCAAAGTAAAGTCTCTTCTCTATACGGGCTCCTTATTCCTCCTCCAGGTAGTTATATACACCGAGATCAACATCGTTGGTGACATGACTGGCCCTCCGTCGGGAGTGCATGTGCTAAGAGCAATAGAGCGCAAACACGAGGGTCCCCCCCTGGTCATTCTCCCAATATGTGTACACACAAGACGGGCGCCTTGCCCAGGCTGTGTAGGCAAGATGATCAAGCCTCGTGTCACAGATAGGTTGACAAGGTGATGGGGATGAGCAAAGCAAGGATACCAGCGCGCACGTACATATGTCACGAATACACATCTTTTTTTTTCTTTTTTTTCTGCTCCTTTTTGCCACATGAGAGGAAGGGAATACAACATGCCTTGTATGGCTTATCATCGAAGTCACTGGATTGGAGAGGAGAGAGAAAGGGAGGGAGGGAGGGAGGCGTAGATAGGACAGAGGGTTGAAAGATTGGGTGTTCGATAGATAGCTGCATCCAAGCACGAAGCACCATCACAGCAACTTCTTACCCGTGCCCATTTCATCATCCATGGTACCTGTGTGATCGATGACTTGGCTGTCCCGCCCTATCGGTATCCAATCACACCGAACTTCGGGCGATTCTAGCCTCGCGTTTTGTCTTTGGGGATAGACAAGGGGAGGGGGAGGGGGAGGGGAGGGAAGAGTCATCATCCATCGGACCAAATATATCTAGGTAAGCGCTCACGTCGTGTCACCCCTGCCCACCCTCCTCCTGGTCGAGTCCCAGTCAGTCATCAGATAAATAATGAGTCGTCGCCGGTATATCCATCACCGGGATTATAATTTACTCGTTCGCCTGTGGTGAGGTCATGTGTATGTGTGTGCGTGTGTGTGTGTGTGAATGTGTGCGCCCTACTTATTGTGAGATCGCTGACACGTCTCAGATGGGTGAGTCCCCTGCCCACATGGCTAACCTGAGGTTAGCTACATACTACATCTGGCATTAATAGCCCGCCCCGAATATACATACCCCCCCTGTAGCGGCTGAAAGAAACATGGAGATTACGGAGTCATGGGCGTTGTCGTAGACTCGAGAAGTAGGTCGGCGAATACCTATTGTAACCCAAGACAAGCCCCCCCCTCTTCCCCCCTCTCCTCCCTCTACCCGCGGGGGAGAGGAGTGGGATACAAGTCCGCATATGATAGGACTTAACCGTAACCCCCCCAAAGAAAACAATCGGCCATTAAGAGCAGACTTCCATGGAATTGTTAGTGACAGGGTACATTATGCGGGGGCGTGATATGTATGTACATAGATCGTATACATACCGGCAGCCTTCTTATAGGCGATGTGCTCTTTTCAAAGCATTCGCCAGCCAATGAACGCCCCTCAACCTCAACTCTCAACTCGGCGTTAAGCTGCCCATGATGAAGAGGCGTAGTATAGGTATACAGCAGGATCCGGATACCTGGATTCGTTAGTCTAGTGTCACCCAGAGAGGAGACATGGACTTTTGTAAGCTGAGGATTTGGTACCGAAGTAATACATATGAGAGGGCTGAGACCAGAGGTTGGAATGGAATTCGGGAAGTGAAAAGTCCGCAATATACCGAACCTAGGTAGGATTTGTGGATTGCGATACCCACGCACAGTGGCTGGGTAGGTATAGATGTTCTTGATGTTGATAAAAGTCCCATACCTACCTAAGGTTAGGTACTTAAGTGTCATCACGTACGCCGGACAGCTCAAGATATCAGACACCAACGGCGGCGCACGTAGTTTATGCAGTTGGATGCCGCATACCTATGGATCACAAACGGATCCCAACAGTCGAGAATCCGATCCGGCAGCTACCCGCATGTGGGCTACATAACATCCGACGTGAGTCCTAGGCAGGTTGATGTTAGTTATGGGAGTAGGTAGGTAGCGAAATATCAGTTTCCCGTCTCGCCCAACATCAGAATAGCCTTCCTCTCCGCCGTCTCTCTCACCGAAACTATGGCCTTTGATTTATGTGTAGAAGATGGATATAATACTAATGCGACCGACGCAAAGGACTTGAACATAAACGCTGGGAGGGAAAACTTATGAGTGGCCAAAAAAAAAAAAACCCCAGTTTAGCTTGTTTCTATTGCTTTAAGATAGCCTCTTCAAGATGAAGGGCATGCCGAGTCGGCCGAAATGACATAGGTAGGGAGGTAAGTTGATGGTATAGTACATGGCTAGCTGCATATGCAATAGCTGGGATTCATGCTATCAGATTGGTATTCAAGTTGACATGGGCATCTAAGGATATAAGTGGGAGTATGCCTACCTAGTCTCGTGTTCTATATCCCAGTCTTTATTGGTGCTACCGTGAGCTTTACATGATGTGCTTATTAGTGTCGAGATTCCCGGGATTGTACAAATATGAGCGGATGGATATGGGCATGTGGCGTTCAAACGCCTAGGTTAAGTTAGTTGGCTGAGTTCTACCGAGTATTATCGCGCCTATGGGCTTTCTTCAGGGTTCTGAGTTGATGGAGATGTACTAGAACATAATAAGGGGTATGTATGATACACATTTCGTGGGACCTGGGCGGCCGGGTATAACCTCGTAGGGTTGGTAATCCTACTGCGAAAGAATCACTCTTGATTCCTTCCCACTGATCCCAATCCACCCCTCCCCCCTTTTTTTGGGATCCCTTTTCCTTTTTGGAATTCGGTAGTACAGGGGCTTTATAGCGCAGATCTAACCACAAAACCTCATCGTTATTCATTACGACCAAGCCAGCCTGAGGCGTGGTTTTATACATAACATATCTTAAACCTTTGTTATTACCAGATCTAAAACCAAACCAGTCCACCCCTACCGGCGTGCCTGTAACGCCTTATCGAAGCATTCGAGGAGCTGGGAGGGTTCTGTCAGTATTCGGCCGTGTAGCAAGATAAGGATTCGTGGGCGCAACTCACCTCAGGACCCCAGGCCCCCTGGTTCTCCAGATACCTGGTCATCCCCTTCACTAGCTCTACTTGCTCCTCGAGAGAGAGTCCCGTAATGGCAAGTTCCATGACATTGCCATAATTGACCTTGTGCTGAGCAACGAAGGTCTGGAAGTATATGAAAGCAAAGAAACCCATGATAAACTGGCAATCCATCCGATCGGTCATGCCTCCGTGGCCAGGGATCGAATCGCCAAAGTCCTTGATCTTGAAGGTGCGTTTGAGGCCAGAAGCGAAGAAGCCACCAAAGGGGGCGATCAACGAGGCGAAGGTGGCTAGGACGATGGCGTGGAACTGCATGGGTTCCGTGGTGAAAGACAACCCGGCGCCCTCAGGGAAGAAGAGCTGGGGCAGATTGTACGTGTGCGGAAGGAAGACAGGATTCGGGTCGCACTCGAGGCCGGTCAGGATGGTGGCACCGAGATTGTTGACGGGGCAGATGAAATACTTGGAGCGCATAAGGATGTTGGTTAGCAGGACAGCCCAGACAACGGTCATGATCCAGGCTCCGACGAAGCCCTCGACCGTTTTCTTGGGCGAGAGCTTGATCAGCTGGGTGCGACCAAAGGTGATGCCACATATGTAGGCGAAGATGTCGTTGCAGATGACAAGCGAGGCAGGGAGGAAGAACCAGATCATGCCCTCGAAGACATTGTTCATGACGAAATGGGCCTGGACAACAACGAAGTACAGGGCCATATGGGTCCAGGCAAAGTTGGTGAACTGGAACTTGAGGTGGCCAGCCTTGAGGTTGGCGACAAAGAAGACGAAGCCAATGACGTAGAGAACGAAGCTGATGAAGCGATGGTGGGTGGCGAGGGGCAGCAGCACACGGTCGACAAGCACAATGTGCTTGAAGTAGTAGATGACGGTCTCGCCGTAGAGGAAATACATGGTGGTGGCGAGCCAGTACCAGTTCAGGCTCTTGGTTGGGCGGAGTTGTCGGGCGCGGCTCGGGACGCTGGCGATGGCGATGACCTCCTTAAAGGAGACGATCTGCACGGCGGTAATGCAGGCGATTATGTAGATATGGCCGCTGAAGAGGGCCGTGAAGAAGAGGCCGATCATGACAAAGGTCCAGAATGTGCGGGTGATGAAGTTGGCCTTCTTCTTCTCGTAGTCAGACATGGGCGGCTGTTCGGGCGACTTCTGCAGAGAGGGAGCACGACGGGTTAGCGACGACGAAGCATGCTCGCAGGGCTATGTTATTTTATTATTAATTTTTTATTCTCCTCCACTCACCTCGCTGATGCCGTCCATGGGCGGCGAAGTCTTGTTTCTGAGGGGTGAGCCGGAGCCGTCCTCGCTGAGCTCGCTCATGCTGGATCTCCGACCATCCATCATAACGTGGCCATTAGATGTTCGATTCGGAAAGCGGACGCCACGACGCGGTTTGGTCATGATGCAGGAGATCTGACCCTAAGCTATTTCCCCAGGTGATGGGGTTGTCTGGTTCGCCTCGTGGCCGGGAGGAAGCGAAGGATTGGGGATGGGTTGGGATGGGATAGGATGGTAGAGGTGGTTTTCTTCTTGTGCTGTGTGAATTACTGCGCGCGCGCGCATATAAGTAAATGTACAAGATAGGTTCGGGTAAAGAGGCCTTTCCCGTGTTCGTGTTGGATTTCACGAGGGTCAATGTAATTATTAGAGCGGCGAAGGTCAGGTAAGTCGAGGTAGAGAGGTTCAGAAAGAGGTGGGAGCAAAAGAAAAGAAGAAGAAAAATAAGACAATCGGGAGTTAAAATGAAAATAAGATAAAGGTAGGTAGGTACTAGGTTAGCTAATGATTAAGGTAAGAGGTACAGACATATTAAACTTTAGTACGTACATTATGTACGTCGGGCCAACATATTAAGGTACCTAGGTACATACATACCTATGTACCTACAGGTGGGCAGGGCACGAAGCTGGGTGTGGCTCAGCAAGGGTTTTACACTACTGGGTTTCGCCGCACCCGAGAGACTGTCCGTGTCCACTCTAGGTAGTACTTCCTACGTAGGTGCCTCCCCGTAGGGACTTGAATATGACGTCAATGTAAACCCAGGTTACTTACCTATATACGTACCTACTAGTAGGTTAGAATATATTCAAGCTTGGTTCCCAACTTGGAAGTTGGAGATCTAAGAGACCGTATGTAGTAAGTAGCTACTTAATAGATCCAACCTTACCAAGGTTATATGATATGCTAGGCAGGGAAATAGATTACTTGAGATTATCACCACTCCAAAACAATAAAATACCCCCATAAATACCTAACTTACATAGGAACACGTCTTTTCTCTCTTCGCGCTGACGTGTACCTACTTCTATATTCTAACTTGGGTGCTCACCCGCCAAAGAATGCGCCCAACTCCTCGCCTTCTTCCGACGTGACAGCCAGCTCCAGCAGCTCGTGCGCCAACTCCGCCGTTTCTTCCGACACCAGGTCCTCTGAAAAATTCAACCTTGCCAGCCCGAGTAGGTATTTCTGAGAAGCCCCCGTCGCCTTGGCCAGCTTCCCCCCTACTTCTCCCATGTTGCCTCCTAGCGGTTTTGTCACTATTAGATGTATCAGGAGTACCGTGTTGGCAACCAGCCTTTGCAGACTGTCGGCCGCATCACCGGCCTTTCCGGGAGCCGCGTAGTGCATCTCGCCCTCGTAAAGCTCGTCTATCGACGAATGAAGCAAAGATACCAGCCGTGAGACCAGCGCGTCATTCCTGGCCAGCTGTGCTAGCCCAAACGGAGATCTGGCGAATGCCGCTAGCGTCTGCACCATCGCCTCCCTGACCTTTCGTAACTTATGCGCATCAGTATCCCACAAGTCCCAGCGCAGCACCTCCACTAGGTTGAACGAAATGCGGTCGATGATGGTTTGGGCCACCACCTCGGGCGTCTTGTCTGGGTTGATGGGCCCGATGCTGTCGGGAAACACCGAAGTACGCAGCAGTCTTAGCGTCGCGACGAAATCCTCCACCGGCTGTTTTTGGCTAAGAAGCATGAGTACGAACTGCGGATGTACTTGGCTCCAAAAGTCCACTGCCGGTAGGCTCAGGGAGCCGCCGACAGGTCCCGACGTTTCGCAACCGAGCGCTGCAAGATACAGGAGCGACAAGATTTTATCGGTCGCTATGTTGTCTCTGAAATTCTTGAAGGCGTCGTCGGTGGGATCACCCGGGTTGGAGTTGTTGAACCTGGGAATAGACACCTCGTAGCATGAGTCCATCGCCACCGGAAGCAAGGACGGCGCAATATAGGGCGCTATGTGTACAGTGTAAAGCTGGAGAGTTAAGGATACTAGGGAGACTAACTCTGTGATGGGTGCCAGCTACATCCAGGTCAGTCTCTTATAGCGTATTGGATTGGAGGTGGTGCCGCGACGCGACGCGACACAAAGGGTGTCATGACTTACACATCCTTCTTTACGGCATTCGTCCCAGAGTTGGATGACCTGTTCGCAGAACTCGATAGGTAACCGCATCGGATCGTCGGGACTACCCGCTACTGCGAGCTTCTGGAAGAGTATCGAGGCGAGACTTTCCGTTGGTCGCGACGAGAGCGCAAACCCAGCCAGATATTCGAACGCCAGCGGGCGGCCATGCGCAGCACTATGATTAAGGATGACCTTCATGTACTAACGGCCGTCAGTTAGCATTGGTTCATATACGACCTGGGTACCTTTGGAGCCTGGGGCTCTTACGTCGAGCGCGACGGCCCTTGGCGCGACGAGAGGCTGCTGTCTAGCCAATTCGTCGCTCGTCTCCACGTTGTCCAGCATAACTACATCCTCCGAATGAGTCTCGAGAGGCAGGATGGGGCTATCCATGGCCGGACGTTTCCTTTTCCCCTTGGTCGGGGTCCTGAGTAGCCGCGACGGTGGTTCGACTACCGAACTGGCCACGGGGCCTGCATGCCGACCTCGCTGTCCCTTGGTTGGACTACCGGCCATCTCGACATCCTCGAACCCGTCAGCGACGCCCCACGACTTTGCGGCGACGTTCTTCTTCGGAGTTCCGGCTCCATCTTTGCGCCTGGTACGGTCCAACTCGTCCTGTAGGTCACGTCTCGTGAATTCCAATTCGGCAGCGGCAGATTGCTGGGCAGCCTTGGCGGCCTCGACGGACCTCTCATGCTTGGATATTTGTTCCGACGTCAGTTTCTTAAGCGCCTGAAGCTCTCGCTCGTGCTCGTCGCGTGACTTCTCGAGACGCTTCCGCACGATGCTGATCTCGCCATCCTTGGTCGTTAACCGGGCCTTCAGATCGCGTATCTGGGCTTGCAAGGTAGCAAGCTCTTGCGATGTCGGATCGGGCTGACGGGGCGCTTGGGAAGGTTGGTACCTCGAGGGAATCGAAGGTGGCGGACGAGATACGGGAGGCGGCGGGCGGATCTGGCTGTACGGAGGAGCGCGGACGGAATGAGCGGGCAGTTGAGAAGCGATGGGCTGAGGGCGGAAGTGGCTCGCGGGAATGGGAGCAGGTCTCCACGTCGTGGTGGCCTGTTGTTGCGGGGGGGCGGCCCTCGAAGCTAATGGCCTGGGTGGCGGCGGGGGCAGGGCGGACTTGTTGGCACGCAGCTCATCCTGAACGACGGTATCGTCTAGATCATCGTCTTCGAAGTCGTATTGCTGGTCGTCCTGGGAGGGCTCGTATCTCTTCTGGGCCTGTGTGAATTGGATAGCACTGTTCTCGAGCTCCTGCAGGGCATTCGCATTGAGCGCATCGAGGTCATCGTCGGAAAAGTCATCCATGGCGACTTGCGAGGGCAAAGGCGGAGAGGGAGCTACCTAGAGTTAGTGGTGGGTGGTGGTGGTGTGCCCACCCATTGGCACGGTACGTGGCAAGGTTGTGTTCCTCGGGTGGGTAGTAGATGGATGCGGCACTCTGTCATTATTATATCGTCGGTGTTATATTGAAGATTGTTGAAGATGGTGTTCACGAGGGCATTGTAAGATCCCTGACTATATAAGTATGTAAAAGTTAGGTATAGGTAGATCTAAGTAATACCTAAGTTATGTACCTACAATGGACCTTGACGAATTTCTTATCAGTCGCCGATCTTATCGACCTGCATCTAAGAACCTAACCTGGGTATGGGGCCCTAGTATCTACATGTATCTACATACCTACATACATACATACCTAGGTACATACTAGTGTAGGTAGGTACTATTCGTATGTACAAAGCAGGTGGGCAGGACTGGGTACTACACAGCAAAGCCACATTTGCACCGCCTCCTCCGTACCTACTTACACCAACAGCCCTGGCTGTTAAAACACCGACCTTGAATTATTCCCGTCAGGTGAAGTCTTCACCCACTCCAAATGGTCCTACATCCTACTTAACCTAGGTGCCTACCATATTCTGTGAATTCCGGACGAATTCCAGGAAGTATCGAGGCAAAAGGCACCACAAGCTACTCCTAATCATCGATGTAGGTAGGCAAGATCATGATGCTGTGGAAACCAAGAATAGGGGGGGGAGGAGGGAGGGGATAGTGAGAAGAAAGGGAGTCACCTTACCTACTTACACGCTGATTCACGATATGACCTCATGCCGGTAGGTATGTACTACTAACTAGAAGCCTCTGTCCAAGCTTCGTGATACCTACCTGTGATACTTACTACCTATCTACCTAACCTAGTCGTTGCCCTGATCTCCCACCTCTAACCCCAAGCCTCCTCCCCCCCCTCTGTCGTCCCCTTCCCCTATACCGCCATACCCCATACCTACTCATACTCAACACCATACCCACGATGGCACTGGTAGGAGTGGTTTTACTAGCATTTCTGGCAGTGCTCTTCCAGGCCATTGCTCAAACTGTCCCCTCATCCTGCCCAGATGTCCCCCCGCCGCTCTATCCCTACAGTCTTCGCCCAGGCTGGTCAGCAGTGAAGGTGGCCGGCGGACTGACTTCGCCTCGTGACCTTGTAATTGATCCTAGGGGCCGGCTCTTAGTTGTCCAAGAAGGTGTGGGCGTGAGCAAGCACACTGTCGACGTTGACGGGTGTATCACTGCCTCACAGCCTCTCATTTCCAAGTCTGAACTCAACCACGGCATCTCTCTAAGTCCTGACGGCCGCACTCTCTCCGCCAGCTCATCCTCTTCTGTATTCAGCTGGGCTTATGACCCCGACACGGGAAGTGTCAGTGAAACGCCGGTCACCTTGGTCACTGGGATGGCACCCAATGGACATGCTACGAGAACATTGATCGTGCCACCACATGAGCCGGATTTGTTGGTGGTATCTCACGGCTCGAACAGTAACCTCGACTACCAGTCTATCGACCCTACAGTGGCCAGAGCCATTGTTAAGGTTTTCAACATCTCGTCCGTGCCAGATGGTGGCTATGACTTCGCTACGATGGGTTGGAATGCCGGGTTCGGCCTTCGGAATGACGTTGCCCTCGCCTTTGACGGCAACCACATGTAATTCATCCTCCCCTCTATCTTTACCAAGCCCCCAACAACGCTGATTGTGGCATAACTACTAGGCTATGGAGTGTCGAGAATAGCGCAGATTCTTTAACTCGTTCGGTCCAAGACACCACGACAGATATTCATCAAGATAACCCGGCAGAGGAGCTTAACTATCTAGGCGACGTTACCAGCCCAAATGATAAATGGTATGGTTATCCCTCGTGTTTTACGGTCTGGCATCCAGATGCGATTCTGGATCGCACGTTTCAGATAGGGGACCAATTCACGCCCGCGCCCAACGACACCTACAACGACGATGTATGTGCCCGTGCCTCGGTTCCTCCGCGTCTTAGCCTACAAGCGCATTCTGCACCCCTTGGAAGCAAGTTCGACGCCACAATTTCCAACCTTTTCGTTACTTTTCACGGCAGCTGGAACCGTCAGCCACCAACCGGTTACAAACTCATTGCGATTCCCTTCACTAAAGAGCCAGACTCATCATACGCCCCTGTCGCGAATGCATCAGACGGCGCTGGTTACGTTGACATATTCTACCCCCCCGATGAAGGGGCTTGCTCGTCATCGTCCTGTGTCAGACCGGTTGGACTCGTCTTCGATGCCGCCGGTCGGCTATACATGACAAGTGACACATCTGGGGAAGTTTTCCTGCTATCAGCTCACTAAGAAAGGCTCCGCAATACTGTGGCGGCCTTGTACCCCTCGTTCTCCTAGCATAAGATACTACATGTACTATATACTGTGGAATCACTGAAGGTTTCTTAACGGGTTTCCACTAGGGTAGCTCCACGATGGTAGCTTTCTGTACACCAGACCTACATAAAGCCCAGATTTATAGGTTGCTAGGTTAGCATGAATCCAAACGCCTCTTCTGATTAATGATGTAGTCAGGTAGATATCTGTACTTGTTTTTCTTCTTAAACTTCTTGACGAAGCAGCCTCTTATAGAATATGCAATAACTTTCACCGCAAGTTTTCCGAGTTGAACCATCTAATTTCTCTCTATTGAGGAGTCTGCTATACAAAAAGCCGGATCTACGATAGACTTCATAGCATCAAACACGCGTGTCTCTACCGGCTTGGGCCTTATCTACATCGTCGACATGATCAGCTCCTTCGAGAATCTCTTTCTGCTTCTCATTGATTGCCTGATCCATCATATCCGCATTCTCGTTTCCATGCAGACCAATCTTGTACCATGGCAGCTCGAAGAGTCGGTTCATGCTCTCGAGAGAGCGACCGGCCGTCTCGGGAACAAAGAACCAGACCCATACACCGCCGATGATGGTGATGGCGGCAAAACACCAAAAGGTACCCTTGGGCGAAATGCCACCTTCACTCTCCGGGAGCAGCATATTGGGCACGGCGCGCGAGTTGCCATACTGGTTTGCGAAGTGGAGAGTCATCGCAATGGAGGTGGACAAGGCACGGATCCGTAGGGGGAAGAGTTCAGCGGTAAGCAAGTATTGCATGCTGTTCCAGCCGAGGGCCCAGCCGAATCCAGAAATATAAATCATCGCAATTGCGCCACGACTAGGACCGGCCTCGTGCTCGGGTAGAACATAGTCCGATTCCAAGCCCAATTCGGGCACCGCCGTCAAGAATCCGGCGATGTATAGCATGGCAATGGCCTGTAGGGTGATGCCGATAAGCAGGGCGCGCTTCCGGCCGATGACGTCGACGAGGAAGAGGGCGCAGAGGAGGGCGGCCACGAACTTGACAACACCGAAGACAGCAGTGACAAGCAGCGACTCGTTATTACCAGTGATGCCAAGGATCTTGAACAGATCCGGAGCATACAACGTGATCGACCCAGCGCCAGACCACTGCGACAAAAATTGGACCATGATACTCAGATGCAGCCGGTACAAGTTGCTTGGAACGAGGAGCATCTCCTTTATGATGCCGACTGAACTCGAGCCCTTGGTCGCCTCGAGCTCTTCTTCGTGGGCGGCTCGGATGGCATTGATTTCCGAGACGACGTATATATCGTCAGGGGATAGATGGCGGATGCGCGCCATGTTTTCGGTTGCCTTCTCGACGTTTCCCTTCTTGATGAGGTAGCGGGGCGACTCATATTGGAAGAAGGTGAGAATGAAAATCAGACCAGCGAAGATGATGTGAAGGCTCGTCGGCGCAAGCTGGAGTGGAACAACTCAGGGTTAGCAAAGACGGCCGGAGAAAGGCTGAACAGGTAGTTTAGGCTAGGTACAACTTACCCAGCGAACGTGGGTGGTATCTCCCAGGTTGATCTCGGCACCATAGTTGGTAAAGTAGGCCAGAACAATGCCAACGTAGACAAAGCCGGTGAATATACAGGTACAGAGGCCGCGAACCGAGGCGGGTGCGATCTCGGCAATGTACACCGGACCAACGACGGGGGTTTGGCCCACGCCTAGACCGGCGATGAAGCGTCCGGCGTAGACGGCACCGAGACTGCCATTGTGGCCCATGAAGATAGCCATACCCAAGATCCAGATGACGCACAACTGGCGCGTGGCCCATATCCGACCAATACGGTCGCAGATGAGGAAGGCAAAGAGGGCACCGCCGACCGAACCGATCTGTACCATAGCCGAGACATTGGCCTTGATGTTGGTCTGCTCGACCTTGCTGTACGAGGAGTAGTTGATGGTGTTTTGGAAGTCCTTGGATCCGAACGCCCCCGAGATGAGACCCTCGTCTACACCACGAGCGGCACCGAGAAGCCCAAAGGATATGACGGCAAACCACAACCTCCAGTTGAACACATTCTTGGGCTCGTTCAGGTCCTTGAGCTTGAAGATATTGACGGGCTTCTTGACACCGCCTGCCATACTTTCTGTGTCTAAGCCTAGGTAGATAGGTAGATGGGTAGGTAGGTGGGCTTCCAGCAGCAGCTCAACTTGGGCGGTGTTCGAACTTTTGGGACAGGACAGATGTAGTTTGGGGGAAATGCTGCCTTTTAAGTAAAGATGGGCTACTCCAACTGTTTTTCGCAACCCATCGAACGATCTTCGATCTTTGACCGTAGTTGTGCATGACCTCGGCCATTCTTTCTTGTCCCTTTCCCCCCTCCCCCCTTTCGACCTTTGGCCGCTTGGTTAATAATCCCCCCTCTCCATTCTTTGTTGCTGACGGGGGACGAGAACGAGATTCATCTCGCTACTACCGCTCCCCCCCCCTTTTCCTCAATCCTCTCCTCCCCACCAACTGAGAGGCCCATGGCTACGATGCCCCCGGGAGGCAAGCGGGGACCCCGCGATTTTCCCTTGCTCTTCCCCTCATCTAGTGCTTTAGCTAAGCGGGGATTGGTGGTTGAAGGTGTCGTCAGGCGAGAGGCGGACCAGGATCATGACGCTCAATGCCGGGTCTCCAATGCCTGCAACCACGCGGTGGAGGCCAGACTGGGTAATCTGAGGCGGTCTGCGTCCGACTGTGAATATGTACGTACACTAGGTACGTATTACCTACATAGGTAGTAATAGGTATGTAGGTAAGTAGGTAGCTAATATGCATGCATGTAGCTATGTGTCTCCATGTCTTTCTCTTTCTCTCTGTTCCTTCATCGGGCAATAGTCCGATTCCTAGATATAGGTAGCTTACGTGAGATCGTCAGCCCCGCCCTCTTACCGACATATACCTACATATACCTACATACCTAGGTCGGTACTGCAGGTAGGTAAGGTAGTATTTAATGTCTGTGGTATATATAAGTTGATGTGATTAGCTGGGGTATCAATAGGACCGGACCCATACCTTCTCTTCTTCATGGATGACACTGATGTTATGAAGAAAAAGAAGTTGATCAGTCTATGTTTATCTTTACTAGGTATTTATTATCCCGTTTCTCCACATTAATGAATTGGAGAGTTGGAGGAAGTTGTTAACCTAGGAGGTTGGAGAGAGATAACTTAAATCAAATCAAGCATTGGAAGGTGAGAGAGCCAACCGCACTATCTACCTACCCTAGGTTAACCTGGGTTAGTGTAGTCGGGTGTAGTTACCTAAGGTCAGCGGCTGCACTTACTCCGCACGACTCCAAAAGTACCTACCTAGCCTAGGTACCACCTTCTGCTCCATGGTGCAAAGACATTGTGGCTGACATCTGCAAGAGCGATGATAGGTTAGCGCACTGATAGGTTACCGGTTGCTGTTACTTAACACCGACCTAAGCTTTTCCTTGGCATCAAGTAAAATCTTGTCACAAACAACAACTTCTGAACCAACTCTGGAACGGTTCACGGTCCCCTCCTCTCTAACCAACATCACCATCACCACCACTACTATCTTCACGATCGCCTCAATTATCTCCCTATGTATGCTAGATTGATCGACTGAGCTTTATACTGACAGTATTGGGAACCATTGGATCCATTGAGCTTGGCTTTCTTTATCCACCGTTGTCTTTAAACAGTCTGCCTTGCTGCTGTTGTTTTTTCTTCTCTCTCTTCCCTCCTCCCATCCCTCGCTCAAAAAAACTACACTAGATACTTGGCTTCGAGTCTACCCGATGCAAAAATCGTAGCCATGGCGCCATCCAGGCTTCCCCCAGGCGCAACCGGTTTCAAGCCACATCCCCGCGGTCATGCCCCGTCAACCCCCAGTGGTCTCCGTCAGAGCAGCACGTTTTCTTCCTCTTCCTCGTCTAAGGACCAAGAAGACGAGGCGAACCGCGCTGGCTCCTGTGTCATGACTGGAGTACGCCACGATGACGATGAAGCCCCCGGCGAAACTTCATTCCTCCTCCAGCACGACCACGTCCACGATGGCCCTTGCAATCACGGCACCTTCTCTCCCCGCGCGTCTAGTCCCCCGCGGCGGGCTAGAAACATGGATTCCGAGATGGGCTCAATAACAGAATCCGAAGGCTCCGCGAGCTCGTCTACTGGGTCGCGGTTGCTGAGGCCTCCCTGGAGGAAGACTTTCTCGAGCAGGATGAAGAGCAGGACTATGGCTAATTCTAGTGCACTGGCCGAACGACATGGCTTCAAGGACTCTTGGTGGATGTACACGTCGTACTATGTGCCCTGCTTGATATGGATGAGACAGTACAATTTGTCTTGGTTCAAGGGTGACCTGACGGCCGCTATCACCATCGCTTCCATGTATCTTCCCATGGCGCTCTCATATGCCGACAACCTGGCCCATGTCCCCGCCATCAATGGGTTGTACGCCTTTGTCTTCCATCCCTTCGTATATGCCATACTCGGCAGCTGTCCCCAAATGGTGGTTGGCCCCGAAGCGGCCGGGTCTCTCCTGATCGGATCTATCATCAAGAACAGCATCGATCTTGGCCGTGGTGACGACGATAATGCCGTTATGGAGGCCAAGATAGCTGGTGTTGCCGTCGGCATGGCTGGAGCCACCGTCTTCATCATGGGTATCTTTCGGCTTGGCTTTCTCGACAGTGTTCTGAGCCGACCATTTCTACGTGGGTTCATCTCGGCTATCGGCGTAGTCATCTTCATCGACCAGATGACGCCCGTCCTGGGACTGAGCAAGGTGGCAAGGCATACGCCGGGCATCTCTCACGGCACCACTGTGCAGAAGCTGCACTTTGTATTGACAAATTTCGGAGCAAGACACCAACTCTCTGCCCTTGTTGGCATTGTGAGCTTTTTAGTTATCATGGTTCTTCGCGAAATCAAACGTCGACTCCAACCGCGATACCCAGGAGTAGCGTATTTCCCGGACCGGCTGATAGTTGTTGTGTTGTCTGCCGTTCTGGCGAGTCAGCTCGACTGGGAGACACATGGCGTTGAAGTCCTAGGCAAGGTTGAAGCTGCGGCGGGCCAGGTCTTTGCATTCCGCAATCCGTTTCAACTATCACACATGACGCATATAAGAGATGCCATGGGCACTTCATTCCTCATAGGTATGCTCGGATTCTTCGAGTCTTCGGTCGCGGCCAAGAGTTTAGGCGGCGGCGACGTGATTGAGGGCATGCAGCTAAGTCCCAATCGGGAGCTCATCGCACTGGGAGCGGCAAATCTCGTTGGGGCGTGCTTTATGGCCATTCCCGCCTTCGGTGGGTACGGACGAAGCAAAGTCAACAAATCCACGGGCGGCAAGAGTCCGATGAGCTCGATCCTCATCAGCATCATCACTGTCATATGCATCCTCTTCCTGCTACCTTGGTTTTATTACCTTCCAGTAAGTTTGGGCTTGATGGGCGTTTCCTCCACACTCACTAGAAGCATTATGTTAACTTGGATATAGAAACCCGTTCTCTCAGCCCTTATTATGGCAGTGGCCTGGTCGCTGATAGAGGAGGCACCACATGACGTATCTTTCTTCGTGCGGATCAAGGGCTGGACGGAGCTTTCTCTGATGGCCGTGATCCTGGCAGTGACCGTTTTCTTCTCGCTCAACCTTGGAATCGCTATCGGTATCGGTCTCTCTTTGCTGCAGGTCATCCGCCACGCGACTCGACCTCGCATTCAAATCCTAGGTCGCATTCCCAACAGCGACAGATTTGCCAACGCCGAGGAACACCCTGAAGAGCTCGAGTTCATCGAAGGCTGTTTAATTGTGAAGATACCCGAGCCCCTCACCTTCGCCAACACGGGCGAGCTGAAGAACAGGCTGCGAAGACTGGAATTTTATGGCACGGGTAATGCCCATCCTGCCTTACCACGTCTGCGCCCGCAAGCAAGCAACAAGAACATCATCTTCGACATTCACGGCGTGTCATCGATGGACGGCTCTGGCACGCAAGTGCTGGAAGAGATCGTGCGCAACTATCGTGACAGAGGTGTTAGGGTCTTTTTCAGTCGACCTATTAGCCGACACAACGAGGTGTGGGAGCTGATGGAGCGGAGTGGCATCGTCGCGCTTGTCGGGGGTAGGCACCGATTCACAGACAACGTCAAAGATGCGATCCGCATGACAGAAGTGGAGGACTTTGAGGAGTCGGGGGCTTCTGCAGCAGCTAGCGACGAGACCACCCCGGTGGACAGAACAGCACAGCGTTGAAAGATGTCGTTCTCTGGGTTGACCAGCTTTACAATTACTCAGACTCATTTATTTTTGCCCTCCCTCTTTTCTTCACATAATGTATCGAATGTAAGATGAGCGTCACGACGATATATCATGTATGGACAGCGACATGGCATATTTGCATTTTTAAGGATAGCATTAGCGAATAGCGTTTGCATACGATTGATACTGGTTTGGACTGGACACCACAATAGAGGAAATTACTAAACCTATCAATATAAGCAGTACTACTGTTAGCATGAACGGTGACTTTCAGCCTTTTAATGTTATGCCTATTAGACAAAAGGCAGGCTTCGTATCTATAGGTCCACTAGATATGCATAACCTTGGTGACTTAGTATTTATTTATTAAATGGATCGGGAGTGAGATCGTCGTCTGTTATCATATATAATACCTACATACCCAGGTTAGGTACGTATACATAGCATGGCAGTAGGGGTGAGTTTCATATGTAACTATAAATATCCCCATGTAAGTACATACTTAGGCGGGTATGTATACCTAGTAGCGATAAAGACGATGATCACGTGTGCAAAAAAAAAAGCGCTGTAACCCCGAGTTGAGGTTCTTCTTATCAAATCACTGACCTTAACCCAGTCGTGGACTTTCTCATCGCTTTTTTTTCTTCTCCCCTTTTTTTTCTTCTCCCCTTTTTTTCTTCTACTTGTGGATTATCGCATCATCGTAACCGCTAATGGTGTTATGTCTAACCTATTATTTACCACATCTTTCTTATAAAATGCCCTTGCATGCTTATAGCATTCACCGCATTCAACCTTCCATCATCGTATCTTCTCAATTGCTCGATCCCGCCACGACCCGAGATGGACCGAGTCCCTGACAAGGATGCAAGCCAGATTTCCCCCGTCGTCACCGACGCATCCCAGCTGGTTATAGGACAGCCGGGCTATGGATCGTTCGATGCCGACTCGCAGGTGGAATCCGATGAGGGCGATCTCAGCAGCGACCTGCTCACAGCTGCCGAGCATCGCGACCTCAAGCGCGGCCTGGCCCAGCGTCATCTGTCCATGTTGGGCATTGCCGGCGCCATCGGCACTGGACTGGTACGTAGAAGCACTCTCCGGGACGTCGCCATCCGTTGCATTTTCTAATGTTGTCGGCAGTATGTGGAATGAACAGTTCATACCCCTCCCTTTTCATGGTGAGAATGATGTGGTTTCCGGGAGACATGTTAATTTCCATGTAGGTTCCTGGGCCTCGGAGGCGCCGTGCAGAAGGGCGGCCCGCTAGGTGCCCTGCTCGGGTACGTGACAGTCGGCCTGGTGGTGTGTGCGGTGCAGTTCGCTCTCGGCGAGGTGTCCGCTCTGCTCCCGGTCACGGGTAGTTTCGTGCGCCACGCCGAGTTTCTCGTCGATCCCGCCCTGGGATTCGCCGTGGGGTGGAATCTGGTGTACGGCAATATCCTCTCTATCCCGTCCGAGATCACGGCCATTTGTGTGCTGTTCCAGTTTTGGACCGACCTCAACCCTGCCGTGTTCATCGTCATATTTATCGTCTTGACCGTGGCCGTGGGGTTCGCCTTTGTTCGGGTCTTCGGCGAAGTCGAGTTTGTCTTCGCCATACTGAAGATCTTACTTGTCCTTTTTCTCATCATCCTCGGCCTCGTCATAGATCTAGGCGGAGTACCGGGCACACCGCGTATCGGCTTCGCCTATTGGCAGAACCCAGGCCCTTTTGTGGAAAACATCACCACGGGCGACTTTGGCCGGTTCCTTGGCTACTGGAGCGTCATGACGAGTGCCGTGTTTTCCTTCGCCGGGGTCGAGTCTCTGGCCATGGCCGCTGCCGAGACGCAGAATCCCAGAAAGGCCATCCCCGCTGCGTGCAAGCGAGTCTTCATCCGCATTGTCGTGTTCTACACACTGGCCATCTTAGTTGTCGGTATGCTGGTGGCTAGTGACGATCCCCGTTTGGACGACTCGTCCGGTTCTGCAGCACAGAGCCCGTTCGTTATCGCCGCTTCTGCTGCCGGCATCCCTGCTATCCCCTCAGTGGTCAATGCTGTTGTCATTACCTCCGCATGGTCAGCCTCGAACCAAAGCTTGCTCTCGGGGACCCGTGTTTTATACGGCCTGGCGCTCAAAGGGCAAGCTCCCAAGGTTTTCTTGCGTACGACTGCTTGGGGCACGCCCTATGTATGCGTGTTCCTCTTCGCTGTCTTCATGCTGCTTAGCTTTATGAGTCTGTCGAACGGGGCGTTGACTGTGTTCTGGTGGCTCGTGAGCCTGACAGCGGCCGGTGTCTTGGTGTCGTGGTCCGTTATTCTACTCAATCATATACGGTTGAAGCTAGCTATGAAGAGGCAAAACATATCGGATGCCCGATTGCCATGGCATAACTGGTGGACAAGTGAGTGCTACTTGAGTGGATTGACCTTTGTCTCGGAGAGCTATCTCACTAATGCTATATTCTAGTCTATAGCTCATACATCGGACTCTTCATGTGCATACTTATACTCTTGACAGGGGGGTTCGAGGTGTTCACTGAAGGCAATTGGGATCCGAGTGCTTTCGTCTCATCTTATTTGTAAGTTCTCCTGGTTATCATCCCAATTTAACAAATATATATATATATATATAGAAAACACCTACTAACGCCCTTAATAGAGATATTCCTCTTGTGCTCTCTGCATACTTTATTTGGAAATACGTGAAGAAAACTAAAGTGGCTCCGCTCTCCTCTATTCCACTTGATGAGGCGTTCAACAAGGCCGAGGAGCCGTGGGATGAGCCTGAAGAAGAGGAAGAAGGCTGGATACGCCTGGTTAGCTGGATATGGAATTAATTCGTTTGTTTTAAATGCACCGATCCGTCTGAATAGTTATCAAAGCATCGCCCTCTGTATGCTTTGCCGAGTTTCTCATATCTACCATTTAAAGGCGCGCTATATTAACATCACATCTTATTCATTATCGAATATACCCTCTACGTTAATTTTTATTACCAAATCTATATAATTCTGTGCATTGCTCATCTACATCTGTAACCATTAGCCAATTTCTGAAATTTCGGAGCTCTTCCACGATTTCAGCCCAATACTCTGTCATGTCATGTATGTCCTCAGCCATTAAATATGCCAGATATCACACCTATCAGTTCCTACCTAGAGGTCTAGATTTCAGACCAGCTCAGCACAAAGCTCTCGAACCAGTTCAGCCCCTAAATGGTCAGTCCAGTGGAGATGATGGCCGCAAAGCCACCAGTTATCGAACCAATAGTCTGTCTGCCTGATCAAGTTAAAGCGAGTAAGAGGGCTTACTCTCCATAACAACTCCAGCCTCTAATAATGCTGTTAACGTCTTACTTTTTCTTCTGTCTCGGCTTATCATTATGACTCACCGACATATGTCAGACCTGATTAAATGGTCATTTACTCCAGCCAATGCTGTGCAAGGGGGCTTCTTGGTACTTTTGTGCCTGAGGTATCTTGCCCCTCTTTGGGCTCTCGCGAGCTCGAGGACTTTAACCCTTCCTTGAACCATTCCTGCCGTATATTTTCGAAGCTATAAACTCGAGATCCAAATGAAGCGTAGGATTAAATATTGATTACCTCAGCACTTTGAATGAGCTACTATGGACGGTCATGACGACAAGCTATTGCAGGGTCAGCAAAGGATGATGTCGAAGGAGAAAATCCCAGTACATACTGATGGTGACCTTCATGCCACAGCAGAGTGCACTGGGCCCTCTAGCCATATGAGACGAGAAGCGGGCATCGTGCCGAATCTGGAAGAACATCTACAAATACGTCGACAACTAGAAGACTACCAAATGCAGTTGATGCTGCTAGAACAAGAAAACAAGAAACGATTGATGATGGCTCGGCAAGAACAGTACATGCAGGACCGGGTAAAGCAGCAAAATGACGAACAAATCCCGGCTAACAAAGCCATCTCCTATCGCCTTGCGGGTGGTCTAGAAACCGTACCCCAAGAGAGCCGATCACAGTTAGGGTTGGCAGAAGAAGAACAACAGCAGCAGCAGCAAAGCAAAGCATGGATGACACAACGGGAAAAGGAACGAATGAAAACCCGCCTGATGACTGAACAGAAACGGGAAGAAGAGCGAAAAGGAATTAGGGAGGGTGGATGCAAGACACTGGACTCTAAAGAGTAAAGACGATTATGCCTGCAGGGTAGTACATTTTGGCCCTATACACACTCGACGGCCTGCAATAGCCCTATACTCCTTATACGCTCACTACACCCTTAACCCCGTTTCTAGTGAGGCGTACAGATGGAGAAACGGAACCCTCCCTTTTCCTTTTTAAAATGCTGAAACTGGGAGTTTTACGGTTGATGGATTATACGTAACAACCCCCCTCTTTTATTTTATATGATTTAATACTGGATACTGGATAAGAGAATATATGAAGGTCGTTGTGGGTATGGTACCAAGTTCAGATGAAGTATACCAGGTTTGGAATATACAGCACGTTTACCTCTGACAAAAGACGTTTAACAAATTGAAAATGGGGTTTTCTCGTAACGCATCAGGCAAGGAACAAACACGGTAGAGAATCCGAATGTAAAAAGTTAACAGCAAAAAGCAATGACACAGAACGCAAATCCACTCTTAATGAGATATTTAATGCCACCGGACACAAAGCACCTATTTCTTATATAAGATGCATCACTGACGTACTAAAAGGTTCATGCAATGCTACAGCTACAAACCACCAGAACCAGGTAAGACATTTAAGGATCCTAACCCTTAATATCCCTTTATATAGCCTGAAGGAACTCCCGGCACAGGTATGATTCTCTTCCCTAGACCATATAACACTTAAATACCGGTTGCCGTTTTACAGTTCCAGTTCGCGTTAATGAAAATATCAGACATAACCCGCTTACACGATAAATACAAAAGCTATTCCTCCTGTGTAGCCTTGTTTGGCCCAGGGAACCCGTAAGGAGGTTGTGGGAGCGTATCACCAAGTTCATTGAGAGAGTAGAAGAAGTACACAACGCACGCCAAAGACAACGCTACTAGGTTAAATACTTAGCGACCTATCATAACTAGGGAGATATGGATATAGGGAGTTCATGTCCAAGTGAGAGAGAGAGAGAGAGTAAACAGGTGGAGGGGTTGCGGAAGAGGGGGTGTCAACATGGTTGAGTCTTTGGTAAAGAAACTCACTCAAGTTGAATTCGAGTCTGAACCAGAACCAAATACCAGTTCCCCTGAACGATGGGAAGATGATGCCGAGCGTGAACGCCGTTAGGGAAAGGGCGGCCGACATGGCCATGGACTTTGTTGGACTAATCTTCATGGTCCATAGAAGTACAACGAGGAAAACTGACGAGTTCCACAAGGGAGTTATGTGGAGGGGATTAAATGCTCAGGGTAGACTCACCTAACCTAGGTAGTGTATAAAATAACATAGCCAAAGCCGAGACCATCTTGGTTTTATGAGTCCAGATTGCGCTGGAGAGTGAGCTAGATCGGGACATGCACATATCATTATGACAGGCTTCATGGTGGCGGCTGAACTCTCTAACGTACTGCATGAAGGAATAGAAGAATCCATGGGTAGTATGTAAGGCAAGTGTATAGCGATATTGATGCACCATAATTGGCAGCCTCTCCATCGCCACGCGTTAAGGGGGTTGCTTTCTCGGTCTATTCCTTCAGGGTAAGTTATGTTGTCAACTAAGTATATATTAATTGACACACTGACTTGGGAAAATTGTCTGATTGGGGGATATTTGACATCCTCCAACCGCAAAAACCCATCTCATTTTCACTTGATGCAACGCGCCCCGATATAAAATGCACCCATGATGAATTCGCCCGAGATGAGAAAAGACAAGCTGTATGTGAGATAGGTAACTCACAAGAAGATCATCCCTCGTTACATTGTGTACCATGGTGTAGAGATAACCAAGCCCCAGCATACGCTTACGCTTACTTAGACTTGATTGAAGAGACACATAGGTATATGGTATAGTAGATCACGTTTGCCACTCACCAAAACGTTCTAGAAGATACTATAGGCAATAATTTGTGTTGTCATCTCAATATTTGCAAGGAACTGTGTGTCATTGGAGACTTGATCGTTGCGGTATCATCGTATGAGGGGCATAAGGAAGGTAGTAGTATCAGAGTTGTGAAGGTAGACGGTGGCTGGCGTGAACTTTTTCATTTCCAACTACGGTAACACCCATAAGGAAACCATGGTGTCCCTCAACCATAAGAGGAGGGTCTGAACATTGTACTCACTCATCCAATACGTGACAGCCGTATTCTGGGTGAGGTTTTTATTGCCACTGGCGACAAACAGTAGATTGAAGGGGATTTACAAAGGCAGGAATATACCAGCTCTATAGGTATATTATTAGCAAAGGTGAAAAGATTATGTACCTAACTTACTCAAATACCGCGAGATATCACGGCAGATAGGCCACACCAGTGCACTGCATAATCCTTGACTCATATACAGCCATGTCTGGAAAATGACTTGTATTAAAGATGTCCATCATCAGACGATAGGTCCCTGGTTCTAAATGATGGTAAATAGAAAATGATATTTGTTTGTAAGTTTTCGTAGTTTCCTGGAAGAAGCTCTATTTACACACCTTTGGGTTAGGCTGTTGTCAAGGAACGATGCTTTCAATGATTTATATTAATCCTGCCTTACGGCCCAGTTAAGAACCTTAGGATCGTTGCTGGATTTATTGAGATACAGAAACTATTGATTGAAACTAGTACCTATATAATGGACATCTCAACCTAGGTACACATCTATATTCAGGTATTAGTTGGAACCCCCCCTCCCCCAATGCTCAATATTGATTTCCCCTTAGCCTACCTGATTTATACACCGCGCTTCCCAGCTTTATCCACAATTTAATGATGAATTTTCTGCATAAGTCAAGAGAGCTTGGCTCCAGAGCCGAGGCGTTGGGACGCTGAAACTTTGAGCTTCTACTCCGGGGAGGAGGGGCCCCTCCTATTAATCAATCCTCGTAGTATAGCATCCCGGGTATTTCTGTTCAGGCTTCGACCCGCGTGAGCTACCTCTTCTCAAGCCCAAAGTCATTCTTGTGGGACACATCTGGGGGCCTATCCAAGCAGGCTCATGGATACCTATCCAGAACCAATATAGTACAGCTCTATGCTCGTTGGTGCGAGCAGCAACCCTCGAAAGCTGGGCCATGCCTTCATCAATACGTAACGAACTGACAAGTTGAAACCAAGATAAGAACCACTTATCCCGTCCCGTCTCTGTCCAACAAGATATTTTATTCATATAGGTAATAAGTACCTAGCTGATCGCCTCGCCCAGGAAGTACGGACCGGACCCTACCCCGGCGCTAGAACCTTTTACCCGGAGTGGGGGGGAGCCGAAGCATCACCGCATCCCTGCTTTGCTTGTGCCTTTTGGAGGGGTTACATATGTACTTCGATGGCCGGCCACGACATGTCAAGCGGACCCCACAGGACGCCGACGTCTCGCAGATGACACGTGAGACGGGATCCATGCAGCGCGAGGCAGGGCTTCTTCTCCGCAATCGACATCGCCGCCGCACATGGCGTCATCGTCATCGTCATCGTCATTATTACCATCCACGGCGGGATCGTGACCGTCATGTCGACCATCTTCTGGGTTGTTGCCTACATGTTCAGCAACCCAGAGCTTTCAGAGGGCACCCGGGGGAGGGAGGGAGGGGGTTGGAATACTTGTCTTCTCGGGAAGGGCACAGCAGCGTTTCTTCCCGTCATCCCAATCCCATGTCGCCATAGTTCCAAAGTCTGGGGCGTCGGTACAAACTGAAACCCTGTCGGCGGATAGCCGGCCACTCTCCCACTTGCCGGACATGTCGTACGGTATGAATCTATCGCTTGAAGACTTTTTGTATATTGGTACGGACATACGAAACTACCTAGGGGTAGCATCGAGCTGTGTTATTGTGATGTGAGATCTGCATCCGTACATGCTTGTGGATGCGCCGTCTAATAAGGGCAGATCTATTTTATTCGATTTTATACCTAAGTACCGTAGGTGGTAGTAGGTATTGCCATAGATTTCAAAATCGATAGGAAAGAGGGCAAGGTGCACGATACACCTAGCTATCTCGTGGTATTTTTATACACGCCGCACAAAATAGGACTGTTGAATAGCGTAAATGCCTCCTGGTAAGTGAGAATAAATTACTGGTCAAGAACACACACAGGACATATTTATCGTGTATCAAAAATAAAGGGCACTGAGTTAGTCCACACTGGTGCCTTTACCCATATAAGGTGACGTTGGGGGGGTCTATGATATTTTCCTTCTCCATTATATTGTATTGCTCATGTAATTATCTATCTCACTTTGTACTGGATCTGAGATGTTCGTATAGGTTGCAGAGGAGAACCCGGCCAGCTTTGCATATGCATGGGTGCCAAATAAAAGACGCATTAGTCGCCGATGTGGCTGGCCTCGACGGGTTACATTTGCCCTCGCAACCTGGATTCGCCATTCTGGATACTCAGTATTTTCGGACACGGGATGCCGAAATGATATACATCGCCGCATGAGTCCTTCCGTTACCGATAGCCACGAGTTACTTGTCCAGGAGGTCCATCTTACTATCTCAGCACCTGTCCAATGGAAGATTTGTTCGCCATAGGGTGCCAAAGATGGCTGGGGATTGAAGTCCCAGTATTGATATCCTCTTATATAGTATATAGTTCACCGCACATTCATGTTTCAGCCATATAAGAAGCTAGGTCTCCGCCGTCATAGTCGTGATTAGGGGAGGGGGGAGCTGATACTCGCTCGAAAACCTACCCATCTACGTTATTAAGTCAACTCTATAGCCCTAGACACTAGGTATAGTCACTGAAATGCATTCTTCTGATTTGGAAACAACATCGGAGGTGTCTCCCCACGCCGGCTTGTCTAAGACAACACCAGTTTCGTGCCAACTCGAGCCTGAAGAGCCGCACACGATATACCTGTCAGGTTTCAAGCTGTGGGCCGCCTTGACCGGCGTCACTCTAGTATCCTTTATCATGCTTCTCGACATGACTATAATTGCCACAGTAAGAGTGGAATAGAAAGGATTCTATCAGATCTCATAGAGGTACTCGTCGCTGATAAAACCATCAGGCGGTTCCCCAAATCACCGACGAGTTCCACTCGCTCCCGGACATTGGATGGTACGGCAGCGCGTATACGCTTGCCAGGTAAGATAATAATTAAAAAGAAAAACCCCTAGTTATCTTTTCATATGTTCATTATCTTCTTCATACGGGCTCACGAAAGAAAAATACCAGCGCGGCCCTACAACCTATGGCTGGGAAACTATATTCCCACTTAAGCACCAAGGTACGACATATTTATCCTGTGCTTCTTTTTGGGGGGGAAAGAAATTTGACAAATAAAGTAACCTAACCTAACCTTAGTGGACTTTTGCCACTTTCATTGCTGTCCTCGAAGTCGGATCGTTGGTATGTGGTTTCGCTCGCTCGTCGGCCGTATTCATTGTCGGGCGAGCCGTCGCCGGTCTGGGTGCGTCCGGCATCATGAACGGCGCGTTGACTATCATTGCCGTGTCAGTGCCACTAGCCAGAAGACCTGCGATTACTGGAATAGTTATTGGATGTAAGTTTTTATCTGTACGGAATACCTATGCTTATGCACACATACACACACATACACATACGTGGAATACTTACGATTCAACCAAGTGGCTTATGTCGGAAGTGTTGCCGGACCCCTTATTGGGGGTGCGCTGACAGAGTACGCGACATGGCGATGGTGTAAGTCCCCCTCCTCCCCCCTTCAGATATAACACCTTGCCTCGAAATTTGCGCTCAATTATAAGTGCAATAAAGGCTTCTGGATTAACCTGCCTATTGGCGGCGTCGCTTGTGTCGTCCTCCTTGTCACCTCCATACCCAAGCACTCGTCTAAGCGCGTGTGCTTCTACGATCTCCTCTCCATACTCGACCTACCGGGGTTTATTCTGTTAGCTTCTGCAGTCATCATGATACTCTTAGCACTGCACTACGGAAGTCTCCAGTACCCGTGGGACAGTGCCGTGGTGACCGGTCTCCTCTGCGGCGGTTCCTTCACCACCGTGGCCTTCATGATATGGGAGCGCTGGCGCAAGGAACGAGCAATGATGCCCCTCTCTCTGCTCTCGAGGCGGGTAGTCTGGAGTAGTAGTCTCGTGGCCGGGTTTATGACCTCGGCGCTCCTCGTCCATTCCTACTATCTACCGATTTACTTCCAAGCTGTGAGGAACGTGTCGCCGTCTCTCAGTGGGGTTTACATTCTGCCCAGCATACTGAGCCAGTTAGTCAGTTCCGTCTTGTCTGGACTCTTCGGTACG
Source organism: Biscogniauxia sp. FL1348 (assembly GCA_022544895.1). Classification (NCBI taxonomy): domain Eukaryota; kingdom Fungi; phylum Ascomycota; class Sordariomycetes; order Xylariales; family Xylariaceae; genus Biscogniauxia; species Biscogniauxia sp. FL1348. Next base: position 50,942 of record JAJNNV010000049.1, on the reverse strand, counting down.
TTGTCCATCTCTTCTGGTGGATATGTGGCACATTATATCTGTCCCCTTTAGCACTAATATGTATATATCCTACGCAGTCAGCAGGAACGGGTATTGCCTCCCCATCGTGCTACTGAGCGGCGTTATGGTAGCTATCGGCGGCGGCATACTGTCTCTGCTAGACCCCGAAACCCCAACAGCGAAATGGGTGGGCTACCAGGTTTTGCTTGGCTTTGGGCGCGGGTTCGGTATACAAATACCTACAATTGCCGTCCAGGCGGTCCTTGAGCCCGATCTGGTACCCATTGGCATGTCACTTATAGTCTTCTCGCAAACATTCGGGGGTTCTGTCTTCCTCACCGTCGCAAACGTCGTGTTCAACAATAAGCTCAAAGTGAGCATCGCGCAGCTAGCACCTGAAGTATCAGCAGATCGCGTCATTGGCGCCGGTGCGACGGCATTCCGGTCTGTCGTGCCTGAAGGATACGTTTGGCAGGTATTGGAAGCGTACTCAAGGGCATTGAGTGCCGTTTTCTACTTGTCAGCTGCTCTTGCAGTGGTGTACTTTGCATTTTCGTGGGGTATTGGATGGACGGATGTTAGGAATAAGGAGGCGAAAGTTCAGATAAAGGGGGCGTTAACATAGACTTCTGAATATTGCATATCATCCTGAGACCCTAAGAGACTACCATAGTTAAAGTCATGAGTACCTATTAGAATGTCACTGGTACCTATATTTTGTTTCGACCTCGAGGTTTACATTCTTTAGACTCCATTCCCAACATCAATGTAATAACAAGACGAGCTGGATGCTTTCCTCCATTTTACTTGCGTGCTACTGTTAGCCCACTCCCAATCATATCACACTCTGAGCCTAGATTCTGACAACCCGAAGTCAGACCAGCGTGCACATATGCGCATAGACGCTTCCATCCAGGTTATATTTAGGCCAACAGCTCCATGGGAGGCAGCACTGCCTACCTGATTCGCAAGTAGGGTCTGCTTTGTCACAACACCCCCGTGAATCGTATCCCAGACACAATGGTCGAAGAGGCTCTCCTTCTTCAGTGAGGAACATCTCTGTTGCTTTTTTGTCAGTGCTTAAAACGGATCGAAACTATGGGAATGTCTACTGTAACTCACGCTGTCCGGGCCTATATAAGGCACGGTCAGATGATGGTGCCGCTAGACCGAAAGTCGGGAAAGCTGCGGTGACAAATACAGCTAAAGCGGATTGGATATACATGACGACTATGTTTTTGTTGAACTTCAGATGATTTGGGGGGATCTGGTGAGCCTTAGCACTGACCAAAGTTTTTTTTTCTTTACCTTCTTACGCCGCTACTATTTTATACCCATTAGTCCCCTCGAAACCATCTCCGATTTCATACATGTCCAACTACCGCATGCGTCATGAGTATAGAGAGGTGTAGGCGGCACGATAATTGAGTGGATAGTGTGCTGCGCGATAAAAACGTTCTCAGCTTTCAGATGCTGGGTGAAGCATCCATCTTGATGGTAATACAACATATATTATCACCAAGGTAGGATGTAGAATGCATTGTGATTTATGCAGACCGCAGAAAAATGTCGTGTCGGAAGGCCTCGACAAGTAAATTAGTATTAATTGGTGCTGGACCTTATGCGACTAGAATATGTTGCATATCTATGCAGTAGTTCAACACATCTAATCCTGCCGGAAATGTCGATACACATGATGTAATATATGGACAGCCATAAGACACGATATTCTAGTTCTGTAGATGCATATATACATATATATATAGTCCTCTTTCAGTCAGCAGTCAGCCGGAGCCAGCTTACCCTTATACATACACACTATTCGGATTGCATTTTCCGTCTCCCCTGGCCACCTAGTGTCTTATAACGACTACCTAAGACTCACTTTATGGTATCATGTCTAGATCCTTCGATGTCATGGGTACGGCACCTAAACTTGACACGGCCGTCTTTTCAGGGCGACGAGAACTCCAACACGCAAGACAAGGAAACAGTTTAAGACAGCTTACTATCTATAGGGGTAGGTAGAGTTCTCTGTTAGTTTGCAGCATGGATATTTCAAGGATATAATATCCCCGATAGCTGTATTATTAGAGAAACATTTATTTATGCTTTTCATGAGATTTAGCTTTCGGTATTCTCAGATCTATGTATCGCTAGATGAACCAGTTTATTAATGGGGGCCGTTTTGGCACGTAGATGTTATAGATACCGCCCCGATATATATATGTGTGTGTATACCTACCTACCTACCCGTGCTCTCTCTATCGTCCAAGACATTGCTAAAACACCTATTTGACCTACCCATACCAGACATACCTAGTCTCGCATTCGACTACCGGCGTGCTCCACCGGCATTACAATATATTCTCCTTTTTCTCTTACATAGGTAGGTATTTTGTTTTTTCTGTGTCCGTTCCTGACCCCATCTCCGCCCTTCAGATAGTAGAAGAAAAGGCTTGGTTTTTTTTCTCTACCCTTTCTCCTCTCTATCCTATGCTTCCCTTACTTACATCTAAAATTAAACGTCTTCAATTCAACCCATCAAAGAGGCAAAGGAGAAAGGTGACAAAGTGCATAAAGTAAAATAAAATTCATTTCCTATAATATTCCCAACCTTCCCAGATCCAAGTCCGGGAACAGACATCCCAAGGTATCCCTTTGGTATAAAATTCCTACTTCCTCAGAAGATATGCATATAATATAATATAATCATAATCATCAGCCATGGATGCGATCCATCCACCCAGCCAAACCAATCAAGGGCCAGTGGCGGCATACATCCCGTCATCCCATCCGCGTAGTAATAGTAGTTGTACATAGCATGCAAAGGGAATCCTCCACGCCCACGGTGCTGTCAGTTTTGGTTTACCACCCAGGACTATGATGCCCATGGTGTCCATGATGCCCGTGATGGCCGCCATGATGGCCGCTGTGATGACCTCCACCACCCCCATAATGCCCCCCCTGATACGCACCACCGCCGTGATGCCCACCGCCACCTCCTCTCCCAAGGAAGCTACTCGCGCTTCCGAGCAAGCCCCCATGACCCCCGCCATGATGTCCACCGCCACCGCCACCGCCACCTAGGAACCCCCCTGCGCCTCCATAATGACCACCCCCATACCCGTGTCCCTGCCCATGATGTCCATGCCCGTGTTTCCCGTGCTTTCCGTGCTTGCCCTCGAACTTGTTCTCAATCACGTTCGCGGCTACGGCGCCGACTGCGCCACCGAGCAGCGTGCCCAGCTTCCCCTTACCCAGCTTGTGGCCCAGCAGCCCGCCGGCGCCGCCGCCGAGGAGGGTAGCGCCGAGGCCGCGCTCGTCCTCCCCCCCTTGTTGCTGTTGTTGGTGCTGTTGGGGCTGCCGGCTCGTCGGTTCGGCCGAGTGGGGGCGCGGGAGCGGCGAGCTTGGGGAACTGCCCGAGTTGTGGTGGGCGTAGGGCGGGGGCGCGTAGCCGGCGTCCGAGTGGGCCGACCCGGGCCGCGAGTATTGAGGTTGTTGTGGGTAGGGGGAAAGGTGGTTGGACGAGTGTACTGGAGGCTGCGCGTAGGTGGGCTGTTGCGGGTAGGGCGAGTGGGAGGGTGACGGTGACGGGGCGTATTGTTGTTGCTGGTGCTGGTATGATGATGAAGAGGAGTGGCCTCTGCCTCCTCCGTAGTATTCTGCGGCCGACATGGTGTGTTGCTTTTTGGGTTTATATATTGACGAATATGTTGTTGTTATTGTCGTTGTTATTATTGTTGTTGCGGGTTTATTGATATTGATATAGGTATCTAGGTAAATAAAGAAGATATCATGAAAGAGAAGGGAAGAAAAGAAGAGGAGAAGAATTACGAGAAGTACCGGCCTTTATAAATACATACCTAACTTACAGTTTAACAAATCCTTGCCTACCCAAACCTTAACTACCTAACTAGCAGAGATGGGCGTTCTCGTCAGCCTCTCTGATACCGTAATCATGATTACGATTATGATTTGCCTTTCCTATGTCCAGTAGTAAGTAGTACATGGTGATGGGGTATGTAAGTGAGTGGTGGACAAGTACCTACGTAAATATGTACGTAGGTGGAGAGGCGCAGTTGACCTAGCCACCATTGGTACCTGCCTGGGCTGTGCCGAGACCGACTTGGGGCCACCTGCAGGCCAGGTGACCCGACCAGATCGAAAACCATAAAAGATGGTTGGCTGGTCCCGGGGGCCGATGGCTTGCAGACAAAAAAAAGAGGGACAAACCTGGTTTGTGACCTGGCCCGTGCTGTTTCATAAGGTAAGGCTTCAGCTGCGGCGGGGTTGAAGGTTAGGTGAAATACTAGGTACCTAGGTATGTATGCAGGTGTAGGTACATATGTAGGTAGCACCTAGTAATAATTAAAGCTGCGCCTCGCAAGTCTGTCTGCTACCTTCCTGTCATACACACGTACCTATAGATTACGTACCTATGTATGTAGGTAGGCACACAAAAATGTATTTGATCTAACCTACATGGTAACTTGCCGAAGCTAGCAGAGAGAGAGAAGACACCAGCTTCCATTCCCATTGGACAACCCTCCCCTCACTCAACGAACCTGCGGGGCAATGAAAAAAAAAACAAAGAAAGACAGAGGGGGAAAAAAAAAGGAAGAAAAGAGAAGCCTAACCTTAGGTACATACCTAGTACTAGCAAGTGCCCAGCCAAAACTACGTACATACATACCTGCTCTTTAGGTCAACTGGTATCTGATGTATCCGTTGTTTGATTTTCCTCGTCACCGATAGCCGCCGATAAAAAGACCCTTACTCATTTCCATGTCGCAAGCATCATCCTAGGAGATTAAGTACCTATAACCCCTTAAAAATACTACAATCGGGCTGACGAAATCCACGGTGTCACTGACGAAAATAACGGTAGCCCACACACACTAAACCCAATATCGCTAGCCAACCCCAGTACCCCCGTTCAAGTACAAAGTCCGTAGTAATTTAAGTACTCATTTTGTCTCAGCATACTGGACATACCTAGTATGTATGTCTGGTACCTACATACTTACTGGCTAGTTAGTGAAAACCACACGAGGTTGCAATTTACTTTAAATTGCAGCTAGTATATAACCTTTTTAACTTAGCAAAAAAGAAAAAAAAACCCTCGCAATAAAAATCAGAAACCTCCAGGTCGGCAATGGGATCTATTCTATTTTATAGCGCAAATAGGTAGTAGCATTCAGTAAGTATGTTTCTCTGTTTGAGATATCTCTTAATAACGTTGGTACTTCTGTTCTTGTGGATTTTGTACCTGATGTGGGGTGCCAGGACTGACTAGCGATATCAGGTTTAGTGTGTGTGGGCTACCGTTATTTTCGTCAGTGACACCGTGGATTTCGTCAGCCCGACTACAATAGAGGTGTAGATAGTATCACCACGAGAACACATCAAATATCTTTTACTACGAGTCCATAAGTCGATTTTATACAATGCTATTTACTTACTTAGTATTGTCTCAACACAACCAGGTTGTACCTAAGTAAGCAAATTATCTCCTACATATGACCTATCGTCGTAGAACACAACACCATACCCATCCATGCCCATGGACCCCTCCCCCCCCCCCCCCCCCCTCCCCTTCCCCTTCCCCTCCCACCTTGGGTCATTTGTATCTCCAAGCTACAACTACCTACACTATCTAGCTTACATAACTACCCAACCAACAGAGTTAATCTTAGTTTATTACCTATGTAGGTACCTACTACTACACATGATAGTACACTACATAATACATAATTATGAACATTCATTTTATAGCTATGTCTCCTCGATTTTGCATATATCAATGTGTCTTAGTTTAAAAGTTGATACGCCTATCAATGTACGTCATCATGCTCATGAGTAATGTTGTCCCTTATAAAATGCAACCATATGCACCGGAACCACCCCCCTTTCATTCCATCTTTCCCCTCCCCCTACTTATCTCCCCTCCCCCCTTTTCCCACATGGCATACCCCTCCAAAAATGGTAACATAAAATAATAAAACCCATGTTAATGCATCGTCATCATGAATGAAATGTGAAAAGAAAATCCTCAAACTCTTGCCATCTTGAGGGATACATACACACGCACACACACACATATATATAAGTATATATATACGCGTTAGGCACCCAAGAAGAATTCGAACCATTAGGTAGATAACAAGCCACCCCCACCCCCCTGCGCAATGGGACACCAAAATCATCAAGCCCCAACACTGGTGCCGTTTGGTCTCCTATTTTGGGGAATCAGTATCTCCCCTTCTGAATCTGAGCTGTCATCTGCCGCTACCCGGTCGATCATCCGTTCAATGTCGTCGTCTCGGAGTGTGGGTCTCGGCCGCGACGGTCCGCTTAGACCCGCGGGGAGGGGCATCGACGGCCTGGGAACCGATCCGTTCAAGGTTCTCCGTCGTGGCGTACCCCGGCCTTGGGGAGACCCGTAGTGGTCCTCCGCATCCATCTCGCCGTACGCCGGTGACTTTTCAAACTCTACGCGTTTAGCTTGGTGTGGCTGCGGCCGTCCCGTCGGGAGGTTCTTCCGTCCTTGACTGTTGATCTCGCTCCCCCCAGCCAGTCGCGATGTTGGTAACGCCGTCCGCGTGCCGTTACGCGGCTGCGGCTGCGACTGTGGCTGCGAGGCTTGTGAAACCTGCGAGGATGATGGAAAGTTGTGTTTCATGTTGGCCGAATTCCCCGGACTGCTCATAAACATGAGCGTCTCGAGTGCCTCCTGCTCGCGGACATTCTGGTGAGGCGAAAAGAGGATAGGGTCGACATTGGGAGCTCGGCTACTTCGCTGGCCTGGAGTGTTTTGTAGCGGGCTGGGTTGGGCTGGTGTATGTGGGGATACGTGGTGAGAATGGGAAAGGAAAGCTGGGTTGTAGCGCGCATTCGAGTTGCGGCGTGAGTTAGTGTGGCCCGGTTGTCGTGGCTGTATAGGCGCAGGGGGGGCTAGTGTCGGTGCTTGGGAGATGGGCGACGTAGAGCTCGGATGCTTTGAACTGTTCTCCCTCCAGAAAGACTCATAGGTACGGCCCAGCGGCGGCAGCAGCATCGTAGGACTGGTAGCAGTGCTTGGTGGGTTGGAAGCGGCATATCGCGGGGCTGCGACGGTGACCCGCGGACTGGCAGACGCGCCCTGTCTACCATGCAGCGTGGACGAGCTTGACGTGGGCGACGCGGCTTGCGATGCGAGTGACTCGACCTCATCTATAGAATGGCTCTGCCAGCCATTGTTCACCTTCACCATAGCATAAGACAATTTGGTCTTGAGTTCGGCAGACAACTGTGATCACGTTAGCACATGAATGACGCGTCTTTTGCCATGAGTAATTCACCTCGCCAATGCGACTGCCGGCAGTTGAAGCCACGCTCACCGTGCTCGTGTTTCTTGAATGACCCATGCGCACCGGCGACGTATTCGAGCGCGCTCGCGCGTGCTTGACTACACCGTCGGCCATCCTCTTTCTCGATTGGCCAGCACCATTGGCCTCGCTCTCGTCCCCGCCAGCCATCCTCTGCTGTGCGGCGGCAAGCTCGGACAGTTGCAAGAGCTGCGAGTCCTGGCTCGAGCCCTGACCTTGCGCATGTCGAAGGCTGCCCTCGCTGTCGCTCTCGGGCGGGGTGAAGACGCGATGGGAGTCGTTGGTGGTGTTGGTGTCTTGGGATTGCGACGAGGAGGGGATGGACCCTCGTAGGGTGTCTAGACGGGGGGCGATCTGCGACATGTCTAGCGAGTTGGGGCTGGCTTGGTCTAGCAGAGAGAGGGGGGAATGCTGTGGTCCGAAGACGGAGGCCGGCGCGTGGTCTCGCAGCAGTGGAAGGGCGGCGGTCCAAAAGGATTCGCGTGCCGGTGGTGACTGTCGCGGAGATTCGTCTGACTGGGAATTGGAAATAGGTAGGTGGCGGGGGATGCGGGATGCGCTATGCGCTTTCGGAGGCTTCGCGTGCTGTCCCAATGCGGTATTTCCTCTCTTTGTGGGTGGTGGACGCCGGGTAGCGAAGCGTTGCGTGGAGTAGCGAACACGCGTAGTCCGAGTCAATCCACGATGATAAAGCACTTGCAGAAGACCTGAGACATTGGGTGGGGAGGAGCAGAATGAGGTATGGTAGATACCTAGGTATGTAGGTGACTAGGTTAGGTTCGATTGCGGTCTTTTGGCTACAGGTAGAACGGATATGTAATGACTGTGAATGGCATCTTGGTGGGAAAATGGCAGTATATGTTCGATCCACGTATATTGTAGGTTGATAGGTTAGGTTAGGTAGATTGAGGTAGGTCAAGTAGTAGATAGGTAGTATGTAGGTAATACTAGTTCTATATGTGTGGGATAAGAAAAGGTATGTATGTATGTATTGATGTACTGTACTACTTAGTACCTAAGGTACCTATGATGGATGGTATGGTATACCGTATACATACCTACCTACCTACATGGAGGGGGGGGGGGGGAAGTGGTAGCGCAGACTGCCACGAAAGTACTGCCTACATGCACTTACATGGATGGGATTGGTGACATGGTTATAGGCGGTTACGGCTTGTTCCATTGAATTTAGTCCCCTAGAAAAAAAAGAAGAAAAATGGCTAGGTTAGTGTTAGGGTAGGTTCAGCACGATGTCCTGGGGGTTTACGCGATCAAGTCGCGACTTTGTTAAGTTCAGAGCTTGTGTCTTTTTTGGCTGGTCCCGCTTGGGGTTTTAACAGGGCTTACAGGGGGTTGGCCCACACTGTTTCCGACGCACGGTTGGGCGTCACGCCCACTAAAACCGCCCTTGGCCCTAGCGTTCTGCAGCGCATCCTCTAGGTACCTAGGTTGTTGTAGGGTTTTACATGGTCTTGATGGTAAATTTTCATGTTCGTGATCCACCTCGGTTCTCGAGGACCTACCAGCACCGGAGACAGTGTAAAAAGTTTGGGTGGTGTGACCTGGGACTTCCCAAGCCTAGATCAAGTTGTGATTTTTAGAGGCTCGTGATTGAAATACCTACCTAGGTACCTAACCTAAACCTCTTAGATAACCAAAAACCCAAGATGGTGGATCACGATGGGTGCGATTCCTACTGTTTAGGTCCGTACTAAGTATAATAAAGGATCAATACTAGGTACCTACTAAGGTAGGTAGGTAGGTACAGCGGGAGAGGCACATGGAAGAAAAAGAAATTTAGAGGGGTGCAAGGTAAGAGAAAAGAAAAGAAAAAAGTACCTAACAGAGAGAAAAAAGAAAAGAGAGAAGGGAAAAAAGAGGAAAATGGCGCGCTTTAGCTTTGCAACCCTCTTCAGCCGAAAGAGAAGCTCGGACCAATCTAACACGAAATCACGTGTGGGCCATCGAAGCTTCCTATTTAAATTCTACCCAGTACCTACCAATGTAAGGTTAGTAGGTACTACTTAGTAAGTAATCATTTGAAATACCTATGGAAGTCATAGTCATAGACTTCAAAGTCTATATTAGTTCTCCAAGTGCACGTGACTATCCATGCCCCTTCTCTCAACCTCAATTACTCGTACCTAGGTTCCTACCTAGTCATTCCCGTCTTTTACATCTACTTTAAGGTATATAGGTATATAGGTATGGACTTCACTGAATCACCCATACCTACATACCTAAGGTATAGACACATATGCCCAATACACAAATTACGGTAAATGGCCTCATATATCGTCATTAATACTCCTTCTTAAGTAGCACGATAATTCAATACCTTTTCTATATCGTGTGTAGGTAGGTATTCTTAAGTTATTGCGTGGGCCGGGGGGTGCGCAACGATGACATGGCCAGTACTGTGGTTTGGCATTCCTCTCACAATAGATAGTTAGGTAACGGTTATGAATGAGCTCGAGTTGAAGTTTGTCTTGCAAATATGGTGGAACGCATGGAAAGTAAGTCAAGGTTTGTGCTCGTAGCTGAGCTGACATGGTTACAGATGACTCCTTATACCGAGCATCCTTCACCTTTCTCCCCTGACCTATCTCCGATGAGAAGCATGGGTAGGGCAAAGGATTTCTGGAAATATCGTTTCGAGAAAGTCGGTACTGAAGCATGTAATGAAATCTGTTTGTCGAGGATTATTCGATGGCTTTAGTTATACCTGGTTTGCTCTTCTCATACTCATAAGAATGTTACATTTGATACACGATGGGTCATCGGGATTTTGGTTCCTATTCACTCAGCGGAGAATAGCTTTCGAGATACCATAAATCAAACTGCCATGGCCCTGAGTTGCCCTCTTCTTTCCTTTCCCTTCCCTTTTCACACTCATCTCCACTACCGCCACCTACACTACCAGCTATTCATCCACCTCGATAACCCAAAATGACAAAAATCGCATCTTCTTCTAATAACACCCTACCAACCAAGGGAAAGGGCCGCCAACTCAACCCCTTAGCATCGGTCTTCGTCCCTCGTTATGGCTCATCTCAGTCCGCCGACCAAGTGTTTTCCTTCAACCCCTCAGCCCCTGTCTTCATTCCCCGTTCTAGCATATCTCAGAGTTCCCTCAACCCCTTAGCACCCCCCTTCGTCCCTGACCCCAACATGTCTCAATCCGGCGGGAGCCAGGGGAGCACCCTGAACCCACCCACGCCCGTCTTCACGCTGGCCTCCCAAGATCACTATCACCACTCCGACGCCTCCAGCCCAGGCTACGCCAACCGGGAGCTGCAGAAGTGCATGGTCCAAGAATCTAGCATCGACCAGATCTACACGTACGAGTACATGTGCTCCCGGGGGGTCCCCCCGAGCGTGGCGCGCCAGCGCGTCGGCTGGCCCGTGTACGCCCGGGACCCCCTCCCCCTTCGCCCTGCTGCCTTGGGCCCGCCGCATCGAGGGGCTCTCGCACGAGCAGAAGATGCGGGAGATCGGGCGGCTGCGCGGCGCCAGGCTCGACTACGAGATGGCCCGCGACAAGGCCGAGCGGGCAGGACGTCTACGAGGCGGAGGGCCGCCCGCGTGGTGGTAGAGGGGAGGGGAGGAGAGGGACCTGGGATGCCAGGAGAAGCAGTGATAGGGGCTTTAATAGTACCCATGCCGTAACTAGATCTTCCGCTAAGAAGGAATATACCCCCCCCCCCCCCCCCCCCCCGGAGACCCAAGGAGGTAGAGGTGGACATTGCTGGACTCTCATCTCGAGCTTTCGGCTCTGAGACGCCCACCTCCACTCCCCATTTCGGAGCATCGTGGGCAGGCTACCACGCCGCCTTCGCCACCAGCACCTCACGGCGAAGAATATGTAGGCCAAGTATTAGATTGGATTGGGAACAAACCAATGATGAAATTGGAAAGGTTGAGGGGGGGGGGCTCTTCGCGGAACAGTAAGTGAACGGGATAGTAGCTATTATGATTTACTAGTTAGTACTGGTGGACTTACTTAAATCATAATCGGGGAGGGAAACCTTGAGTAGACTTGATTCGCCTGCCCTAGCGACGAAGGACATCTTTTGGGGGTGCTGGGAAAGGGGGACAGTTTACAAAGGCTGAATCACAATTCATGGTCGGGTCAGTTAGGTTGCACCTTATATCAAGTGAAGCCATGATGCGTGTGTGTGCAAGCGTTGTTGTTTTATTCCAACAAATATGCGCGATGGTAGTTGTACAATATATATACAACCATACGATGAGACATCTGAGCGGCCATGATTTGGGCTCATCTCATCATGCTTGTTCCTGTTCACTTCCTTGCTCCATTTTTTTTTCATCCTCTCATCTCTATTCTCTTCCTTTTCCTTCATAACCTCCCTTCTCTCCTCTGTTCTCCTATTCCTTGGGGGGTAATTTTCCCCCCTTCTCCTTTGCCTTTTCCCTCCTTTCTGGTGAACTTGATCCTGTTCAGGTTCCCGATCTCTTTTTCACGGACCGCGTCATATTCATGAGAGTTATTTTGTACCCATTCGTCATGTTTTCTTTCTCCATGTTCTTCTTTTCGTCTTCGTAAGGTTGATCTTGGCCTTCTAGTTGGTCTTGATCTTATTTTTTTTTGTGAGCTGATCTGATCTTGCTTTTGGTCATGATCTTCTTCACGATGATGTATTCTTGTGGGTGTGGTTATGCTCGTTTCCCCTTCTACTTAGTATACTTCTTTGCTTCCCTCTTGAGTCGGGGGTCACTGTGGTATTGAAATGGAACTTGACCTTGATCCTGATTGTGTCTAGGATAGTTTCGTTCTTGTCCTCTATGTGGTTGCCCTCACCGGTGTTTCTATGTTCTTCCTTCTAGGTTGGTTTGGGTCTTGGTCTTGATCTTGATCCTGATATCGTCCATTTTGGTGGTCTTACTCGTGGTATTGTTTCTGTTATGGTTATGGTTTTGTTTGTGCCCGTTCTCGTTTCTAGTTATTTACGAGGCTGAACTTGGACCTACCATTGAACTTGATCTGAATCTTGATCTGGCTCGGAACGGTGTTTTGTGTATGGTGATGAGTTGGCCCTGTGGTTTCAATGATATGCTGATACCTCATAGGTTATTCTAACGAGAGAGCTCTGATCCGTATGTATGTATATAGTGGACAGTGTGAGCATTACGATTCATCCAGCATATAACTGCCAAATGCTGTGAATAGTGCTGTTCGTACAATCCGCTAGATCAGGTGAGCCTTATCACGCAACCAGACAGGAGTCGTTGGCATTGTTCCCTCTCACCACAGGGTTGATATTGAGCCTGGTCTTGACATTTCCTCTTCATAGCCCATTGAAGATGCTGGCGATGTCTTGACGATGTATGATTTGATGCAAGATAGCCGGCAAGGTACGCATGGCTGCTCCTCACCGTGATACCTTCTATGTTAGTGCATCAAGAGCTTCGTAGGAACCTTTTCTTCAGTATCACAGAGATGCTCGAGCGAGTACTCTCAAGTGCTGCATGTTTGCAAAGTCGGTTAGATGCTTTCACCAGTCATAAAGGGCGTCCCACTTCAATAGTTTCGTTAGCTTGTGCAGCTTAGTTCCGAAGAGTGCAGTTGCTGGTAGGTTCAGCGCCATATTGATGATTCTGCCGGCCTGTACGTTCATCATATTTGCGCACACTGGACTGGGAGGAGCACATATCGGGTAGGTTCTGTGTCGATGCTGAAGTCGACAGGATGTGGATCTTGAAACCAATCAAAGAACTGGAGGCCACCTGCATAGAATGTTTCGATATTGGATCTCAACATTCTTCCTCTGATGCTGTATATGTTCTTGTGGCTCTCCTCTTCACCCTTACTCCCCTGTCTCGATTGGTTCATATTTTCTGAAGGTCGTTGCGTCTTTCATAAGTAGGTAATAAGAAAGAAAAGGGGAAATGAAATGCAATAAACTCCGAACTCCAGAACTTTCATGGATGTTGTACAGATGTGATACACTGGTGGTGGGAAGGGAGAGATGAGAGATTTCTATCCGGACATGGCGGCATCACTAGAACCGCCTGCGGCAGGAGGGGGGGGAGGAGGGGGCTTCGGCTTGCGCTTCGGCGTAAAGAAGATATTAACAGGCTTCTTCTGTTGTTTGAGTAGCGCCTTTAAAGCTGCCTCGTCCCTGGCCGCCTTCCCTTCTTCCCAGCGCTGCTTCTCTTCGGCCTCCTTTTCGGCCTTGAGTCGCGCCGCCTCTTCTTCCGCACGTCGCTTCTCCTCTTCCACACTGTAACACCAAATCAGTAATTGCTCTATGGGGATATGAAAAGAAAATCTCGAAGCCACTTACCGTCGCTTCTCTTCTGCGATCGCTTCCTCATGAACGGCAGCCAAGGCGCGTGCCACCGACGCGTTCTCATCCATCCGAGCCGTCGTTTGGGCTAGAGCGACTCCGTCGACCGGTGGTGCATCTGGGCGTGGGACCTTGTGGACCCAGTCATCGTATATGATCTCGATCGGGAGGGGCTTCTTTCGCGGCGGCATGTTGAACTCGACATCGGAAATATCCGGCGGCTCGAATTTGATCGGCGTCGGGCTATGACGCTTGCTAGTCAGTAGGAGGGATGGGGCGATGTTCGTAAGTTTTGCGACGCTCTCGATGTCTCTCTTTCTCTCTGCTTCCCTCTCTTCCTCATCGCGCGGTGCAAAGAATGGGGGCGGCGGCGGCAGATCGGGGCGGGCGGGTGTGACGACCACCTGGGGCGATCTGCGTGACGAGGAGGATGGTGAGGGTAGATAAGGGGTTCGGGGCGGCACGGCAGGTGGGCGATGGCGAGCCGGAGTAAGAGCGGAAGCGGAAGCGGAAGCGGATGAGGAAGAGGGACCAGGAGTAGGAGCAGGAGCAGGAGCGCGAGCAGGAGCAGGAGCACGAGCAGGGGCAGGGGCAAGACGAGGCACGGGCGTCAGAATCGGTCGGCTTGAAGCCGGTCGACTCGGGGCAGGCGCCGGCCATGTCAAGCCGGGGATCATCGGCATACGAGGACTAGGGTACATGAGGTTAGTGATTGTCCCACTTGGAACGATCCTAGAGATTTGACACTTGTCCTGGGCATAAAAACCCTGGCTGTACAAGACTCATTCTCGAGGACGGATATAACAAGGGAGGGGAGAGGAGAAAGGGTAGATCAAGAAATTTGAAATTACTCACGGTTCTGGCGCTTGCTCGGGCGCAGGGGCGACATGGGGTTGCGGAGTCGAAGGAATCGGGATATCCTCGAAGTCGATGTCCGAGAAGGAGTCGGAATCGGATACCTCAGACAGGAAGGTCTGAGGCATTCTGCCCGGCGAAGGTACAGACTTGACTTCCTCGTCCTCTTCAGACACCGAGCTCTCGGACATCGCGTGATCCGATTCTTCTCCATTGTCGGCGTCGGGAGCGTCGTCGCCGCCCAGCCTTTGTCGAACGAGAGCAGCCAGTCTCTCATCCTCGGCTTCGAAGGCCCGTCTTTCCTCCTCATCCTGGACGGCGACTTGCTCCCTAGCCCTTTCCATGACGGCCATTACATGGGCCCTTGCCTCAGCGGCCTTTTCTTCCGCCTCTTTGCATTGCTCTTCGAACAGTTCCTCTTCCAACAGCTCTTCGAGCATAGCAACCGTCATGTTGTCGTCATCGCCGCCATCCCGTGTGTTGGTGTTCTCCGTATTGACACCAACAAGGGACTCGTCGTGCGAGGACGAGCCCACGTGCTCGCCGGTCTGACTGCCGATGTTCTCCATATCGACATCAGCCGAAGGCTCGCCGTGCGAGGGCGAGCTGTCAGACCCCGTGACCCTATCATCGATGGCGGTGGCCCTAGTGGGCTCAGCCTCCATCTCCTGGGACATGGTGCCAGCACGTGGCATGGCGGATTCCGACTCCAACGTAGACGGCGACATCTGCGTGAAGAAAACAGGCCGTTGAAAACTCTCCATGCTAAAGGAGAAGTTTCCAAGGGCCGGGGCGAAGGAAGATGACCCGGACGACGAGCTCAGCGTCGGCGGAGGATATGAACCACCGAGGGCAGGGCCAAATATGAACCCGGGTTGCGAGCCAAAGTTCCCCCCAGAATGGGTAGAAACGAGAGCAGTCTGAGCGGCGACCTCGGGGGCCTCGGCCACATCATCCATAGTCTCGTCCTGAGTCGTGGCCGACTCAGGCTCTGGCTCTCCCATTTCTTGGTCGTCGCACACTGGTTCCTGGCCGGCATCAGCCATCGCCTCGTCGGAGACCGTCGTTGACGGCTCCTCGGGTGGCGACAGCACGATGTTCGGAACATCGGCGACAGGCGGGACGACAGAGACGGGAGCAGCAGAGACAGGCTCCGTGCTCGTCATCTCGACATCCGCGACCAATTCCTCTGTCCCAGTCGTGTCAGGAAGAGAAGGAGGCGCCACTTCCTCTTCTTCCTCTTCGACGATGGTAGGAAGACTTTGGAAACCAGTGGCTTGGGGGACTGGTGCGATCATAGGCGAAGGCTGTGGCGAAGCCGTTACAAGCGGCTCGCCAGCAGGCGCAGCACCCAGATCAGTCTCACCCGTTGGGAGCTCTTCAACCTCGTCTGGTCCACTGACTGGTGTAGGAGAAGACGGCTCGGTCTCCAAGCTGATGTCGTCACTGGGAACAACAACAGACTCGGGTTCCTCTGCAGCTTCTCCACCAGCAGCGACGGCATCGACGGAAGTTTGTTCGGGATCCGAAGCAGCGACAACAGGAGGCTCAAGAGACGTGTCAAGGCCAGTGACAACCGTCTCCAAGGCGAGCTCCGAAACTGCAACGGGCGAAGGCGAAGATGGAGGTGAAGGCGACGACGAAGATGAAGACGCAGGCGATGGTGGAGGCGAAGGAGAACCTTGCCGGGAGGGCACCGAAGCCGGAGCAGCACGATCCGAAACAGGCGAGATGAGGGGCGAGCTCACCGGGCTGGACACCTGATCGGAGGCGACAACGGCGGGCGCTACGTCTTCATGGGCGGGTTCGGCCTCGGGCACCTGTTCCGAAACCTCGGCAGCAGCAGGCAAGGAAGGAACAGGCCCAGCTGTGGCGGCAGATGAAGGGGCAGCTGGGGCCGAGACCGGGGTAGAGGCAACCGGAGCTGAGACCTGACCAGGGTCTTCACTACTTATAGGCGTAGGAGCAACCGGTGCCGCGGCCTGGCTAGGGTCGATACTAGTAGGGGGGCTTGGAAGAGAAGGAGTAAGCACGACGGGGAGGGTGATATGGATCGGGTCCGCAGAAGTCGGGGTTATAGTGAAGACGACTGGGACCGTCACGTGGATAGGGGCGGCGGTAAAGGTGGAGGACGGGGCTGAGACAACCGGGACCGTGATACGAACAGGGTCCGCGGTGAAGGAGGGGGTAGGTACCGAACCAACTGTAGTAGCAGAAGGAACGGCGTCGGCAGCGGGGGCGGAGGGGGCGGAGGGGGCGGATGGGGCAGAAGGGGCAGAGGGAGGGGGGGTAGGGTGAACCGGAACCTCAGCCTGACTACTACTACCCGCCTCAGCAGCGTTCGCAGCAGCTTCTTCGGTAACCGGCTCGAATAGGTGGTCGGGCATGTGAGCGGGGTAGGTTATGCCGTCTGTAAAAGAAAGTACCTAGTTAGCAATTATCATACATGAGACTTGGATGTTTTAGGGATGTGAAACATGTCTCGAGAGTTGAACTCGTAAATAAGCCAGGATAGACCAAATTTTACTTACGCTTATTCTTCTTCCATTGCCACTAGAAGGGTATATGTTAGCAGGTGGCTTTTTTATTTTATTTTAAGATATAATGAAATTGTGTATCGCGGCAGTGGAAGGCGGGACGAGATGATTGTGAATGGGTTAAGAGGTTACTTACTTTAGCTTTGAGGTACTTCTTGGAGACCTCACCGCGCTTTGGTAGGGTATCCAGCAAGATCTTCGTTGTCTGGGCGATCTTCACTGGAATCTTGCCCTTCTTAGAGGGGATGTCTCCATCGCGCACCTGAGTGCCGACATCGGTACTAGAGCTTTCTTGAGGCTCCGCGTCTGAGGATGGTGGGATGTCTGCGGTGACTTCAACAGTAGAGATGCCAAGGTCCGATGAATCGGTCTTAGACTTGTCGGCACTGGCCTTTTGGAAGATCTCCAAGAATCGAATGAATGCCGTTGTGCGACAGACCGAGGTGAAGAGGTGTGTGATACTCGAGGTGAACTTCGAGACACTGAGGTCGGAACGGGATACATCGAGATAGCCATGCTCTCTCAGGTATGTCAAGATGGTCGGATATAGAGGATACAAGGCCCAGACAAGTGCGAGAGATATATACAACCACAGCTTGACGGAATCCAGGTTCAGATACAGGATGGCCAAAGCCAGGAGACCTCCTCTGATATATTCAGAGTTGTGCAGATACAAGAGCGTGAGGGAGATGAGGTATACATCGTTCATGAAGTCGGGGCAGAACCGAGGGATAGCTTGACTGAGGGTGGCAGTAAGAGGGTACAAGAAGATGGTAAGGTATGAACCGTTCTCCTGGCAGCGAGCCGAAAACTCGAGGAGAAGGCCAAGAATGAGAGGGAGGAGAGTAGGGGACAACAACAGGGGCACCAGCAACATGGTGGCTAAACCCACGACGATATGCTTGCCTAGAGACATTTTCATAGCGTCCAGAGGATGATGCGAGAAAATGTAGGTAGGCTGGAGAGAAGATGGATCAAACAAAGAGGACAAAGGTCATGTAAAATGAATGATCAGAAAGTAAAGTAAAGGTACGAGTGAAACAATCGAATTACCACAGGTAGAAAGGATCAAAGGCACTGCTTTTGGGTAGGCTGGCTCTGATGTTATGTGTGTGGGAAAAAAGAGATTGTTGTTCGTGGGAGGGAGAAAGAGAATTTGCAGAGGGTGGGAGGAGGGGCTTTTGTGTGCAGCGCGGAGGGGGGGGGAATGAAAGCGGTGGAGGGGTGATTGCTTTTTTTTTCTGCCATTCAATGTTATTCTCAAGAGAATTGTTGGAAGGAGCGAATTCCATACGGTCTTCTAGGGGAGGAGATAATAGGTACAAGAACGAAGTACCGGGGCAACCACATGACCCTATTCGCTCCCCCGGCAACAACTTGAACCTCTTTGTTCCATCAGTAGTACCCATGTACACTTTTTCAAGGAGCTAGATGTATTCACCAACGTGTACCTTGTACTGAAGGTATCAGGTATTTCAAACTACAAGTATTAAGCTACTAGTATACACAGGTACATTTCTATCTCCCCTCTAATAGGGGCTGGTGATATCATTTTTGGTGCCTATGTAGATGTAGTGCTCAACATAATGCGTACTGGTATTTTTATATTGCATACCTACCTACATATGCAGTAGTCACTTCTGCCCATAGTTGTAGGGCTATCTTTACTTATGGTGTTTTATATTATACTGAGATTATGTCCTGCTAGTTTTATATATTTAGGTATACAAGATGCTATATAATCTATACATTAAGGCTCTCTCCTGCTTAGGTACCTTCCAGGTAAGTATAGCCTTAGAAAAAAAGATCAGCCAGGTACATTATAAACTGGTAATTGCTTCCGTTGTATTAAGGAGGGGTATCTCTTTTCCTATTGATCAATGTTCTACATTCAATAATATCTAGGTAGGTAGGTATCTATGTACCTTATAGGCCTACCCATGTTTCCTGACCACCATTTTTCATAGTACTTTTCATATTCACTCTGCATACCTGTAATTCATTAACCTAGGTACATTCACATTTAGAAGCAGACTGGTCTGATTTTCATGTGTGTGGAATATATGATTGTGTTTCTTTTCTAGGTACCTGGATAATTATACCTCCCTACCACCTAGACCCCCCCTTTAGTGCACACTGTTTCTACCTTCTTTCAAACACGGGACTATTTAGACGCAGTAGCTGTTTCCTGTTTTCTTTAGAACATCGTGGTTTGATCTATTCAATCAGTAAAAAGATTTCTTCCACGGAGAAAAATGCACCTGTCAAGGCCAAAATAGTACGTACTTATACATATTCAATTGCATGAAGTTGAATTGATGGGGGCGGCTGAAAGATGATTGGGTACCTTGATTCCCCACTTGCCAGATTAAGCATTTCTCTAGTAAGACACATTACTTGCATTGAAGGTGGATGCGCATAAGTACCAAGGTACCTATTTTTAATAAAATACCTACATACATACCTAGTACCTCCTATTGAATGGTTGGGGGAAAAAAAGGAAAGAGCAGGCCACATTAAATGATGATATTGTACATAGGTACACATTAATGTATTAATGTACTCTGGTACTGTCACGTATGCCATGCATCGCCATATAAGGGCTAATTGCCAGCAGGCAATTAGCGTTCACTTTTGCCATAGGTACTTTTAAAAAAAACATTATTATACTTCTATTGATGTATCTAGGTAAGTATCTATTAAATGTACTAAAAGGAGGTTGAATTATTAAGGTACTACTTAATGCATGGTAAACACAGTGTTTATGGGTCCCTCTTTATATGCCTGCGTCACGTGACCACCATCTCCTTGACAACCAGATGTATTCATGTACATGAATAGTTGCTGGAGGCAACCAATACTTACACACCCAGAGAATTTAGTTTCGATTTTATTTTTTAAAGGGCTGTAAAAAGAAAAGAAAAAATTTAATCTAAGAAATAAATTTGGTGCAAATAACAGTTCGCTAAACTATATATGCCAAGCCCTAACTGAGATACGAAGATGCCCCTCCTCCCCCCCCTTCCAGCATTACAAGGACCATAGCACTTCGGTATGTTTTTGATGGAATTTCCACTTTGTGCTAGACAGCAATAGTCATATAGATTTGACCACGTACCCGTAGAAAATGGCACAAGCTCTTGTCTGACTGACGAGAAAGGGGAGCAGGTAATATGAGGTAGGTAATGTTAAAAAGGAGAAGAAACCCCCATACGAAATTCCAGGCACAGGAAAATAGAGTTATATAGATTCAATTTGCTTCTTTTAGTCGTCCATCTCTACTCACATAGGTACGTGACTGTTCGTCTATATCAGTATTCTTGACGGCAGCCACATGCTAGATGGCCTGGCTTGAGCCTATACTTGATCCTGTATGTCTTTGTGACCACGAGCGTTGATGTCAAGGGTTTACTTCTCGCCATGGTTCCTTTGTGCTGTATGGCTCGGGTCCTGTGAACATCCTAGTCGTTAAATCCATCAATTCCTCTTTCTGCTGTTTCTGAAGATCCGCACTCGCATCCGCGGTTAGCGTCGTTTTGTCCGCATATGGGTGCGGGAACGGAGTGATCCCTTGGCCTCGAAGCGGCGGTGCGAATGGGAGACCCGACCCGAACGCAGTAGCACTCTGTTGAAGAACGAATGGCTGTGGGTATTCGCCTGCTTTGTTCGCTGATGTGGATGCCACGGTGGCTTGTAAGGGGTTCATCATGGCGTACTGGGTAAAGGCGTTCGCTGCTGCAGACGTCCCAGACGTCGGTATACCCTGCATGGTTCGTCGGGATGGATCGCCGCCGAGGCCAGTTACTGCAAGGCCCGGTACCTGGAGAACCATACCTGTGGCGGTGGCAGCCCCCCCTTGAGGATTCTGAGGCGGCTGCTGCAATGGGATCGAGGGATCGGAAGGAGCCTGAAGAGAGCTGCCCTGGACGTCTTTATTTCCGGACCCCGGCGGTGGCGTCGTCTTGGGCACTTTGAAATCGAAAACAGTGGGCTTGTTGTTGATTACCTTTTTAGCCTTGTCGTCCCAGTTACTTGCCACCTTCTCCAGCACGCCGCTCAGCTTATTCACGTCAGCCGGGTCGGGAAGGGCGGCCGTGACCTTGAAACTCTCGAGCATGGCGCTGAAGTCGTCAACTGTCTTGCGGATGCGGGGATCCAGTCTTTGGTAGTCGCGGAATGCTACGACGCGGAGACGGTCGCTTTCGGACTTCCAGTGGAACGTCGGTACGCTCTTAAACGTCGCCTTCCACCAGTTTTCGTTAGGGGTTACCTTGTTCGGGTCCTCCAGGAGCTCCAGCATATGGTCGTATCTATTGATGCTGTTCTCGAACATAGCCTTCCAAAGACCCCATTTCTGCCATATTTCTACCAGCGGTGGCATCTGGGCGATGGCGGAAATGGCATGGTAACAGTTCTGGGCCGCACACCTGAACGAGTTCAGGCGCTTGTAGATGATACCGATGGGCGTGTCATCCGCGGACGTGTCCGTGTTGAAGAGAGGACCACGTATATGGACCTCGGTGTTGAAGAAATCGAACAAGATTCGTTCTATGATATCGAGATCTATTCTCATGAAACGATGCACCTCGGCGAATTGTGTCATTAGAGTACCGCCTACGCGGTAGGACGCCTCCCAATTTATCTCAGTCATCGCCTTCCAGACCTCGAAATTCAGCGGGTGGGCTTGACCCATGTTGCTCAGCAGATACATTTGCCAATACGTTTGCTGCATCTTCTCATTTGCATGTCTCTCGATGTTTATGTTCTGGGCTTCTCTGAGTAACGGTGATAGCTTCTCCAGCGCCGCGTCCAGAGGAGCCACGACACTGCTCTGCCAGGATAAAATCGTATCTGTCCACCTTTTACGGAACGACTGTACGCGTATCACATCGTGAACCAGTGACTCTAAGTAGGCTGCAAGTACAGGATGCAGACCTTTGTATAGGCCCCAAGGAATGCAACTCAGAAACTTTGCCTTTTCTCGTCCAAAGTGATTCTTAGCTGCGCCTGTGTCGAAGAATATGCTTCGATCGCCGGTCGACTTCATTACACGGTCCCCGTTTTCTGGCCGAAGCTGCCGTAGGGATTGGTATCCGTACGCCCTAAACTCGACATCCCAGAAATTCTGCGTGAAGAACCGGTCTATCCAGTCTAGGGGCATCGGCATAAGGTGCTCCTCAACCGGCCAGGAACTATTTCTCAGAGATCGTGATGCTCCTTGAGACCACGGCCACGGACGGCCTATGATCATCAACGGTAAGAAATTGAGGAACCGGGCACTTGTACTGTATCCTACGTTCTCTATCAGTGCATCGGTGGCTGCGCCCCACACTCCTTGTTCTGTATCGTAACCGACCTCGGCGGTGCCATTAGCCGCGAAACAATGCTCACCAAGGCACCAATCGGTATCGAACAGTTCTGTCTCGAGTGCTTTGAGCAGCAAAACCACGTCCCGGTCTAGTGGATATGGTATGATCGCTGGAAGCCTCATCATTGCTTGGTGAGTCATCGTTATCGCGTGCTGAATAATAGATATCCATATGTTAGACCATAGATCCCTTGTTCCTAAGGTAGAAGTCCAAGAGTGTAGGCTTCGAAGGAAGAGGAGTATAAATATCACGGGGAGGGGGGAGAAGGGAAAGGAGTGCAACTTACGGAAAGTTCATGTAGAATCGTGGACGCGACGATAAAGGAGCATGTCATCTTTTCGCTCTGGCTATATTCATCGACAAGGAGTGGCCATAACAGCTCCGCTGATATAGTGATGGTGATAACACCTTCCATGCCGCCCACATTCTCGGTAGTACTACCATAGGTGAATTCAGTGGTCTCATTCACGCCTTCGGTGCGCTCAAACTTGTCATCATGCCCAGGTATGATATAGCCCGCCCCTATGTCGAATCGCAAAGACTTGTGAAGCACATCCCATGTGTGTTTTTTCCAGTCAAAGCCGTGCGTTCTCAGCTCTGCTATTCCTGATGGCATTTTTTCAGGATCTATGTCCTTCTCTAGCACATATTTGGTGAGAAACCGTGTCCCACGGGGGGGTATGCGTGGATCCTGATCTTGGTCTATCCACTGCCGTGTCTCCATGTTCAATAGGGCTTCTATATTTGGGTGTTTACTGTCGAGGATTCTGGTCACCAGCTGTAAAGCCGGCTGTAAGACGAGCCATAACGAGTCGTTTGTGGTCTTCTCAAGATGTTAGGAAATTGACACCCAGTGGCATTCCTTACAGCAATTCAAATGGACTCACAACATCCCATTCCTGCCTGATTCCATTTAGATTATATAAGTACCGAGGGGCCCATGCCAAAGCCCCCTTCCAACTGCTGCTTTCCCAATGATTTCGGTCGATAACCCTACAGGCAACAGTCAGCAGTGAGTCTGGTTTCCATTTACCCTACGTCAACTCACGGGTGAAGCGGCCCTCTCAAATCACAGATGTAATTATCAGACTGGTCGTAAATATTATTCTGAATCAACTCATCTGTGGTAAACCTATTAAACAACAATCGTTGGTAGTCTTGATCCCTTAGGATAGTGTCGATAAAAGTCTTATGCGCCTGTGATACTAGCGGCCCCCCTTGGTTGATCTGGTCGACAAATTCCTCAACGCTGACCTTCTTCTCCTGTAGTGCCTTGACTAACTGGTTTCCTAGTTCCTCATTACTCAGTGCACCCATATTCTGCAGTATCGGCTCTATAGCGGAAGGATCTATGAGGTGGCTTTCGGGGTTGATGCCCTTCGACTGCCAAAGCTGTTGGCTTGCTTGGATCGCCTGGTTCTTTTGCACATCGCTCAGCATATTTATCTGGTTTGCGAGATCATCGAATGGATTACGGGTCCTAGAGAGCGACGGACTGGCGCGGCTTCTACCATTGAGCTCATCTGGGTGTATACCAAAACGGCGAGCATAGCTTGTCGGGTTCTTTATTTGATCCTCCTTGCGCAAGGCCGGCCACAAGCCGATCGTGTTTTCCCCGGAAGCTACATAAATCTGCTTCCCTGTATAGGTTCGAACCGTAGTTGGGTCAAAGTCGGGATGGGTCCATTCTGGTACATACCAAACATAGTCGAACGACCCGCTGCCGGGGAGTTTCGACGGGACCTTGTCTGGGTCGTAAGCAACGCGGAAGCGGTCTTGTCCCGGCCTCCTTGGCCTAACATCTCCATTTACGTCTTCAGATTCAGATTCAGAATCAGGGTCAGCATGAAACTTATCTAAGGCTTCCTCTCTGAGTGCTGAGAAGAAAGGCAGCCAGTCGTAACCCCCCTCTTTGGGTATTTTTGTGTTCTCCTTGATAAAGGTTCGGGTGTCTTTCACGAACGTTGATTCCTCCTCATTGGAAGCCACACTAGAAACCGAGAGTGACGCGAAGACGCCCGCAGCAGCTGGCCCTTGAAATCCCGACATCGTGGCTCAAATACTTTTTTTATCGCCAGACCCTTCGACACCTTTTTAGTTGGAAAGGAGTAGAAGGACACACACATATATATATATGCTTATAAGAAACTATATATATTGGGCGTTTTGACTGCGGGCAATGTCTACCAGAGAAAGCCAGCAGTCCCTTATTAACAGGCCGAGAAAAGAAAAATAACTCCCAATTAATTGTATACTCTAATAACGTTGGTTCCTCGCATAAAGAATCGTTTGTCGTTATGGTCGTTTCCGGAAGTATAACACGAGGCGAGACAAAGGCATTACGGTAGCTCGACGCGACATTATTCGCAACTCAAGCCGAATGCGACATTCATTGGTATAGACTTAAGATGCAGCAGATTGACATAAAATTGAAATAATGTTTGGGGGGGGGGGGGTTGAGGCTTCAAGTCATAGGTTGCCCAATATCGCAACATCAGGTTGCTCCCTCAAGGGGCTACTTAGTACTACATTGATAGTACTACATATTGATGTAGGTACTTATACTATAGCTTTATTATGTAAGCTCAGAGGTTTGAGACATGTCTACTAACCTAGTCCATCAATATGATCGAGATTTGTCAACATGAAATACATATATCGTTAGGTAGTTTTATCCCCCCTGTCCTGGTAAACCTAAATAACCAATCCTAACCTATGTACCTATGTCAAGTACTTAGTAACTTCCTACATACTTATGTACAAGCTAGTAGTATTAAGTTAGGACAGGAAGTCAAAAAATCTGACTTTACTAATCAACTAACATGAGTACTACCAAACGGATTATTTGATACTAGGAATGACTCGCTTGAGAACAGTGGATCCTCCGAGACAGAGTCACGTAATCAACAGACTGCGGGAACGAACCCCATGGGACACAAGGGAGGAGTACCTAGAACAGGGCCCTGCCTACTCCGTACTTCCCCGGATATGCCGTAGGCCCATAAAAAAACAAAGCGAGTAGGTATGTAGGTACCTACTACCTACATAAGTACACGGCACATGGGATGGGAGAGTGCATAAGATGAACTACTAGATAAAAAAAGGGGGAGGGGCAAGCTGACATTTAGGAGGGCAAAGGAACAAAGTATACACTGAATTGTCAAGCTGATCGATCCTAGGCTTTCCGGACCTCAGACTGTAGGTACATCAGCTTAGGTTAGATACTACCTACCTGCTACTGGGTACCTAGGTATCTAATTCATCGTGGCAGATGCACAGCGTAACACGTCTTTATCCTGGGATACAGGGGATACGGGTGGGTGCAGACAGTGTATGTAGGTAGTGGTAACAAAACGGAAAGCGGGATGGCAAAACAATTAAATTTTTTTTAAAAAAAAAAAAATTTACTGATCAGGTAGGTACATACCTCACTTTGGCTAATCTACACAGATAGTCTCGGTAGACTCAGGATACAGGTTAGTTTCCAATGGGACAGATATGCATTAATCTTCACCGCCTTCTCTTATTACTATAATTATATATGTACATACTACCTAGGTACATATCTAGGTACATATGTATGTAGGTATGTATGTAGGTATGTATTGCCTAAGGGTCCTGTACTTAGAGAACCAGCATCGTTCATGTTGCATCTAGGTACATAGGTACATATGTAGCTAGGGCCCATCAGCTAACCATCCCGTCAATTTATTTCTATCTTACCTATCGCACCGCCACACCATCACCACCACATGAGGTTCCGTCTCTAAAGTCAACTTACACCAATGCCGGTGAGCAGTTGGTGGAACTGAGAGTTTGTGGTTACTTAACATGCAAGTTTCAACGAACTATGTACCTACATGGCATGTCAGGTTGCAATACCTACATAGTAGGTGTGGTGAGCAAAGGTCCTAGCTTAAATACACAGGGGTGTTTGCTTGCTTCCCCTAGGTACATAGGTAATGGATCAGGTGGTAAAGCCGGATATAGCCAGCTATTGCCAGCTGTCTCCAGTAGGTAGGTAGTTAGACAACAAGGTCGTTTGGTTATTAGATATGCATATGTATATATTTCACAGTGTGAGCAAAAGTTGAGGTGTGAGACCTGATCGCTGCGATCTAAGAGAAATGTACCTCCGGATTACAAGGTCTATCCTCCATATCTCGGTTTTGGGGTATACTTATACTAGGACAAGCCGAAGAACTACCTACTTAATTGTCAGACTCCGAAGTCAACCTAAGCTAAGTAGTGAGCATTGATTCTAATATAATCATCATGAGGCTCTAAGCTAGCGTTTGTCTACTACATATCAATGTAGGTACTGGACTTCCTGGAGCTAGGTAGCGTTGGCCAGTACAGTGTGGCTTATGCCATGCGTTATTGACCTTTTAGAGGTGGGCATCTTACTGCTGGTGTTACCTACCTACATATGTAGGTAGGTAGTCTCGTCTTAGAACAATAGACCCCGCCTCCCCGCCATTTGCTATCCTATTTTTTCTTGGAAGACATCAACACCACGGAGGAACCGGTGCTGACGGGAACGATGTAGGTAGGTACCTGGGTGATGTTTGGTGTTAAGATCAAGCTACTGTACAGGTGTGGCGGTGATGGCAGATAATACCCTGCAAATGATGTACCTAGGGAATAGTAGTGTACCTAAATACCTTTACCTATACCAGATACCTATACCTACATAGTAGGTATACATACGTAGTCCATCCGGGTTGGCGTCTTATAATAAAGTAGGTTAACTTTAGTCGGTAACGCTGCCATGCCCAATTAGTTCTAGTTCACGTCAGATAAGTGCCCAAAGGCTATGATAAAACGATGATAAGCATGAGTCGCATAAAGTAAGCGCCAGCCAGTCAAAGCTCGAGGATTTCCCACATTTTGGGGGGACGAGTCCATAAAAATAGTTGGACCCTGCAAAAATACCCCCGCCACAAAGCAAGAACCGCCCGCCACCATTGCCCCTCGGCTGCTACGATAAGTGGAAGGGCAGAATTTTTTTCTACCTTTTTTTTGTAGAGGGGGAAAAAAAAAATCTGAAGCGTTTCCTGGATTGGCTCTCCCTCCCCCCCCACTCTCCCCCCCTCCATTCACCCAGTCCAATCCAAGACTGACAATACATAAAAAGTCATCCACCAGCCCTACCTGCAGAATTTGATCCCCTTCTTCCTCCCTGACAAACCTTTTTTTTCCCTTTCCCTTTCTCCCCTCCTTTTCTCCCCAAAAGTTTTCTTCCTTGTCTAGAAGACAACCTGAGTTTCCTCCACTCAGTCACTTCTCTTCTTAGGATACAGGACTTGTCCATCGAGCCAAGATAGAGTAGGATTTTCTCATTCGGGATTCTACGTGGCTCCTCCTTCCTTTCGGCACACAAGGGTCATCATAGACTACGAGAGGGCGCACTTCTAGATTTTCCATCTTCTCTAGACTTCGCATTCACTTGCGAACCTACCGACATACGAACGGACGGGACGAACGGACTCGGCCTGTACACCCGACGATACCCTCCCTCTACCCATCTTTCTCGAGAAAAACAAGCACAAGCCAACCATAATGTCTGCCTCGGAGAACGCCCAGTCGGTCAAGATCCTGGATGAGTTGATGCAGAAGCTCACTCTGTCCAAGGATGCTGCCGCCACCAAGGATGCCTCTGCTTCTCTGGCATCTTTCATCAACGGTCACATTGAAGACCAGGAAGCTCCCACAAGGTAAATATTATCCTTTAATCCCTCCAACCCGACTCCAATCGTTGCTTTTTTATTCTCCCTTCCTGCTTTTTCTGTTGGGGTTTTGGCTAACATGTGTAAACCTCGTCCAACAGAACCGTGGAAGCCCTAAAGAAGCAGCTTGCCAACAAGAAGGATGCTGCCGTCCGTGAGAAGGCTTGCAACGCTGTTCAGGCCATCGCCCAGCATTCCGAGGTCTCTCCTCATGTTGAGCCTTACCTCGTTGTCATGCTGCCCTTGGTTTTGGCTGCTGTTGGCGACAAGATTACCGGCGTCAAGAATGCCGCGATTGCTGCAGTTCTCGCCATCGTGGAGGCCATCAACCCCAACGGTGCCAAGGCTGTCTTGCCCGCCATCGTCAACTCCATCTTGACCGCCCAGAAGTGGCCTGAGAAGATGACGGCCCTCGACTGCATCGACACTCTCGTCAGAACCGCCCCTGCCCAGCTTGCCTACCGTGTTCCTGAGCTCATTCCCGTGATCTCGGAGTCCATGTGGGATACCAAGAAGGAGGTCAAGGATCACGCCTACAAGACCATGGAGAAGATCTGCGAGTTGATCGTCAATAAGGATATTGAGCGCTTCATTCCCGAGCTCATCAAGTGTATCGCCAAGCCTGAGAACGTCCCCGAGACTGTTCACTTGCTAGGTGCTACCACTTTCGTTACTGAGGTGCACGAGCCCACTCTTGCTCTGATGGTCCCTCTTCTTGATCGTGGTCTTGCTGAGCGTGAGACTGCCATCAAGCGAAAGGCTGCTGTTATTGTCGACAACATGTGCAAGCTCGTCGATGACCCTAATATCGTTGCTCCTTTCCTGCCTAAGATGATGCCTGGTCTCCAAAAGAACTACGAGAACCTGGCTGATCCCGAGGCCCGTGACAAGACCAAGCAGGCTCTTGATACTCTCATTCGTGTCGGTGATGTCAAGAATGGCAAGATTCCCGAAGTCCGTCACGATGGCGACGCCGCCACCGTTCTCGCTCACCTAAAGGCTGCCATCCCTACCAAGCACGCGGCCACTGCTGAGAAGCTCAGCGCGGTCTGTGATTACGTCGCCGCCATTGGTGGACAGCTCGTCGACGAGAAGGAAACCGAGTCCACCACTTGGGCTGCTGCCGTCAAGCCATTCGTCACTGTCATAGTGGGCGACGCCGATGCCGAGAGTGTTGTCGACAACCTCCGCAAGCGTGCTTCTCCTGGTATCGAGGACGAGGCAGCCGAGGAAGTCGATGATGACGAGGGCGAGGACCTTTGCAACTGTACCTTCTCCCTTGCGTATGGTGCTAAGATTCTTCTCAACCAGACCCACCTCCGCCTCAAGCGTGGCCGGCGGTATGGTCTCTGTGGTCCCAACGGATCCGGCAAGTCGACCCTTATGCGTGCTATCAACAACGAGCAGGTTGAGGGTTTCCCCAAGCAAAGCGAAGTCAAGACCGTCTTCGTCGAGCACGACTTGGACTCTGCTGATACCGAAATGACCACCATTGACTGGACAATGAAGAAGCTCCAGGAAGCCGGTGTCACTTCCACCAAGGAAGAGGTCGTGAAGCGTCTTAATGAATTTGGCTTCACCGACGCCATGATTTCAGGCGAGATCACTGCCCTATCTGGTGGTTGGAAGATGAAGCTGGCTCTGTGCCGTGCTGTCTTTGAGGCCCCAGATATCCTCCTACTCGACGAGCCCACTAACCATTTGGACGTGAAGAACGTCAAGTGGCTCGAGGATTACCTGATCAACTCTCCTTGCACTTCGATCATTGTCTCCCACGACAGCGGTTTCCTGGATAATGTGACTCAGTACATCATCCACTACGAGCGATTCAAGCTCAAGCGTTATAAGGGCAACCTTCAGGAGTTTGTGCGCAAGAACCCTCACGCCAAGTCATACTACGAGCTTGGAGAATCTGAGATGGAGTTTAGCTTCCCTGAGCCCGGTTTCCTTGAGGGTGTCAAGACCAAGGCTAAGGCCATTCTGCGGGCCACTAAGATGAGCTTCCAGTACCCGGGTACCCCCAAGCCTCAGATCACCGATATCACCTTCCAGTGCTCTCTCGGGTCCCGTATCGCTGTCATTGGACCCAACGGTGCTGGAAAGTCCACCCTGATCAACGTGCTTACCGGTGAACTCATTCCTACCCAGGGTGAAATCTACCAGCATGAGAACATCCGTATCGCCTACATTAAGCAGCACGCCTTTGCCCACATTGATAACCATCTGGACAAGACGCCATCAGAGTATATCCAGTGGCGTTTCCAGACCGGCGAGGACCGTGAGACCATGGACCGTGCCAACAAGATCATCACCGAGGATGATGAGAAGGCCATGGACAAGATCTTCAGGGTCGAGGGTACTCAGCGACGAGTCATTGGTATCAGCTCTCGCAGAAAGTTCAAGAACAGTTATGAGTACGAGTGTTCGTTCGCCCTAGGTGAGAACGTTGGTATGAAGAACGAGAGATGGGTGCCCATGATGACTGCCGACAACGCCTGGCTTCCACGAAGCGAACTACTTGCGTCTCACCAGAAGATGGTCGCTGATGTCGACATGAAGGAGGCGCTTGCGTCCGGTCAGTTCCGACCGCTAGTCCGCAAGGAAATCGAGTCCCACTGTGCCAACTTTGGCCTCGATGCTGAACTTGTTTCTCACTCTCGGATGCGGGGTCTTTCCGGTGGCCAGCGTGTCAAGGTCGTTCTATCTGCTTGTTCGTGGCAGCGACCTCACTTGATCGTCCTTGACGAGCCTACCAACTATCTCGACCGTGATTCTCTTGGTGCCTTGTCCAAGGCGCTGAAGAAGTTCGAGGGTGGTGTCATCATCATTACCCACAGTGCTGAATTCACGAAGGACCTGACCGAGGAGGTCTGGGCCGTCATGGACGGCAAGATGACACCTTCCGGACACAACTGGGTGCAAGGCCAGGGTGCTGGTCCCAGATTAAAGCAGGGTGATGATGACGAGGAAGACAAGTTCGACGCTATGGGCAATAAGATCGTGACAACAAAGAAGAAGACTAAGTTGACTAGCTCCGAAGCACGGAAGAAGAAGAAGGGTGAGTACCAAGACACTGAAATCTGATTTGTTCTGCAATAAAAGCTAACATGATAACAGAGCGCATGGCCCGCCGGAAGCGTGGTGAGGAGGTCTTCTCGGACGAGGACGAGTAAGCGGATGGTTACCTATGTAGCCTATGCTACAGATCCTTACGGACTCATTCTCTAACGACCTAATACCTTCATGGATATGATATAGCTAATTCCCTTTGTCATTTACGAACACAAAACAAAAGTTCGGGGTTTGCATTGTTGGGCATGTTTCTCTATTTTTTTTTCGCGCGCCGTTGGGTTGACCCACACAACCAAGGACAGCGCTTCCTCGGAATTTCAGGACCATGATGCCCCGGGAGGGATCCCGTCTGGATTGGAGGCCCAGAGGGTTATCTCTCTTATCCCGCAGGCTTGGCCACGAGGATACCATAGATAGACATAACAGGTCGCTCAATAGACTTGATAGAGACATCATTATTGTGATTTCTGGCTTTGTGAGACTGTCAATCTGTGGATATAATTACTTTGATACAATATGGCTTTACCGTGAGAAGAAATAGTCCGTTATATCCGCGTTACCATTGATGGGTGAAAACACCACATGAACGTTTCAGTTAGCCCCCCCCCCCCCCCCCCCTGTCTACTCGGTGTTGCAGCCACATTAGGCCAAGTTGCTACTGGGGAATTTGTAGAGATGTAGCGTAGGCAGTACACACAAATACCAAAGCTATCATCTCTTAGGAAATATAGTGACGCCTTAGATATAAATACGTAAGGTAGTTTGAGTATTGTCATGAGAGGTAGGCATAGATAGTATGAAAGAAGGTGGATGTAAGTAGTATTTAAGTGTTAACGTAGTGAGATTATATAGGTAGGTACCTAGTATTTCAACTACAGAGTTGCTTTCATATGGCTTCCACATCGTCAACCTTAGATACCTAGATGATCGACCATCCGTTTGGGTCTGAATACCTAGAATGGCACCCAGGAGACCTAGGTGAGGTTATATGTACGTAGGTAGGTAGGTAGGTAGGGGCATATCGGACGATGAAGTAAGGCGCGTTGTGAGAGTTCAGTCGAGCCATGCCAGTCAAGGCAAGGCAAGCTGGAGGCAGGACAAAGCAATTAAGACTTCTATGGGCTCGATGTCCGTGCTACCGTGACTATGCTATGTTTATAAGTTGGACGATCATGTGGAGTTTTCATCTTACACCCGACGATTTCGCGATCTTGGGTATGATTATGCAGGCGGATCGTGGGTGGATATCGGTATTGCCTATCAATCTTACTTAACAGCGAGAGATTGTATGCTTGTTTCCCTCTTTTTTTTTTTTCTATTAGCAGCACCGCCTTCCCACGAAGTGCTTCGCTTGTCTTCCTGCCAAGAAGTGTGGCAGAGGCGATGGTACCTAGTAAGTTGAGGTGCGATAAGACTCGATTCGCAAGGTGCTCCGGTAGGCTGGACGACGATCATCGGGCCAAGAACTCTGCGTGAAGTGCAATTCGGAGACGGCGGGAGACGACGCCGAGTGCTGGGGCAAGTGGTGGTGTCTTGAGCACCAAAGCCGACCCGAGTGCCTGCCTATCGGAGGCGATCCAGATTCGCAAGCAGGGTTCGAGAAGGTAGTGAAACTGTGGCCGGTGGACCTGAAGCAGAGATATTTCCGTAGAAAGATGGATAAGACTGCAAAGAGCTGTGGTCAATTCCTTTAAAAGGTAGTTGAGGTGTGCTGTAGTATTTGTATTGTAATTGAATCAAGATGGTGTGCAACTGAATCAATGCACCTAAGCCAGGGTTTGCCCCTGTACCCCTTAGGTGAGGGTGAACAACAGTAAGTTAGTAGTAAGTTAAGTTGAGTCAAATGCCAGAGAGGAGGTATTTTAAGGAGGGTCGGTCGATGAGAGATAAATGGGCTAAGTTACACTGAGGTGGCAGCCTATCCCTGAGCAAACTACACTTAACCTAGGTAGGTAACTAGGTAACCTAGATCAAACAAGGTTTAGGGTCCCGAGGCTTTGTGTGTCCAACGAGGTTCTTCGGCACGACATAAGGTTAGGGTAGAACTTTGTGAGACGATGTAGTGTAATCGAGGGTTTAGATCAGATGACATATTGGCATGATTCGTTCTCAAGAGCAAGTTCAATCGGTGTCGGTGCTCGACAGCCTCCGTGATCCGTACCACAAGTGGGCCCCGCCAGCCTGCTAGGGCCACTACGTCCGTCCCGTCTTTTATTAGTCACAACTAGCACTGCAAACGGCCCCATGGCCCCATTATCGGATCCGAACTAAGGGAGAGAGAGAGAGAAGGAAAAAAAAGGAAGAAAAAAAAGTAGGATATGGATGAATAGATTTGAATATGACAGGCAGGAAACGTCAGCTCGCTCTTTGACCGGGCATGAAACAGCCGACCAAGGAGGTTCGGGATGACCATGGTACCTGAAAATGATTTGAGATACCTTATGTATGTAGGTACCTACCTATGGACTTACACGGAAGAGAGAATGTATCAATGAAAAAGTACATGGCTTAGCTTAGCTTAGCTTAGCTTCAGAGAATAAGAGAGCAAGAGAGTAAGAGAGTCTTTTTCTTCTTCTTTTTTTTTCTTTTTCTTTTCTAGCATTGTAAACTAAACAAGACAGGCTTGATCAAGACATTTATATGTATTATATATATAAGTGAGATTACATCTTTTGTATTTCTTTTTTTTATCTAGATCTGTTTTCATCTTGCCCATCTACTTTAAATACTCATATACGCCATTTATCGTCAATTTACTTATATACATCTGCCACCACCATCATAATCATAATCATCACCATCAGCATCACAACCCCTGGCAACTGACAACAGCCATATCAACAATTACACGAATGCCTAAGTATTAATACTTAGCCTACTGACTTGACATATCGACCTATAGTTTGCCTGCCACGCACCTCCTATATGTCACGGTGGCTCTAGGCCACTTACTAGTCGAACTCTTTGTTATTACTACACATTGAAGTGTACCGCCACCATCACCACCATCGTCACCGTCGTCACCGTCGCCACCACCACTCAAACAGCACTCATACACAT
Source organism: Biscogniauxia sp. FL1348 (assembly GCA_022544895.1). NCBI lineage: Eukaryota > Fungi > Ascomycota > Sordariomycetes > Xylariales > Xylariaceae > Biscogniauxia > Biscogniauxia sp. FL1348. Next base: position 16,639 of record JAJNNV010000049.1, on the reverse strand, counting down.
ACACACGCGTTTGGCAAGTCAATTCAACTGGGAAAAGTCATGTCTCAGCAATCCTCCTCCCACGTTTCTGGGCCCCCGTACGCCTCGCGCGTGGCCGGCATGGGCGGCATACCAGATATCATACCCGATGTCCCCATTTGCGCCGTCTTGATCGTGATATACGCCTGTTTCGCCGCCACCAACATGACCATCTTTCAGATCAACCGGCGGAGGGGACACAAGTTCGTCATGTCCGCCATGCTCTTCGGCTTCTCCATGGCTAGGATAACCACCCTCTCCTTGCGCATCGCCTGGGCCAACCACCAACACAATGTCCGCCTCGCCATGGCTGCGAATATTCTCGTCAACGCTGGCATCCTCATCGTCTACATTGTCAACCTTATCTTCGCACAACGCATCCTACGAGCTGTCCAGCCCAGCGTTGGCTGGCACCCGAGCATCAGCATCATCCTCAAGGTCTTCTACTTTGGTATTTTCGGCGCTCTCGTCTGTGTCATCACCGCCATCGTCCTAACCTCCTACACCCTGGACACCTACACCTTAAAGGCCTGCAGGGACATCCTGCTTGCCGCATCTACCTACCTCCTCGTCTTCACTACCCTCCCCCTGTGGCTACTGGCTGTCGCCCACCTCTTGCTCCCGCGAGCCAACGATGCCGAGTTGTTCGGCCATGGAAGCATGCGGACCAAGGTCATCATCGTCACTCTGTCCTCCTGCCTCTGCATCTTGATCGCCGGCTTCAAGACGGGCGTCAACTGGGAGACCCCGCGGGCTATCACCAACCCTGCCTGGTATCACACCAATGCCGTCTTCTACTGCTTCAACTTCGTCCTCGAGATCATCGTCCTGTGCCTGCTCACCTTTACCCGCGTCGACAGGCGCTTCCACATTCCCAACGGTAGCAGCAAGCCTGGCGACTACTCTCAGCGGAACCCGAGCAATCACCCATCGGCCGAGAAGGGCAGCCAGAGCGATGATACCGCTGTCGGTGTATAACCATCATGAAGCCGGGAAACCGGGATCTAATTTTAATTCGGTGTAATTCCCGCGGGGGGGGGAGGGCAGGAGGTTAACATGTGATACCCAAAAAAGGAGAGCATCGCGTACAGTATATGCTCGCATACCGTATATACAAGAGCTAATTGCATTCAAGGCAATTAGCGTTCGCTTTTGCCATGGAGAAAAGCTAACATGGCGATTTCTTATACATCTCTGTTTCAAAGAATAAAAATATAATTTATTACATATATTCATATATCCTCCTGTCGGCCTTGTCTTTTTTTTTCTTTTCTTTTTTTCCCTTCCTCCTCTTCCCTTTTTCGAGGCGATCTACTTCACATCGAAGCATGTGTTCTAAACTCAACAGCAAAGAAAATTCAGCTAGGGCCTTAAGGGCGACTGGAGCAAGTTGTTTTCTTTTCTAGGTAAAACTTAGAAAAAAAAATCATGTGAGTCTCATGTGCTATGTATAAACTCCCTCAACCCATTGTCTTTTCTATATAAGCAACCCATAATAACTGTATTGTCCCTTAGGGTTCTCCTTACTCAGTATTCGTCCTTCATTTTTTCTACGGTCATGGCATAAATAAATCACAGCGCTCCCAGTTGCGTTGCGTTGCGTCCATCCGAGTCGTTCCCTCTGTCTCTCTTCGCCCAACACTAATCCTGTTTCCAAATAGCTCAACGCGTACCGGAATACGGAGAATGCTTCGTTCTGTTCGACAACCGACCTGGAGCTACATATAAATATGCCCCATTTTTGAGCCAGGATAGGAAGAAGCCGGTCTCTCTACCATCATCAACCCAAGCCATACCTATAGACGCACGATACGGTATCTTCCAAGATCGAAAGTCAATATCCCAAGCCGAGGGTCGCTAAGGAACCAAAGAGTGTTTTATTATTGTTACCCACATCGACAATCAACATGTGCTATATACCCATAGTATACTACACCCTTTGCGGGTGCTCGCGTTCCATACGATCTTTCCCTTCCTCATTCTTCTCTTGCGCTTCCCCCAACGAGGGGTGCTTCTACTTCCATACTTATTTTAGACACGACATATGCGCGGACTTGAAACGCGCCGTCATCTTCGGCTCGCCAATCCCGCACTGCTGCGGTATGAGCGACGAGCAGCTCGCCGACCTGGTCGAGGTGCTCCAGGAGTACTTCAATGAGACCTTCGACACCACCGGCCTAGGGGCCGTGGCGGAGGAGTACCTGTGCGCGAATGATCTGCTGGGACAGATGCCGCAGTCCCCGCTCTGGTGGGCGTGTGCGCCCTGGCGTTTGGCTTTCTTTTTTGGGGAGGAATAGATGGATAGAGCGACACACGCTCACATACGGTGAAAGAGAAAGAGGGGGGGGTGTTGGGTGGACTCGGAACTGAGATGTTTGACTGGGTGCCTGTAGTGGAGGCCTATGTTGCTTACCGATTTCCCCTTTTTTCTTCTAGGCTGCCACGTCGTCCTACCCTGGCCACTGGTTTATGGCCCGCCTATACTACTTCTCGAAACAGAAACACTATATTGGCAAAAAAATACTTCAAGTCGTGGGAGAGAGAACGCTGCGGATTCTGTTGCCGACCACCTTACAACTCTCAGGTCGCTTGATTGTCGGATCTATATAATGCATAATACTACAACTATAGGCATACAAATTCGGACCGAGAGATCAACCAAGTCCAGAAGCAGAATATTTGATTCCCAGTTGGAGGTTACAATCTATCTATGGTGATGGTGGTATCATACGCGAGCTCGAATCTCTCAGCTACCTAGCAACTCTATCCTTGTGTGAAGCAGGATAGGCCTATCCAAAAGAAAAGACTACTTGGGAAACGACAACATGGTCGAGCTGAATACCCTACATTTTCTTACACGGTTTTCAAGAACCTTCCTGTACCGACATATACGTTTCTAATAATGTCCTGAAGTAGAAACGATGTCTCTAGTATACATGTCTAATATAATAAATACACTTAAATGTGAAGTTCTTGAAACTCTTTTATATCATATCCTCTCCTCTCCTCCGTCGTAGCCATTTGCTTTGACACTCAAAGTTGCATTACAATATGCCTAGTCATTGGAAGAAAGGCAACATCACCTACATTTTACACAGGCTACATGTGGTGTTCACAGAGCACCGGATGGCACGTTCATTAGGGATTGTCTTGAATATAACTCATAAGTTCGTCTGGCTTTGGCCGGTCGTATCTCATAGCAGGTCACAAGCTGCCACGCAAATGACATTCCTATGCCAATATCTGTGGTTGTCGGTTTGTAGTTGTCTGGGAATGCGACTTGCGAGTGGCCAGCCTTTTTGCACCTTGGCTCTCCATCCTTCCGCGAGACTCTTGGGACTTGTCACCAAGCCGCTCGGGTAAGATACTAGGAAAGGGTAAACCAGCACCCTGAACCTCATCCATCACTCTCTATCATAATCATGATTCCACCTATAAATTCCCCACTATGATCTGTGCACCAGCAACAGATGGGCATGAGACCTTCATTTCTCAAAACTCGATATGTTCCGCCTCCCATTCCCCTTGAAGATACTGCAGGATGGACCAGACTTGGAATATCTCGAGCTCGCCGTCATCGTGCTTGGGATCGAATACTCCGTGGCTCCACTCGCCTCCGTGTTCCCAGCTGAAGCTTAGGACGCGGACGAGAAATCTGGCTGCATGATCGAGTACGGACCAGTTCCTCTTATCCGGCATCTTCGGACCGGCGTATTCGGACTTCTTGAAAGCTCCCTTGGAGATGCACCACACGACCAGATCTTGGGTGTCGACATTGTCGATCACTTCGGTGGCCTCGAGATAGTCTCGTCGGTACTCCCTGAAGAAAGGCTTTACGAACTCGCTGTTGAGCAGGTGGCGCACGTGATGCTTCGTCTCCTCGTTGAAGTTGAGGATCATGCATAGCTCCTCGTACTTCTCTTGCAGCTCCATGCGCCGCTCGGGGGGGATCTTCTTCTTAGCCATGGGCAGAGCAAGGGTCGAGACCAGGATAGGTGTGGTTTGAATGTTGATGAGAGTTTGCATGGATGGTGGACGCAGGGAGGTTAGGTAGCAAAAAACGGTGTATTCCGTGGCTGGGTCGAGTCCTGAAAATAATAATTTCAGTTGCTGTGCAGGGAGAAGAAAAATGCAAGGAGAAGAAGAGAAGAGAAAAAAAAGATGCTGTGCAAACAATGGAATTGTCCTATGATAAGATGATTTTACAAGATACAACCCCTCCAACACGTCATACCAGGAACGCCACAAGAAACTCGCCTTTCGTACATAGGGAGGGGGGGTTGTCTTGAAGATGAATGGATTACAATAACGCTTCATATCAACATGCCCTCCCTACTCATCCCCTCTTCCCCCCCTCCTTTGTCGAGTAATTCGCAGCACCCATCCAAGCCAACAACTGAAGCTACTGTGCGACACAGTTATAGAGGAATCCTGCATTGGTATCACATAACGTAAAGCGTGTTTAGTCCAATAGATTACTCCTGCAGCAGCTATAAGATGAATCTTGTACGCGCTCAGCCGTCTTGCATCGAGTTGTACGGCGGGGGCTGGCTTGGCATTTCGAGTGCCGCATATTAAAAATACCTATGGAACGTCTCGCATCGCCTCGCCTCGTCTTGCCATTCTTATCCGTTTGAACGCTGGAAAATAAGAGGAAGAAAGGGGAGAGTACGAGAAGAATCCACCGCCCCAGTCACATGGTCTACGTAACAAGGAGTTTGGCTGTTGTCGACAAGATCGGCATCCCTATGAACAACATACAAAGACAATCAAGTAACGTAGAGTAAGACATAATTTCTATAAATAGCCAGTAACCTATTAACCTAGCTTTGTTAAGACCTAGCTTAATATGGTATATCCCAGAGCGTAGATAGAGGAAGAAGCCAACAGTTTGAGGTACAGTTTGGGTGGCCGATTATTACAATAAACAGTAACATCATGTGATGCCGTACAGGAAGATTGCTAAGAGTAGCTGTCACCATAGTGCCTTGCTCGTGGGGCAACAATTGTGTTGTCATGCTGTTGGACTCGCGGCTAGCTGCAGCTTTGTCACAAATTACATGCGTCGGACGGCAACGGAAGTCGATCGGGAAGTCGATCGATATATCATGTTTCTAACACACAATGCATTACTCTTCTGTCGCTAGCATCATTCTCGTGACCATTGTGATTACAGCCTAACCTTACAGGAATCTCAAGAAGCGTCACTACTACTATATCAAATCAATCATATGGACTACATCATGGAATACAGGTAATACATAAACAACAGGTTCATTCAAATATATACACAGATAAGTATAAGCAGGCAAGTATATTGCCGTTGGCAGCAACTCCATAAGTCCCAAATGCCAGTGATATCGACCGCTGCAGGGTTTGAACCCTCTCTACTGGTAACTCACAACCTCGAGGTTGCGGACAGAATACTCGACATCTATTACACCAGTCAGAAAGAATTTTTTGAAAGTCGGCGCATAAACAAAACTAGGTACCACTTACTCGAGTCAGGTCCCGGAGACCCCGAAGAGCCCTCCATCTGTAGGTTGATGATCCTAAGAAAATCATGAGTTAGGCACAGATAATGCTAACCTAGCTAGTTCATGAGTGCGACTTACAAGTACAGGCCAGCATTGATGTAGTTTTCGCCGTCCTGGGTCGTCTGCTCGACGCCATCCATGTAGAACTTGACCCGCACCGTGCTGCCGTTCTCGTCGCGCAACTCGGCCTTGATCGTGTGCCACTCGTCGGGGTTGGAGTACGCGACATCGTGGGCGGCCACGTTGCTGCTCGTGTTGAAGGTGTTGAAGCTGATGTCGCCGCTGCCCTTCCACTCGGCCATGTCGATCTCGGGGGGCCAGCCGCTCACGGCGGTGAGCCAGAAGGCGGGCCAAGTACCCTTGGTCGTCGTGGCCTTGAATTCGCCGGTGAAGTCGAACCCTCCGCCTTGGGCCACGGCGAATGTCTGCTTGGCGTGGATGGCGCCGGAGAGATAGTGGATCTGGTATTCGACGCCGCCGTTGGTTGCCGGTGGCTGCCCCGAGACAGGGGTCGCGGTGAGGGTAAGAACACCGTCCGAGACGCTGACCTGGCTTTCGTTCATTCTGGCGCCGCCATTGTGATCGGTGCCCCAGGGGTAGAGATTATCCCAGTAGGTATCGAATTCGGTGAACGAGGTTGTGGGAATCAAGGTCTTTGTGGCAGTCTGTCGCTTGGCGTTGGGAATCGCCGAGGCGAGTAAAGGCCAGGCGGCCAACATCAAGGCAGAACGCATTTTGAGCAGCGGTAAGATTATCTCTCCTCAATAAAATAGAACGATAATACCCTAGTATTCTTGTATGCTCTGCTATGAAGAGCTATCAAGCGTGAGGATCAAACCGTATCTCGTCGGATGAACGATCGACGTGATGGATGTGGCTTTATACTTAAAAGCATCTTCCCCAGACTTTCGGATGATTCTGATCGGCATTACAGCCTAGTGGAGCGCATCAATCACATTCTCTGGTTTCTCATTAAAATGTACAATGCCACCCTCCCCGGGGGTTTTCTTTGCCATAGAGTCCCAATCGCTACGTAGCATGGGGCCCGTGTGAGGCCGGGGGCGAAGCCCGTATTCAATGCGAAACCCCCGGGGTGCTGTCGCAAGTAAACGCGAATTCTCAGGCCACCAATGGAGTGGGCAGATTCCCGTTTACATGAAAGGGGGGGCGATCCCACCGAGAATACGACCAGCTGTGGTTTAGAACCTGGAGTTCTACGGCACTTGGATGATATCCGCGTAACCCAAATTAGCAACTCACAACCGCGTCTCACCATCGATCACACACCCCATATCTACCGGCCTGATAGCATAAACGGCATCCTTGACTACGTCATATTTAACGGGTTATACGGGTTGGTCGTCTGTGGTGCAGTCAGAGGATCAACGGCCTGGTCTCTGCTTCGGTTGATATTAACATAACAGGAAGCTGAAAGCCAAGTATGAACCCGGCGACGATCTTACAACGTTGCTCCGTCGATAAGGACCATCAGCCCAAGATGCTCTCTGGAATGGTACGGCTCGATATTGGTGCGGCTCTACAGAAATTCCCACATGGCAAGTGACACGGGCCCTACCGATTATACGACTACATCAGATCAAATTATTACCTAGATTGGGCTCCAACACAGCCCCAGCTATGGATTAAAGATTCACTCGATTACATGTCATACGAAGATCTCAAGATACACATCTTCTTTGGACATAAGAATCCACGCTAAAAGGGAAACCGAGCTCCATACTATCCTTGACACCGTCCTAAATTTACACATAGTTAGGCAGGTAGTTAGAGAGTAGTAATAGGCCCTGCTATGGATATTGAGTATCTGCGTGATTATATTTTTCTCAGAACGTTTGGTATCATTTATGTTTGGTGGTGAGTGAGATATATTGTTAGTTTCACAATCAGTTAGCGAAGTTTCGCGGTGATAGCTTCGAGTTGCATATATAATACCGGTACCTAGCATCACGACTTTCCTTTGGTATGTGTGTATACCTAATACTACCTAGGTAAACTCTTTAAACTCTCTAGTATCTCCGCCGGTGTGTATGATAATAGCTCTGAATACCATATCAGCCTCATCTCTGGTCCGGAACTGTCCCGGCTGGCTTAGCCTGTTACTTTTTATAGACAATCGCGCCAGGCACATTTCGATAACTTTGGTCTATCGTTCCATCAGGACATCACTGATATATGAGAATGATGACTTAGTATGCCCAATATCGACTCTCACCTTGTGCATCCCGCGAGCCCCTTTTGTTCATTCTCCCATACCAAAGTCTCAAGCTCATGGCCACAACAGCAACGAATAAGTTACAGGATGCGCAGACAAAATTCCCTGTCGGATACCCTCTTTGGGCTTCGTCGGCTTTCCAAATCCATTGGGCTATGATCTGCCCGATTCCCGCACATGAATTGTGTAGTGCGATGGCGAAAGGGATAGTCCGCAGGCTGGGCGTGTTGCAAGTCACCCAGTTCGTCATAGCTGGAGCAGCCGGGAATGCGCCGACTGCTGCCATACATAAACAGCCGTACCGCTGCACATAAGATGTTGTAGGGAGAAGCCCTGCTGTGAGCCATCCCAAGCCACCGACAATGGAGAGGATCGTGACGTGCCAGCCCCTGGCATTGAAATAGTCTGCAGAATAGGACACTGTTATTGCGATCACAAAACCAACAACCCACTAGAGATAAGGAGAGTTAGCAGCTCTCGCGAGATATAACCAAAGGTACCTAAGTAGGTATCTATTAGGAATGACGTACAGGTGGAACTGTCAACAGTTGCGCTTGGATAGATCCGTATCCAAGCCCAGTTACGATTGTTGGAGTGAAAAAGGTAAATGACCCCTGAGTCACAACATTGGCCACCTGTACACCTGTCAGCTTACAAGTCAGAACGAGAGGTCCTGTGGTCTCTACGTAGGCAAAATAATGTGCAAGCATGCGTGGACTGAAAAAAGTTGCTATAAGCTCCCTACGGGTAGCATGCTCTCGATTGTGACCACCGCCTCGCTCTTTCAGGCGATCCTCGGCGAATTTCCTATCAGCTTCATTCAGCCAGCTCGAGCGGGAAGGATAGTCTGGGAGAATGAGCAGCGTCGGCAACACGCTGAAAATGGTGATAATTCCCTCTACGATGAACAGCCAGCGGAATCCCTGGAGCCCAGCTGCTCCGTTGATTTGACCAATTCCGTAAGCTATAGCACCCCCGAAGGCGCCAGCAAAATTGCAAAATGCGATGACCAGGGCGATACGGACCGACCGCTCGTTATGAGGATACCAGATTGTTATGAGATAGACGATTCCTAGGAAATATATTAGTCCCCTCCCCCTTTCATATAGGTCAAGGTAATCACTTATCGTACCAGGAAAGAAACCTGCTTCAAACTAGAAAGGTCAGCCATAGCAAGAAGTCTAATAATTCATTTGGAGTCATTTTAGACCATAATTTGTCCATACGAATAATGTAGTGTTTGTTAAGCCTGCTTCCATAATGCTCAATGCACCCACGACGGGACAGATAGGTAATAGCAATGAATCCACTCACCACTCCTATAAGCAATCGCAAAGCCAGCACGGTAGGATAATTCCGTACGCCTGCAAACCCCAGGGTCAATACGCCCCAGCAGCCAAGAAGGACTCCTAGCCACACCGACGGCCTCACGTAATGCTTCATGATCCAGTTGGAGGGGACTTCGAAGACGGTGTACGCGAGACTGAACAGCGTCACCGTCAGCGCATACCCCTGAGCCGTCATGCCGGTCTGCTGGAGCATGTCGTCTCCGCTCTCCTGGTTCAGGACTCGCGCGTTCCCAATATTTCCCCGGTCAAGGAAATTCAGGAGGTACAGCCAGCAGCACAGCGGGAGGATGCGAGCATCCAGACGCCGGTTGAGGCGCTTGCTACGCGCATGGTCGAACTCGTGTACGACGCTGCCTTCTTTTCTCTGGGCGTCAAGATGGCCCTATATCTTGTTACTAAAACTCCCTTCTCTCCGGTGAAATTGAGAAATACTCACCTCTATATGATCGCCTTCAATGCGCTCAGGTATCTCTACTTTCTCCACGGCCATAGCAAGTGTCATTTCTTTCTCTTTTTCCCCTCTCTTCTTGGCATTAAGACGCAATGCGAACAAGGTCGATGTCTTCCCGGTATCAATCACTTACATGTATATGGATGAAAGGTTTAGGTCACGATATATAAGTAAATAAGGGGGATTCTGGACCTTGTATTCAGAACGAAATCGTCAAGGGTGACTCTTCCTACAATGGATGGGGTTTGCGATCACATCTAGAACTCTTGCTCTCCATGTTACCACCTTCTCCGCACCATTTCCGATCTGCCCCTCGTCTCTATCTATCCACCCATCCCCCGTCCCTCCATTACTCCATCGGATAATGAAACATTCTCCAACTTAGATGCCGCGGCATGTATGAAGTCATCAAGGCACAGAGGGATTTCCGAAGCCCGGCAACAGCATTTGGTGGCAATACCTAGCATGTAGGTAGATAAGTACCTATAATTATGTTCCTACCTACCTACAGAGAGAGAAAAAGATGACCCTCCAACAACTATAGTAGATAGTAGAAAGTAAAAGTACGCTAACGTCGTTTCCTGATTGCCGAGTCTGTGGCCGATGCGCAATTTTTATAGCAACGCCGGGTATAACATAGGAATCGCTTGGGTGGTAGGAAGCAAAACACAGTGACAGCTGAATCTGAATTCCTGCATCGCCCTTGAAGTGCAAGGCAAACCCATTAAAGAAATAATGTCGCAAAAAGCTGTAAAAGGCTTGAGGAGTTACCATGTTATTATACAGGTGATTAAAATTATAGCCACTTGCAATGTCACTGTTTATACCTGGAAGGGGTTCCTTTATTTTTAAGCAGTAGCACTAGGTACATATGGTCATATATCCCATGATCTAATACACTGCCCTTGATAGATATGACATGCTATAACATATGTACCTGGCCGGACTACCTGCTTAGATTTATATCGTAACTACCTAGATAGCTATTGTGTAGATAGTAAGGAACGGCATTACTTTTAGCGGGTCTCTGTTCTGGTGAATATGAATGAACTAGGTACTGAGACACCGCCATTTGGAGATTTTCTTGCAAGCTGAGTCTTCACATAATACTCTCAAGTCCATGTGATCCCTAGGTTCGGTTTGGGTTCTCTGACTTTATATCTGAGGTTACCTAAGTATTCTTTTTTCTAACTCCTAATAGGCTATTATATAAAAAAAGGACCGAGAGATGTATGCTCGGTTTACCGGGCTTCTCTGATGTCAGCATCATAAAGAGTATACATATACGCATAGACCTACTAACTACCTAGGGCGTACGATCGCTGGGAGTGTCCCAAAATATAGTCGTAAGCAGCCGGTAAGGGCTAGCTTATGTCTTAGGGTTACATATATGAGCTTGTAGAAGATCATAATGTAGATCATAGCCGAAAATGGGCCAGCTGTGCCGCATTGGTTCATCCTGCCTACCTACCTAATGTTCAGCTCAGTCTGAGGCTGAGTAAGTACTAGACACTATACACCATAATCCATCCAATTAGTAGCTATGTAATCCGTATATGCATACCTACCGCTACTTCTGTGGTCCTCTGTCAGCTGGGCTATATACGGGTATGTACGGGTATATATATATGCTCCAATTCCGCCGAAATGTAGAGATCCTAATGTTCTTTTCCCATCTTAATACCTAGATCTAACTTTACCAGACTATAAGACCGACAATGAATTGGAACACAGCCTTCGTGTTAATAGCTGCTAGCTCACTCGGCGCTTCGTCGCCCCTTCAGTCATCTTCTACAGAGGGCTGCGGTCAAGAACCGCCTCTTACGCCTGGAGATGTAAAGGTGTTTCCCATCACCGGAGGGCGCGAGTACGAGGTTTGGCTTCCAGATAATTACGACCAGAATAAAAAGACCCCAATGATTCTTAGTTACCACGGTGCCAATGGCGACATGGAGCACCAGCGCAAGTTGGACAACTTGACGAACCCAGCTTTCAATGTTGACCATATTGTTGTTTATCTACAGGGTACTGCTGTAAGTACTCTAACCTATAACAAGGAGATTCCCCGAGTCGAGCGAGCTATTGGCCCAGGCTGTGAGAATGATAGACTAAATAATCACTAGGATGACCCTTCAGACCCAGACCATACTACGTGGACACCCGCCCCAGGTAGCACGTCGGACGACCTCGGATACACGGGCGATGTTGTCGATGCCGTGGAGGCTGCATTGTGTATCGACACTAGCCGCATCTACGCCACGGGCAAGTCGCAAGGCGGCGGCTTCGTCAGTCAGCTTGCCTGTGATCCGACGATGTCAGCCCGGATCGCCGCATTTGCCCCGGTGTCCGGCGCGTATTATATTGCGGGGGTCGACACATGCGACCCTGCCACGGTGGTGGTGCCCTGCAACCCGAGTCGCACCGCGATCCCGCTCTTGGCGTTCCACGGAGGCGACGATGGGACGATACCGTACGAAGGCAAGAAGGACCCCTGCCTACCGGACATTCCGTCCTGGGTTCGGCAATGGGTGGAGAGGGAGAAGTTGGAGGAGACGCCCGTCGAAACCCCAATCGCGAACTCAGACAACGGCAAGGTCTCGAGCTACGGAGACGGGTTGGTCACCTTTGTCTACGACGGTGACAACATTGGCCACGATTGGCCGGCAACGACACCGAACTCGGACACCAAGAGCGACGGCGATCCCACAGCGGCGTTTGATGCTAGCACGATGATCATGGCATTCTTTAGAAAGCAAAAACTCCCGAACTAAGAAAGGAAAAAAGGTCCAAAAAGGGGGGCGGTTACTTCGACGGAATAGTTGCTAAACTCTTCACCTTCACCCTTACTAGCAACATCTAATTAATAGTACAGTATCTTATTTGATAAACCGTGCCCATGTCTATGGAATCGACCTCCAGCCACATCGGACAAGGGAGAATATATATAATTTGAAGATTATTGTTGAAGGCCTGGTCCGTTACCTCCGTAGTCTTTTTTTACATCCACCTAGGACTTATGTGAAGCAACCTTCCCGGGCTTTTATGTACATACCTAGGTCGTAGGTATGTAAGTGATGGTGAGCACATCCATCTCTCAACAAGGGTACATATGTAAATATGCATGCCAAGGCCTCCTATCGCGGGTCGTTCGTCCCATCTACAACCAAATTTACAACCCCCTCCCCTGCTAGAGCATTGTATACGGACCCAGCACAACCTCTTTCTAGTCATGGCCGATTTCAGGATCTAGATAATATCGCACCTATGATGATTTGATACATGGTCGTAGGGGTTCGAGGGAATCTCTGTCATTGGTGGGAAGTGTTTTCGCTGTCATCCATAGCGCCCCATGACAATGAGCAACGAGTTACCTAGCTGCTGAACCGTGGATGGGTGATCCCCAGAGCACGCCTATGGAGATCTAATTTTGCATCGTTACGTTTCAGGGGCTGATATGTCGGAGGTTGATTAAGGGCAACGTGAACTACCTAGCCAAATCTGTACTCTGAGATCAACTCAAAATCCACCTAGGTACCTACTAGTTGTATATTTCATTTTGACGTTTATATAACTGCTGAACCCCCCGAGTTCGTCGAAATTGACAACTCTAGCTTACTCGTTTCGGTTCTTATTCACTCTTGCCGCCAAGAAAGGAAGTTCACACATATTTCTAACAATGTCAGTCTCGCGAGCGATCATTCTCTTCATGGGGCTTGGGCACGCCTGTGCCGCGGCGGTGGTGACAGGGGCCGCAGAGGGATTCGCATATGGAGTTACCGGTGGTGGGGATGCCTCGCCAGTGTATCCCGCCGATATAGACGAGCTTGTCGATCTCCTGGGTAGTTCTGAGCCGCAAGTCATTGTGCTCTCGAAAACGTACGATTTCACGGGATCGGAGGGGACGACCGATGAGACGGGCTGCGCGCCTTGGGGCACAGAAGAGGGTTGCCAACTCGCGATCAACGCGAATGGCTGGTGCGGTTCGCATCCCGCAGCCGAGGTTTCCTACGACAATGCAGGGCTAGCCGGCATCACGGTCACGAGCAATAAGACTCTTGTCGGTACCGGGAGCAGCGGGATCATAAAGGGCAAAGGGCTGCGGATGACGAGTGGCGCCTCAAATATTATCATTCAGAACATCCACATCACGGATCTCAACCCGGAATATGTCTGGGGAGGTGATGCCATTGTTTTGTCAGGAACGGACTTGATATGGATCGACCATTGCCAGGTAATATAACATGAACCTCTATTCCAAACCATTCTTGTATGTATGTGCATAGCACCCGTCGCCTAACCACACAACATAAACAGACTTCTCTCATCGGACGCCAGCATTACGCCTTCGGATTCGACCCCAATACCCGTGTAACGCTGTCGAACAACTATATCGATGGGAAGACGAACTGGTCCGCCAGCTGCGACGGGCATCACTACTGGACCCTCGAGCTTGTCGGCGAAGGCGACCAGATCACGTTCCAGAGTGAGTCCCCCCTCTTTCCTACCCCCCTCATCACGGTTCATACATACTACGTACCTACATACATACATATGTACATACATACAAAACAAAAACGGCTAACCCTTTCCCCCTTCCTCCCCGGTAGACAACTACCTAACCTACACCTCGGGGCGCAGTCCGGCCCTCAGCGGCACCACGCTCTTCCACGCGGTGAACAGCGTCTGGGAGTCGGTCAGCGGGCACGCGCTCGAGGGCGACTCGTCGGCGGCGCGGGGCCTCTTCGAGGGGTGCGCGTTCGCGGGCGTGGAGCAGGTGGCCGTGGCCGACTTCGCCGGGCAGCTGTTCGCGGGGCCCGACGCGGCGGCGCGGGAGCTGTGCGCGGCGGCGGACGGCGCGCTGGGTCGGGCGTGTGCGGCGAATGCGTACGACGGGGACTCGGACGCGGGGAACTTCGAGGGCGCCGCCGACGACGGGTTCCTGGGCGACTTCGCCGGCTACCATGTCCCCGCCGCGGCCATGTCGGCGGAGGAGGCGAGGAGTAGTGTCCCCGGGTCGGCGGGTATTGGTCATCTTTGAGTGAGTGAGTGAGTGAGTGAAGGCATGGATATAAGGAACCTTGTAACCTAGTAGAGTAATACTTCTTAAGGGGCCGGTCGTTAGGGGATAGGGTTCTTCTTCAGTTGTACATATTTAGGGACTTCGCTCCGTAGTTGTATATACATACATTATCAACCGATTCAAATTGATATCAACTGCATGTAGAACTTTCTCCGCGCTAGAAATTACGCGCTCGCTACTATCTCGCTAGATCACACAATCCCAAGACGATCCACGTCCAGAACACAAACCCTATTACACTACAAAAGGGGCGAGACGTCACAACCTCCCTCACGAAAACCGAGCGGCACCAAATCTCTGCTTAGTCCTCTCGGCAATTGTCTTTTCATCATATATTCCGGTCACACTGGGATGCTGACTTACAGCGGTGGCCCAGCGGTAAAAGTTGGGTGCCTTGGCCTCGAAGTCCTTGAGAAGCCCTTCAGGCAAGAGACCATACTTGGGAAAGCTCCAGAGCCGAACGACGAACGAGCCAGTCAGGACCTGTCGTTGAGTTTCCCCTGTCAGCTATGCTTATTTACGCGTATGCTTCTACTTGAAGCAAGAAAGAAAACTCCTACCTCGGCAAGTGTAAGCTTCTTGCTGCCGTTGAAGAAAGGGGCTGCATTGCTAAGCAATGGCTCGACCTCCTTAACCACGCCAGCGACGAGCTCCTGGGCGATGCTCGCTGCTTCGTCGTCCGACTTGGCGCCAACAACCTTGTACAGGAAGCTGTTGGCCTTGGAGAAGTACGTGTCGACGAAAAAGGCAATCCTGGCTCTCACGAGGGCACCATTTGGTTCGTTGGAGACCGGGACAAGATGGGAGGGGTAGGCATCAGCAAGGTACCCGGCGACAATGGCCGACTCGGTGATGATCTCGTCTCCCACCTTGAGAGATGGCACGAGGCCTCGAGGGTTCACCTTTAGGTACTCGGGGGTTCGTGGGACCGAGAGGTCAATAATCTCCTCCTCGAATGGCAGTCCCAGCTCGGCCAGAGCAATGTGAGCGCGGTGAGCCCCTGGAGAAGTGTGAATCGTATTAGTTGTCTAGGTTGGGCTAAGCTAGATAAATGCTTTGACTTGAGGTATGTCCATAGTTTAAGGCAAGCGAGGACTAGGTATCTCGGAAACAGACAAGACAAATATAAATAGAAACGTGACGAGACGTACATGGGCAACCGTGGTTCGTGTATAGCGTCAGCTTGGGGGATGCCATATTGTTTGTTGTCTTTTTTTGTTTACTGGATTTGATCCTGGGTTTGAGGCCTCTTTCTTGCGGTAGTGCTGAAAATAAATAGATGAATAAGTATGTAGGTAAGTAGGTAAGTGAATGGTTGAAACATGAGACAACACAACACGACTTACACCAGACGGAGATATACGGGTTTATATAGGCAGCTTAAGAGAGGCACACCCCTATTACAGATCAAGCTTACTCCTGCCTACTACCTATCTTTGTTGGTAAGGAAGTGTGGGGTAGGTATCGATAGATTGATTTATAATCCAAAGGTGAATTGATAATACTTCTTACTTGGGGTACTATAGAAGACGGGATGACGAGGCGAGAATGTAGGATTGCGCCATGGGAAGCTTCACCGACCCTCAAGCACCTAACGACACTTGTACTGTACATCAATATGTACCTGGCAATTAAAGGTGATCAATCCCCTGTGCTACCTGCGCTGTTGCGTCTCATGTGCGAGTTGCTAGGTACTTAAGTACCGTACCAGTGCTACATGGTGGGGGTTAAAGATGTAAGTATTTGATGTATTTGATGTACTATACCTAACGCAAGGTAAGTACCGACTGGAATTGAAATAACCTTAGGTTAGAGGACTATCAATACACTATAGGTAGCACTATAGGTATGTAGGGGGTGAATGTAGGTAGAGGTAGGCCACTATGTAGATTTTTGTGTTTAAAGGTGTTCGCACGGACCTCCCGTCATGTTACTAGTGTACACTAATTTCCAAACGACATGTCGCGCCTA